>CM035424.1:73166615-73256615 GCA_020310875.1 Ceratopteris richardii
ATGCTTAGAACGAATAATTAGGTCATTTTATGCATGTAGGAAAAATTTTGGGTTGACAAGTTTCATATTCTCTCTCTAGACCTTAATTGCATCATGTTTTCCAGTGGGATTTTGAAGGTGAAGATGAAAGAATTAAGGAAAACTCTGTATGAAGGAAAGGTAGAGCAAGTAGAAGAGAATAAAAGTGCATGTGTGAGATTTTTGTGAATCATGTTCTAAGTACCTCGTTCAGGGTCCTACGTTTAGTTCATTGTAAGAAAATGCCTTGATTTTACTCTCTCTCTAGAATTTTAAACCTTGCAGGGCTCAAAAGTGGCATTTGGAGGTGGATTTGGACCTCGGACGTCTCTAACACTATTGTGCATATCGAAAAATTGAATAAAAGTGTCTCTCACAAGCTTAACCTAATTCCTCATTGTTTTTGAGTTACAGGGCTTTGAAAAGTGCCGTTTTTTCCAACACTTATAAAAAAATATATATAAAATAAAAAAAAAAAACCCGAGGGCTTGTCTAATTCTATTCGAATCCATGATTCTCATGCTCACGTGTCACCATGTCTAATTATGTATGTTTTCGGATATGTCTTCTCGGTGTTTTTCTGCTATTTTTGACAGGTATGCTAAAGAAAGGAAGTACACGACGATCGCATGGCTTTTTGCGAAAGTTTTGGAGAAACTCGACTTTTTCTAAATTTGGTGGATCGCACACTTGTTTGGGGAGCACGGCTGCGATCAAACGGAAAAAGATAACAAGACCTGCGCATCAACACGGAGGACACACAGAAATCTGAGAATTACCTTGTGATGGAGAGTGTGATTGAGAGTCAGAGTGAGAGTGTGATTGAGAGTGCGAGTGAGAATGCGATTGTGATAGCTCGGGGGTGGTCGGGAGGTAGAGGCTTCGTCAAGAAGCTATTGTCCAAAGCTACTGTAACCATTGATTCACATCTATAATATCAGAATTCTTCCTTCTATGCGTCATATTTGTTCTACTCTTCCACATCAGATTTTCTTTTACCTTGTGCAATCTCTGCGTTCTTCTCTCCACTGTTATTTCTAAGTAATCGAAAGATTGTGATTGGGGATAGATTGTGATTGAGGAAACGCTACAAACCTTGATACTTGAGAAACTGCAAACTGTATATCTGGACGTGTATTACAAAGATATATCAAGCACCCAACTGCTTGACAATATAAAGTAGCATCAAATGATTCTTCATCCGCTACTATGTGTAAAGACTCGTTCTGATCCATAAGTGTTTGCATAGGTTTAGCTTCAGTCATCTGAAACCTTTCTAATAGTTTCTCAATGTACTTTTGTTGTGTCATATAGATACACTCATCTTTACACAGAAACTGAATCCCAAGATAATAATGTAAAATTCCTAAATCATTTACATCATAAGTCTGCTTCAATTTTTCTTTGAACATCTGCAAATCTTTATCTTTGGGACCTGTGACTAAAATATCATCCATATAAATGATTGCTATAATCATCAAACCTATTTCAGCTTTGACATAAAGAGTTGGAGTTGCATCTGAGTTATGGAACCCAATGGATAAAAGATATGTGTATATCTTTTCATACCATGCTCTAGGTTCCTGTTTTAATCCATACAAAGCTTTTATAGGCTTACATACTAAGTGTTCTTTACCTATTTCTTCAAAACCTCTTGGCTGCTGAACATATACATCTTCATGTAAATCCCCATTTAGAAAAGCAGTCTTTATGTCAAGTTGATATACATTCCAATCAAAGTATGCTGCTAAAGCAAGTATTGATCTAATAATTGTCATCCTAGAAGTAGGAGCAAATGTCTCATCATAATCAATACCTTTTTGTTATGCATATCCTTTGACAACTAATCTTGCTTTGTACCTATCAATAGTACCATCTGTTTTCCGTTTGATTTTGAAGATCCACTTTACACCTATAGCTTTCTTTCCTTCTGGTAACTCACATAGCTTCCAAGTTTGATTCTTATGAATAGAATCAATCTCTTCTTGCATAGCTTTTCTCCAAATAGGAATGTTAAGTGCATCTTTAACACATGCAGGTTCATCTTCAACTCTTGTGAGTGCTAAAATATCATGAATCTCAAAGTCTTCAGCAAAACTTACATGATCTTTTTGTTGTTGTTGTCTAGTCTGACTCCTTGTTCTTCCTGCAAAAGTCTTTATACCACTATCCTTCCATGTCTGATATAACTAAGTAGGTGTATCCTTAAATAGTGGTGATACTCTTTTTGACTCTTCAGTTTCCACTGGTTCTAGAATTTGTCCCTTTGAGGTTCTAGGACTTTCTGGAACTCTAGTACTTTCCTCCGTTTCTGGAACTAAAGTCTCATGTGGAACTGACTTTGTAGTAGGTTGTGAAATTCCTCTTTCTTCTTCAATCCTAGGAATTTGAGGAATTTTAGCTCCCTCCTGATATGGCTGAACATGTACATCCAAATTCCGTCTAAAAAATCCATAGTCATTTTCACTAATGAACTCTAGTATTTCAGCTTCTTCATCATATATCTTATTTTCAGCAATATATGCATTGTGTGAAAGAATAACTTCTCCTGTCTCTGGAACATAAAACCTATATCCTTTACTTTCAACACGATATCCAATAAAAACAGCTTTCCTCGCTTTTACATCTAGTTTGCCACGATCCTTTTTCTCAATGTGAACATAAGATAGTGATCCAAACACTCTAAAGTAGCTCACATTAGGTTTCTTTCCATAATATGCTTCATACGGTGTAATTACCTTTAAAGCTTTTGTAGAAGACCTGTTCAAAATGTGGTTTGCTATATGTACTACATCAAACCAAAATTTTGGTGAAAGCTTCTTGGATGCCATCATGCTCCGCATCATCTCGACAAGTACTCTATTCCTTCTTTGTGCAACACCATTTTGCTGAGGAGTGTAAGCAATAATAAGGTGTCGAGTAATACCTTTTTCTTCAAGAAATGTCTGAAATTTATTTGATAAGTATTTCTACCTCTATCACTTCTGAGAATCTGGATAGTTAACTAACTTTCATTTTCAACCATAGCTATAAATTTCTTGAACGTTGGAAAGACTTCTGACTTCAACTTAAGACCATAGATCCATGAATATCTCGAAAAATCATCAACATATAAAGCAAATTACCTAAAACCTTGAATAGAGTCTGCTCTCATAGGTCCATTGACATCTGAATGTACTATCTAAAATTTCTTGGTAGCTATAATATGACTAGCTTCTTGAAAGGTAGTTTATGCATTTTACCTTCAAGACATCCTTCACATATATCTGAATCATCTGGAAGCTTGAATGAGGGTAAACTCTCAACCATACCTCTATCTTTGATACTCTTGAGAGCTCCATAACTAATATGACCAATTCTTTCATGCCATAACTTCATATCTTCCACCGGTGACAAAGATTTGACAGCATATGCTTGATTGATTTTGGACAAAATAAAAATCCCTCCCTTGTGCTCACCTTGCAAAATACACTTCTCTTCTTTGTGTGACAAAATCTTACAAAGATCTCTTTCAAATACAACTTTGTAACCATCACCTAAAAATGCAGATATAGAAGCAGATTCTTCTTGATATCAGGTACATATAAAACATCTGAAATCTGAAAATTACCACCATCTCTTGACTGTAGGGTTACTGTTCCTATTCCTACAACATCCAAATCATTGCCATCTGCAATAGTAACTCTTCTACCTGAAGAATAGGAAAGAGAAGAAAATCCTTCTCTGCATCTTGTCGTATGCTTTGTAGCACCTGAATCAAATATCCAAGGATCTACTGAAAGAACTTGTAAAGCTGCCTGATCAAAAGAGACTTCCTCAATGACGATACAGGCATAAGAATCACCTTGAGGTTTCCCTTTTTTATCATCTTCTACAACATTACCTGATGCCTTTTTCTTTTCTGCTGCAATCCTTTTCTGACAAACTGCTATAAAATATCCAGGTTTCTTGCAATAGTGACATAATGCTTCCTTCTTCTTTGAAGACTTCTCTTTAGTTGTAGTGGAAATAGGATATGAAGTAGAAGGTAAAGGAGACTTACTTTCCTTCTTGGATTGTTTCTCCTTCTTATCCTTCTTCTTCTTTTTACCCTTTGATGAAGACACAAGTGCTTCTTTATTCTCTTCCATACCCTTCAACTGATCTTCCTCTTGAAGTAGCAAGAATTGTAACTCTTCAAATGTAGTCTCTATTTCTCTTGATGTATGAGTAAGAGTAGTAATAAAAGAGCGATATGAGATAGGAAGTGAATTAATCAGTGTATTTACCATTGCTTCATCAGATATCTCAACTCCTACATTTAGAAGTTGATCTCTTAAGTCAATGAGCTTTGTAATGTGGGTTTGAATTGACTCACCAGCCTTCATCCTTGTGTTTGCTAGTTATCTCCTCAAGTGAGCTTTCATAGCAAGATTTCTGCTTTGAAAAAGATTCTCAAGCTTTAACCAAGCTTGTCTAGAATTTTTGCAAGATCTGATTTGTGGTAGAATATGCTTTTTGACGCTCATCGCTATGAATGAGAGAGCTAAAGCATCTCTAGCATCCCATCTTGCTTGTTCTTTAGTAGGAGGAACTCTGGCTAAGGATCTACATGTGACTCTGGATGTAGAAGTTGGTTCTTGATGAGCTTTGATTGCAACACCAGTTCCTCTTGAAGTTGATGTATCCTCCTCTTCACCTTCTTGTCTTGGTCTTAACAAGGTTCCATTGACGATACTCCATAAATCCTTTGTCACTAACAAAGTCATCATCATGAAACTCCACATAGGATAATTTGACGATCCTTCTAACTTGTCCTCAATCTCAATTCTATACTCACTCATTTTAACTAAGTGTGTATGTCAATTATGCTTTGATACCAAGTGTTGGAATTTGGGGCCCCAGGATCTTCCAATACTAACAACCTTTTGAGCATACACACTTAATGCACAAGATAATAAGTGAGAGAGAGAAAGAGAATTGAGACAACACACAATGTAACGTAAGCAAATTGCTTACTCACACTATATACAATGTAGAAGGCCAATTACAAAGTGGGAGTACTACTCAACCATATGATAGTGCACTCACTAGATGGAAAAAAAGACAAGAAGATGATGAAGTACAAGAATCTAGATGGAAGAAAAGACAAGAAGATGATGAAGTACAAGAATCAGATTATGCTCTTATAATCTGAGTATGTGTGAAGCATATGAGCAACGGAGTGACTAAACTCTCAAGAAAGTGCAACAGGTCTGAAAATCAGCAAACCCTAATTCTGAAATTAGGGTTTCAAAAACCCTAAAACAGAATATAGGATAAACTTACATAAGGTAGCTGCTCCAAACTTGTAGAAGACTCCTTGCTCCAAGAGAATAGTCTCTTCTTCACCTCTCCTTAGCCTCCAAAACTTCAAAACTCTAAAGTTGACACAATGGAAGCATCAACACAAGAAGTGAACTCCTCCTTGATGTCTTCAAGTGTTGGTATGACCGCTCTTATATACAAATGTAAGGCCATGCGAAAAAATCTCTGAAAAAGTTGATCGTCTTATTTTTTTTCTTTATCGCTAAATTTGGCATGCTTTTTCTTCTATCACTAAATTTGCCATCTACTAATCACATAACCTAGCTTTTTATGTTTTGCACATCAAGAACTTCAGAAATATGCAAAATACCATTTTAGGGCAGAAACAAGGGTTAGGGTTTTCTCCAGATTCTGACCTCTGATGATAAAATGATGTATATCACTAGATAGCTCTCATCAAAGTCTATCTATCTAGCCTAAGAAAATTTTACTCAAAATGTACAAAAAAATTTTCACATAACCTAGCTTTTTATGTTTTGCACATCAAGAACTTCAGAAATATGCAAAATACCATTTTAGGGCAGAAACAAGGGTTAGGGTTTTCTCCAGATTCTGACCTCTAATGATAAAATGATGTATATCACTAGATAGCTCTCATCAAAGTCTATCTATCTAGTCCTAAGTTGGATTGCTAGAGATGTGGTTTGTGGACCATATGTACATTGATTTTCCAACAATTTAGGGATCTAGATACAAGAAATTGTGCATAAAGTGCCTTAGAGGTATGAAGAGTGTGCTGTACAAACAGTTTAGAACTGTTTGTACAGCAAACCCTAATTCTGAAATTAGGGTTTCAGAAACCCTAAATCAGAAATTGACCTAAATAGCAAGATAAACTCCTCCTTGTGTTGAAGCAGAAGGCAGAAAAGCCTTGGAGCAAAAGCAACAAAAGAAGAAGAACTGAATTTAGAGCTTGCTACTTACAAAACTCAGTTAAAGTTGATGGTTGGCTTCCAAAATCTCCTCCAAATCTGCACCAAAATAGACCTTGGATAAGCCTTGAGTGATGCTCAATGTGACCCCCAAGCACCTCTTTTATAGCTTTAAGGACTTATTGCGAAAAATTTGGCAAAAAAAAAAACAAAAAGCTAGGCGAAAGTTTTATTTTTGCGATTAGCTTTTTGGAATTAGCGATCAGCTTTTCTAGCATGAAACATCAGCGATCTCATTATTTAGCCTTGGCGTAATCATAAGATATTGCTTTTTTTATGCTCATACCCTGAGGATTCATATCATGCAAAAAAACATTTTTTACAAGAACTATTGTTAGGGTTTTCTTGCATTTTTGGACCTCTGATGGCAAAATGTTATATACCAAATGAAAGCTCTCCTCAACTACTATGTGATGAGCTAATAAAAATTTTTTACGTTCTATGACCCTAAGTATAAAAAATTAGCGTTGCTGAAAATTTGGGTTATGTGCTATTTTGACATTGTTTCCAACAATCCAAATATTTGTATAAAAGGATAGAGATAGGGAAAGCAAAAGATAGACTCAAACATACTTCCTCAACCTCAAGGTTGGTCAAGCCTATCATGTATCCATCATATGCTCTCATCTACACCTATCCACAAACAAGAAGTTGAAAAACTGACCACCATAATGTTTTGAATGTAGATTTGTTTCCTCTCCTTGTTCAAATAAATATATGTCTTGATAATCTTGCAAATCTTCAAAAAATATGATATGATAGCTGAATATGACTTGTTTAGAATGTTTACAAAATGTATGTTTACTTGTGCAATTAAATATGATTAATGTGACCTCTCCTAAAGCGGACTTCCTTTGGTTCATATATACAGCAAGCTTCTAACGACTTCCTATTTTATGGACATGCTCCCACCTTCTAAATAATGAACCCAATTAATAATGCTCTTATCTTTCTATATATTGCACTATTCTCAACATGCTCTATGTGCACTATTTCCACATACTTTGATATCAATTGTTGGTTTGTAAGGGCCAAAATCAATATAGAGACAAAAATGAAATAGAGACATGAGAGAGAATAGACAAGACAAAAGAGAGATAAAGGGAACTTCCACATATATGCCATACATTCCAAAATATGAAGTATGAATGTTACAAAGAATGATAAAGTTTGCATAAAATGCACATATCTGAAGCATGTCTTCATAACTTCACAATCTCCATAAAGTGAAGATGATCTCCTCCAAGTATAGATAAGCACCAAGCTCATGTCCTCCTTGATGTAGAAGAAGCACAAACCCTAGCTTTCGCCCTCCTTGAACAAGAAGAAGAAAACCCTAATCATCTCCTCCAAGGTGAAAAGACCTCTCCATAGTCAAGCTCTAAGCTTGAGCTCTTCAAGAAGTGATAGTGCTACAATCCTCCTGATTATATAGTTTTCCAGTATCCATGAAAGCTAACTTCTAAAAGCACAAAAAGCACAAAAAAGCACGTTCCATAATTTGCAACGAAAAATTTGTCGTGATTTACAAGGAGGTGTTTTTTTATTTATTTTTGTGATTTTATTCATATTTTGCTATTTTCACATAAAATCTTGCTTTTAAACCTTGATTTGACTTTGAACCAATTTTAGAATTTGACTTTTGACCACCTAAATGTGGTGCAATCTCAGCATATAATATATCATTGGATAGCTCTTCGCTAGGACTTTCCAAATATGTGATAAAAAAATTTATGTCAATGTTGACCATCTTTGACCTAGGTTTGACCATGTTGGTTTTGTTTAAAACTAATCAAAACTGAGAATATGTGCAATAACTCGTGGAAGATTGCATTTCCAACAATTATTTCTAGAAGTGTTTGAGAATGTACTAGGTGTCTAAAATACTAGATGCTCTCGAATGAACAAGATCTATAAGCATCTCTCCTCTCAATCTAGCATCCAAACCAACTAAGAGTAGTAATCATTTGTCTTGAGCATACTCTAGAATCCATCCAAGGCCCATGAGCCCCTATTTAGAATCATAAGTGCTCTGGAAAACCTTCGAATCCTTATGCTTTAGACCTCGACTACTTACTGCGACTACTTATCACCAAAAGAGACCTTGGCAACTTTCCCTTGTCTCAATAAATAAAACCAACAACTTAACAAAACAATGATAAAACTATATAATAGAACTATGCTCATCCAAACTATGAGACACTTCTGAAACTTCTATAGTTTCTTGTTGTAAACAAAGAATTGTTAATGCAACTTGATCATGAAGAATTTGAGACATTCTAAAATATAAAATTGTCAAGTATCTCTCAAAGATCATAAAACGTCGACGCGAATCATATGAAAATTCCATGAAGATGAGATCTCGTTAACTTGACTTTCTCAACAACTATGTGAACTTGAACCCAAAACATATAAAAAATTACTACACTAAAATACTTCCTAGGTAACACAATTATGTCCAAGTCAAATCAAGCATGACCTCAAACTAGACAAACTCGTCAATCCATCATACCTAATAGCGAAAACAATTTCCAAACCGTGGAAATCTATTCGAGGCAATGTGTTTCACACATAACCCAAGTAAAACCTCTAGATCTACTCATTGCAATGAAATGAAACCTCAAAAGTTTCCAAAAAATAGAACATCCTAATCCCAAACTATGGATCCAACTAGCTCATACAACTCCCGTAACTACCACCATCTGTTTAATTCCAATGAGCTTACTTGCTCTCACTTCTTACCACCACTATGATGGAATATTCTAGGTGTATGTCCTTAGTCCAACATAAAAATAATCTTTTATCCTTACTCTTGCACTTCCAAAGGCAAAAGAGACTTAAAATGTGAGTTTATCTCACACACTTGAACTTTGCTGAACAAATGTGTGCACAATTTTAGCCAACCTAGGTTATGAATCTTGTTCATCTAGTGAAAATATGATTTCAAGATGTCTTCTTTAAAGCACATCAATACTTTCGACAAAGTATGTGCCTTTTTAATCACTTTTTTAGTTCATATGTTTTTTTTTTAGATCCTTTGTGCAAGCCTTTCCTTTCTGTTTCTAGGCCCTTCTTGTTTTGAGAAGTCCTATAGACTTGGCTTATTTGTTATCACAAATATGGATGAATGCGACTTGGAATAACTCATACTCATTTAAGATAACATGATCGACAAAAAGTTGTCACTCCTCTTGGAAAAACAATGTCACATGGAAGGGTGTAACGCTAATTTCCAGCAAACCCTAATGTTCATTAATAGTCAAAATGATCAAAAATGTTTTTACATATTCTTATAGTTCTCATCAAGAGCTATCTATAGCACTTGACTAAATATGACCTAAAAGGCCATCAAAAAATTTACAGATTTGTACTTTTCAAAAATAAATACATCATCTTGCAGAGAAAGAGTGGTAGGTCATGGAAAGCACTTTATCATCACTAGATTATATCATTTAGTAGTATTTTTTTAGACTTTTGCTTTTCAACAGCCCCAAAAGCAAAAATAACTAAATTTCATACAATTTTGGTCCAAACGCACATACAATTTACGGATTCAACCTTTTCCTAGCTTTCTCCCTAGGCGAATCGTTTGGGCTCAAAAACTATAAATAAAGATCCTTGGAGGTCATTTCAATTATCAACTCATCATCACATGAGCTTCCTCAAGTGATTCTAGGTATTGGAGCTTCCTTAGGAGCTTTTGGAGGAGTTTGTACGTTGATTTCTTGGGGGTTTTTTGTTGTCCTCTTCTTCTTCACACACCCTACAAGTGTGTGCATCATTGCTGAATATTGTAAGTGGCTGCATATTTTCACTATTTCTTTAGGTCTTGTTGCTATATAAGGTTTTATTATCTACTACCTCAAGCGAAGTTTTGTGGCTGCTTATTTCAAAGAAGAAACCCTAAATGTTGTTAAGGTTGTAGAATTTTACCCTAATTCAAGCACATATGTTGTTTCTCACAAATAGTCCTATTTTCTTCTATTGTTGGCTTTTCTTCCAAGAAGCCTTCTACTCCAACTTTCACCCCGCAAACATAGGAAAAAGAAGAAGAAGTTGCCTCACAAACCACAAATAAAGGGAAACATATTCAACCTTCTAAAGAGAAGTCCAAATGGGATTTAGGAGATGCTCAAGCACTCTCTTATAGAAATGGGTGTGAAGCATCATATTATTTCTTAAATCAAGTCATGCAAAACCTCTCACCAAGCTTGGTTGGCGTTGGACAATCTCTATCAAAGCAGAAATCTTGCTAAGAAAGATCAACTAAGGAGGCGATTAGCCAACACATGTATGGAAGTTGGTAAGTCAATACAATCTTACACTCAAAGCTAGAGGTTATTCATGAACAACTTCTTAATGGAGTCAATATATTTTATGAAAAGATAGTAAATACACTTGTCAATTCTCTTTCATCTACATATCAATCTACAAGAGAGAGGGAAACATCATTTGAAGAGTTACAGTTGTCAAAAATCAGCCATGTTAACCTTTCTAGGTCTCTTACACCAAAGGAGAATATGAAGTTATGGCATGCAAGATTCAAACACATAAGTTATACACTTCTCAAATCTACGAAGGGCAAAGGTATGGTTAAAAAATTTGTCAACTTTTGATTTGCCGAATGACGCAAAATCGTATGAAGGATGTCTTGAAGGGAAGTTACATAAGCTTCCATTCAAGAAGCACATATTTATTACAGCCAAACGGAAGTTATAGATCATTCATTCAGATGTGAATGGACCAATGAGAGTAGACTCTTTGTATGGTCATAGGTACTCTGTCACATTTATGATGATTTTTCTAGATATTCTTGGATGTTTGGATTGAATGCCAAGTCAGAAGTTTTTTTTACTTTCAAGAAGTTTGTTGTCAAGGTTGAAGATCAAAAAATTATGATTTTAAAAGTGATATAGGAGAGAATACATATCAAATGACTTCAAAGCATTTTTAGAAGATAAAGGTATTTCTCATCGACTCATTATTGCTTACACTCCATAGCAGAATGGTGTTGCAAAGAGAAAGAATAGGACACCGGTTGAAATGGCATGTAGTATGATGTCTTCCAAGAAGCTTTCACCAAAGTTTTGGTTAAATGCTATTCATATAACTAATCACATTCTTAATAGACCTTCTAACAAAAGCTTTCAAGATGATTATACCTTTTGAAATATATAACATAAGAAAACCAATGTGAATTACTTCGAAGTTTTTAACTCTCCCTCTTATGTTCACATTGAAAAGAAAGATCGTGGTAAGCTTGATGAAAAAGCTACCAAAGTTGTTTTTGTTGGTTATGGTATTGAAAGCAAAGGTTGCAAGTTCCACTTTCCAAAAATAGGTGAAATCTTACTCTCACACAATGTTTATATTGTTGAAGATCAAATTTATGATAATAATCCAATAGATTTGAGATCTTATAAAAGCAAATATATATGCTTTATTTTTTTAGAATTAGGGTCCTTATATTCAATCATATAGGGGGGATAATCAACCTTCTAAAACTCCTAGAAAGGTATATAAAGATAAAGGTATAAAGAAAGTTGTAACTACTCCTACACAAGCTGAATTTTATGCCGCTACCACAAATATTGAGGCATAATTGGTACGACCTTTAGGTTGGGTGACCACTGAACTCCACATGGGCAACCACCATATATAGCCTCCCCCTCGAGGAAACCTCCTCCTCTTGGGTGACCCCCCATAGGTGAGTGCCCATTACCCCCCTCATAATTGGTATGGCCTTTTGGTTAGGTGACCATTTAACTCCCCATGGGCAACCACCTTGTGTAACAGACACCGCCTCCCTTGAGTGACATCTCCTCCTCTCCTAGGAGACACTTCCCCTTGTGTGACACCTCCTCCTCCTTTTGGGCGAGTGGTGACACTCCTCATACGACCACTTTGAAGAGATGGATAACCCCCATAAGTGAACGGACTCCCTTGAGCTCTGGTCCTTGACTCGTCTAGGGTCCTTGACCAATGCATGGAGACCAATGGTAGAAATTTGCAATCAATCCTCTCGTGTGTCTCTGAAAGATGGCATCTTTGAAGAGGTTTGTTTGGCAAATGTGCTTCATATGACCATCTATGCATCTTTGGTTGTGATGCTTTTGTGCATGTAAGACTTGAGAGTTGAGGAACAAATTAGATGCAAAAATCCATTAAACGCACCTTCATGGGATATGGTGATGAGGGTGAATGGGTTATAGCATTTGACTACCTCAGCTCAAGAAGGTAATACGCAGCCAGAATGTTGTATTTAATGAGGCACGGTTGCTCAAAAACAATTGTGCCTCTAAAAGTGACCATAAAAAATTCATATTGCAGCATGTACAGCCACACGAAAAATCTGAATTTTTCCCTCAAGATGCACAACACAAGGCTGGAAACAATAATGAGCCAACGGTTTGGTTATTGAGCCAGATGATGTTGGACAGCAAAATGAGGCTCTTGAAGGGTGTATGCAGCCACCTAACAATGCTGAAAATGGGGCTGAACATGATGAGCAGCAGCCCATTGACAGTGATGTTGACATACCTCCTGATGGAGACCCATTGCTAAAAAATATGGATCATTGGGTACAAAAGTTTACACATCCGAGGAGGAATGTACGGAGATATGACCCCTCTTTGCATTATGTTATGCTATTAAACGAGGGTGAGCCTCTTACGTACAAAGAGACAAAGCCATGTGAGCACAAGAAGAAGTGGGAGCTTGCTATGCAAGGAGAAATAAGCTTTGCATGCTACTTGGACTTGGTTGAGTTCCCCAAAAGTAGGAAGGCTATTCCTAACAAGTGGGTATACAAAATTAAGACCGTTGATGGCCAATCCAAGTATAAGGCAAGGCTGGCTGCTAAGGGATATAAGCACTCACGCATATTAAACCACTAGTAGCTTTATGCTTTTTGTGTAGCTTCTCAAGTTGCTTCTCAAGGAGTTTTTTTGCCTAGCTCAAGCCTATATAAGGAGCAGCTCATGAGCTGATCGAAGCATCAATCATAACTCATCACAAGCTTACAAGATCTAGGGTTAAGAGCTAGGGGTCGTCCTTGAGGAGTATATGCGAATTTGGAGGAGTTTTGGCAGCCGACCCTTCCATCTTCTTCGCACCTTATGGTTTGGTGTCCAATTTAGGTTTTCTTCACGTGTTGTTGTTGTACCAGTGTTTACCTAACTACTTCATCGCGAGAAGTGACCATTGCTGCTTCTCGCATCTCTACATAGAGAAAGGGTTCGCTGTATTACCTGTTTTTAACAATTATTTTGATTTTTTTTGCATATATTTACTCACATAATACCTCTTAGACACTCTCATAACACTTTACATTCAGCCCAAATTCAGTTTTGTACCCTTTACATTCAGCCCAAATTCAGTTTTGTACCTAGAACCCTTTACATTCAGCCCAAATTCAGTTTTGTACCATTACACATTGTATATTAACATTTTGCATTTACTTAGTGTGTAGTAGCATTAAGCTGCTTCATTTTTATAATTGTCTTTTCTCTATCTATTTACAAGAAGAGGCAGATAATCTTTTGATGCTATGATTTATAGTCAAGAAGTTGAATGTTGATATATCTATGTAATACACTTCCTGACATTTAGTTTGTTGTTTCTCAAGTATCAAAGTTCATGCACAAACCTCTAAAAATTAATTGGAAGACAGTGAAACGAATTGTCATATATTTGAAAGGAACTATGAATTATGCTATGGTTTTTCCAATTAATTTACAATTTTCCTCTTTTTGAAAGAATGATCACTTATGAACTAGAAACACAAACAAATAGATATATGTTTGTGTGTCTCCATCCATCACCAGTCTCAAGGGTGATCCGTCAGTCTTTTCCATCTAAATGAGTTTTACATGATCTCAAATTAATTTACAATTTTCCTCTTTTTGAAAGAATGATCATCTATGAACTAGAAACACAAACAAATAGATATTTGTTTGTGTGTCTCCATCCATCACCAGTCTCAAGGGTGATCCGTCAGTCTTTTCCAACTAAATGCGTTTTCATTTATCTCATATAGACATACAGTTTTTGTATGGATCACTACCATTCATAACCGTCTTCTTTTAGAGATAATCAGCATCACGTTTGCCAAGATTGAGTCTAAAATACAAGCCTACAATTTGAAAAGAAAAATGTAGTCTCTACAGGCTGTTTGTGTAACTCATTAACCATTAGTAGATCACTTCGTGAAACCTGAAGAGAACATAGCCTATTCTGGACAGCATTTCCATTTATGTTTAGCGTTAGATGATTAACAGTATAATCATTCAGGTTCATGGGATCCTTAGAGAAACAACAATAGGTCTTGAATTGTTCATATCATCAAAAAGGACGGATGATTGAACTAAAAATAAAAGAATTGCGCAAAAGCCGGCTTGATAGAGAGATTCGGAAATCTCTATAAGAGAACTGTTTTCTGTTCTTAAATAACAGGAAAATAGAAGGAAAACGGAAGTTGTCTTGGTAGCTGGCTAAAATTGTTCGTCTTTGTCCCATATGTTCAGCAATTATGCAAATAACTGATCGTATCTCTTGCCAGCAATCCATCTCTGATTTTCAGTCTCGTAAGACACTCGCCACCCTACGTCAGCGAGAATGCCATACTCTCGCTTTCTCTCAATGGAGAAAAAAGTGAAGGTATATCCATTGTAAGAAAACAAAACAGATCACCTCCGGAACCGGTGCTCAAGAGAAAGTATTCTGCGCACATTTTGGTTCATCCCAAAAGCAAATCAACAATAGAAAGTAAAATGTAAACGACCTACCTCTGCAAGTTTCCAGCAGTTATTAACGGTCATAGGACCATGTTCCTTCAGCAGATTCTCGATCACCTTCGTTGGGCGTTGTTGAGCAGCTGCCTTTGAGGAGAAGTATCTCCTCACAAATCTTCCGATCATTATCTCCTGTCTGTGCAGAAATCCTTAAACCCTTCACTATTCAATTAGCCCCACGTTGCAAGGAAATAACCCTGAAATCGCTCATTGGCGCGACTCGATGTATCGTGACATCCCAGTTCCCATACAATCCTCGAAGTTAAATGATCCTACAACGAAGTCTTCCATTGAGAAACCTTAAGACGAAAGATTGATCTATATGACAAACATGTCACTCGGGCATCGTCAACACGAGAAGATGTGTATTATGCAACTAGAAGGAGACTCGATTATTAACTCAAACACAAGAATCATGTCTCATCTTTGTGTGCATGAGATATCAATTGATAATTGTATTCAGCTTTCCTCTATTGAGTAAAAAGGAATGCATTATCCAACGATTTAAAATTGATGCAAATGGTTAGATATTATCGTTATGCTTCGAATTTTAGCAAGTTTATCCCTCCATGACCTTCATTACTCATAGCCACCCTTTACCATGCCTCCACCTATGGGACATCACTTGTTGTGTGACACAAATATGCTCATTATGGCTACACTTAAATAACAAGGTGAATTTTATTATAAATTAACCCTTACAAGTAAAAACGATGCAATGTCGATGCCTGTTAGCTCAATTGGGTTGAACTCTTGCCTCTTGGGGTGGGGTTTGGGTTCCAACCGCTGCTAGCCATGGCCACATGTAATGGGCCTTAGGCAAGTCCAAGCCTAGTCTCCTTACTGCCTTCAGGCCATCATCGTTGCATTGACTTCAGGTAGTCTTTGTCAAGGGAGCACTAGATTGTGCTCTTTGACTAAAGTAGACAAGATTTCGGAAATATGCTTCTGATTACAAGAATACCCACATAGGGAAAATAGTACAAGAATATGTAGTTGATACAAGAAGTCCCACAACCTGGGACTGATAGGTATAGATAACTAAGCTAGAGATGATACAGGGGATCCCACAACCTGGGATCGTAAGTATGGAGCAAGATCTCTAGATTACAAGGACTCCCTTCAGGGAGATGAACTAGATACAAGAAATAACTCGAAAGGATCTCATACTATGAGATTACAACAGGACAAGAGAGTATGTCCAAGATACAAGACTTAACAAGACTAGAGCAAGAGACAAGACTAGAACTCGAATTGGAACTTGAAAGTACTTACTTGGTGATCAAGACTCCTTGAGCTCCCAAGACTGGCATTGGCAAGACTGAGTATGTATGTAGCCAAGGCCTCTTTATATAGGATTTCAAGGGCAGTTCCCAAGGGCGGTTGCGAGCTGATGATATCATCAATGGTATCAGCAATCCGAACAGGACTTCTCGATGTTAGAATTTAGCAAATAGACAGTTGATCTTAGGGTTTTGTTCACATTCTGGATGCAATGGAAGCATTGGTTTATCCTAATTTTGAACCAATCATGAGATATAGGATGCACATGGAATCTAAGGTTTAGGATGGTTTCCTTTATCCATGACATCATCTCCCCCTCAAGCGACAAGTTCCACGAGGAGCGATCATGTTCTCTGGCCTTGGCTTCATTGGATTTCTCTTATGGAATTCTCGAACCTTGATTGGTGCTCTCTAAAGGTTTTCTGTAGGTTCCCAAGTATGATCACTGATGTTATAGCCTTTCCAATGAATAAGGTACTCCAATCTTCCTCGTGATATTCTCGAATCTAGGACATGCTCGATTCAAATTCTTCATGATCATCAATATCCATAGGTGGTGAAGGACTACGTCTCTCCCCCCTCAATGGTGAAATCTGATATGGTTCCAACATGGATACATGGAAAACTGGAGCTTGAAGATGACCGGATTAATCTTGGCCAAGATGGTGAATGGACCAAATCTTTGATGATCTAACTTTGCACAAGGCCTTGAAGTTAGCAAATTGTTTTTGAGCAACCATACGTTATCCCCAATTTGGTACGATGGATTCTGAACATGATGTTGATCTGCATAGTACTTATATTGTTCTTGAGCTTTATTGATCTCTTCCTTGAGTTCTTTGTGAATGTCCATCAGGTATTGGGCCTTATCTCTGGCATTTGGTTTCTTGACATGATTTGAGAGCTGTATATCCATCCTTGGATGTTCTCCATAATTTGCAAAGAAGGGAGTTTGCTTAGTAGTTGCATGAACACTATTGTTATACGCAAACTCTGCAAAGGGTAAAAGCTCAAACCAATCATTTTGATGATAGTTGTTGGTGCAATCGAGATATTGCTCTAGGACTTGATTCACTCGTTTTATTCGTCCATCAGTCTTGCAAAGACTGTTCCAAAAGCTGGATATGAACTATGGACCTCAATCACTGACAATATCATCAGGCAATCCATGGAGCCTAAAGATGTATCGAAGAAAAAGTCTAGCAGTGGTTGCACCTGTGATTGCCTTGGTAGTTGGAATGAAATGTGTCATCTTTGTAAATTTATCCACAATAACAAGAATGGCATCATACTTATCTGACTTTGGTAGATCTATGATTAAATCCATAGAAAATGAAGCCCATGACCTTTCTAGAATAGGTAAAGGTTGCAAGAGGCCATGAGGTTTATGTCGAGGTACCTTAGATCTATTGCAAGTATCACAAGTTCGGATATATTCTTTGACTTCCTTCCACATTTGAGGCCACCAAAAATCCTTTGATATGATCTCTATTGTTTTATTCACTCCAAAATGTCCTGCTGCAAGGTTGTCATGACATTATTGAAGTACTTGGATCCTAGGCTTTCCTGGAAGGACATACAATAGGTTCTTATAGAGTAGTAACCCATTCTTTTCCTAAAATCTATTTACTTATTGGACTTTTCCTCATTTAGCTTTCTGCTTAACGTTAACAAAACAATTCATCCTGTGGTACATTCTCACATATCAAATGATTCAAGGCTGAATCTTCATGATGGCTTGAAGAGATAGCTGCTAACTAGAGATGCTCAGGCTTGAATAATACACTCTCTTGTTGATCAAAGGCCTCTTCACCCTTCTTTGGTGAAAGGTAAGATCTTCTAGACAAGGAATCTGACTGACATTGTTGACGTCATGGATGGTATGTAATGACAAAGTTGAATCTAGATAGGAAGTTACTCCTGGTGATGCTAGGTATCAAATGCATCTACTATGGCAAGAAGTTCTTTACCATGGATTTCATAATTAATTTTTGGAGGGGAAAATTTCCTTGAATGCTATGCAACTGGATGTAGGTCTCCATCATCTCCATATTGGGATAGAATGGCCCCTAGGGCAAAGTCTAATGCATCTACTTCTAGGAAGAAGAGTTTGCTAGAATTAGGATGAACTAAAATTGGGGTGGTAGTGAATGTTGATATCAAGGTCTAAAAGGCTTTTTCTGCTTCTTCGGTCCATGAAAATTTTGAGTTTCTTGTAAGCTTGGTAACAGGTGTCACTATCTTGTAGTAATCTCTAATGATTATTGTCTAAAATTGGCAAACCCTAGAAAACATTGTACATCTCAAACACAAGAAGGTGGTTGCAAATCAAGGATTGTCTTGATCTTCTTAGGGTCCATAAAGATTCCTTTCTCTCATATAATGTACCCCAAAAACTCCACTTTGGTCTAATCGAAAGAGTGCTTTTTCAATTTTGCATATATCCCTTTTTCTCTTAGTTTCTCTAGGACTATCTTTACGTGACATTCATGATCTTCTAGATTTTGGGAGAATATCAAGATATCATCGAGATATATTACCACAAAATCATCTAAATACTCTCAAAAGATATCATTCATCATATGTTGAAAGACTATTAGAGCATTTATGAGACCAAATGGCATAACTACATATTCAAAGTGCCCATACCTTGTTCGGAATGTTGTCTTCCATTCGTCGCCTTCTCTAACTCTGAGAAGATTGTATGCTCCTTGAAGGTCAATCTCCGTGAAGAACTTTGCTTTTTCAAGGCATTCCAAGAGCTCTGATATAAGTGGTAAAGTATATATGTTCTTTATTGTGGCTTTATTCAACCCATGATAGTCCACACACATTCGAAGAGTTCCGTCCTTCTTCTTTACAAATAGGATAGGGGCTCCAGCAGGAGACTTTGAGTGTTGAGAAACCCCTTGGCTAGATTCTCATCAATATTCTTACGTAATTCTGCAAGTTCCTCTAGGGATAGTCTATAGATTGGCCCAAAGGGTGGTTGTGTTCCCTCTTGAAGTTAAATGGCAAAATCATAAGGTCTACGCTCTGGGAGCATATTCGCATTCTTTTTTTCAAAAACATCTTCAAACCCTTGGTATTGGTCGGGTAGCTTCACTGAATCATCTTTCTTGGGCTCTTGAGTTGGTATGGCATAGATCATATATGTCGGTTCCTTCCTTACTGCATGTATGAAGGCTTTGGCTCCGACATATGTTGAGTTCTTCTAGATATCTTGATGGGTGATTTTATTCTTTTCCCAATTAATTTCTGGATTATGTTTCTTCAACCAAGGCATTCCAACGATAACCATATTTACTAGACTTGATATTACATTGAAACATATGTGGGCATGGTCACCAAGGTGTACTCTTAGTGGTGTGGTTTCCATGGTTATATTCCCAGATGCTAGAGGTCGTCCATCTACTACTTCAGCTACAATTGGTTTGTTCTTCTGAAGTACCAAAATTCCATGTTTCTTAACCAGCCCTTCATCAATGAAACATGGGGAGGCTCCTGAATCTACTAGAGCTATAAGGAAAGTTTAGACAACAAGTAAGTACTTTCAAGTTCCATTTCTGGCTCTTGTATAATCTAAATTTATAGCCTTGCCTTGTCTTTTTCCATAGCCTTGTCATCTTATAAACTATAATTATGTAGGAGGAGACCTTGGCTAGTTCCATTTTGTATGATTTTTATCCCCATTGAGGGGGTTCTTGTATTCTAGTTATCTTATATCTATACTTACAATGCTAAATTTTGGTTATCTCATATTTATACTTATGTTACCAGATTGAAGGATCATAGAATCAAGTTAAGCGTATCTTGTTTTATCTATCAACCTTGATTCAAAATACTTTTTTTGATAGATCTATACTACACCACTGTATCATTTTTTTTTTCAAAGATGAAGTTCAAAGGAAGCTTAATCTACCTTTGGTTGAATTGACTGAAAGAGCAGTTGTACAATTGAATAAGCATAGCACCCATGGGACCCCATGTATCCCACAAAACAGGTGTTAAGACTATCATGGACAAAGGAAACCATCATGAACCTCAGATTCCATGTGAATCCTATATCTTATGATTGGTTCAGAATTAGGATAAACCAATGCTTCCATTGCGTCTAAAATGTGCCAAAACCCTAAGATCGATTGTTTATTTGCTAAATTATGACATCCAGAGGTACTGTTTGGATTGCTGATATCATTGATGACATCATTAGCTCCCAACCACCCTTGAAATCCTATATA
The DNA here is from genome assembly GCA_020310875.1 of Ceratopteris richardii. Classification (NCBI taxonomy): domain Eukaryota; kingdom Viridiplantae; phylum Streptophyta; class Polypodiopsida; order Polypodiales; family Pteridaceae; genus Ceratopteris; species Ceratopteris richardii. Next base: position 73,187,229 of record CM035424.1, read on the forward strand.
AGGAGGCCTTGGCCACATACATACTCAGTCTTGCCAATGCCAGTCTTGAGAGCTCAAGGAGTCCTAATCACCAAGTAAGTACTTTCAAGTTCCAGTTCCAGTTCTAGTCTTTTCTCTTGCTCTAGTCTTGTCTAGTCTTGTAACTTGGACATACTCTCTTGTCCTATTGTAATCTCATAGTATGAGATCCTTTCGAGTTATTTCTTGTAGCTAGTTCATCTCCCTGAAGGGAGTCCTTGTAATCTAGAGATCTTGCTCCATACTTACGATCCCGGGTTGTGGGATCTCCTTTATCATCTCTAGCTGAGTTATCTATACCTATCAATCCTGGGTTGTGGGACTTCTTGTATCAGCTACATATTCTTGTACTTTTTTCCATGCGTGTGTATTCTTGTAATTAGAAGCATATTTCTGAAATCTTATCTACTATAGTCATAGAGCACAATCTAGTGCTCCCCTAACATTTTGGCAAGACTAGCTTCTATCCAAGACTAGGCATCATGGAGAACACTTATGAACAAATTGTGGCATCACTTCAAAGTCTTCAACAACAAATCAAGGATCTAACTCATAGGCATACAAAAGTGGAGATGGAACATCCGATGCATGTAGGAATGCTCATCCAGGAACTATAAGAAAAAGTTTGGAATCTTCAAGCAAATCAAGGAAGCATTCAGGTGAACCAACATCCTAATTCATCCTTCATGAAAGAACCCAAGATTTGCATGCCAAAAAAGCTCGATGGCGATCGCATGTTCCAAGGATTCTTGCAACAAGTCAAATTGTACATCCGTATGCAGCTTGATTGATAATCTAATGATGCATCCAAGGTCGGTTTTATTGGAACCTTGCTCTATGGTCAAGCATTATCATGGTTCACCCCAATCTTGGAGAAGAATATGGTAAGACTTCATGATTATGAGGGGTTTCTTGGAGAACTCACTGCCACATTTGGAGATGCAGACATGAGTCGAGTGGCAGAAACAAAACTTCGAAAGCTACATCAAGGTAACTCCCCTGCCTCTACCTATGCATCAAAATTTAGGCAGTTGATATGTGAGCTCCTTTGGCATGAAGATTATTTTGTAAGACATTTTAGATGGGGCTTAAGAGATGATGTGAAGGACCTTCTACTCACGATGCCAGAAGTTAAGACATTGAACGAATAGATCAACCAAGCTATTCAATGTGATAACTGCCTTTTTGAAAGGAAACAAGAAAAACAAGTAGAAGGAAGACCTCGCGAATGGAAACCCTTCCAGTCCACTCCTAGAGATGAGTCTATGCCTGAACCTATGCAAATAGATGTAACTAGGTTCCAGTCTCTAACACCACAAGAGAAACAGAGAAGGAGGGATAACAAGTTATGCCTCTATTGTGGAAACTCTGGCCATATTGCAGTTAATTGTCCCAACAAGAGAACGAACTCTAGAGTTGCAGCCACCTTTGTAGAGCAAGGAAGTGAGGAAGTCCAGTTGTAAAAGAGACCATACAACTGGACCATGATATAGGAAAAGGTCTTCATTTCAATGTTTCAAATTTCTCTAGGACTCTAAGACTTTAATCTCCTTCTTTCTTATACAAGATCATATTTAGCTAGTTTTCTTTTTAATCTACTTACATGAAATACTAGGTGAAGTAAGCAATCATCGAGAAGTTCTAACTCATAAGCCAAAGTCCCTATTCTCTTTAGAACCTTAAAAGGGCCACAAAACCTTGGAGAGAGTTTAGGAAAAGGTCCTGATTTCAATATTTCAGATTTCTTAGGGACTCTAAGATATACTAGTTCTCCAACTTGAAAGGAAATATCTTGCCTTTTAGGGTCCCTAAATGATTTAGCTATTCTTAGCTTAAAGTTCATATCTTCTAAGAAATCTTTAGCTGCTTGGAATTTTTCATGTTGTAGTCCAACTGCATATGGTGCTCTTGGTTGGAACCCATACATTAGCATGAAAGGACTATACTCAATTGCAGAATGCTTAGCACTATTGTAAGCAAACTCTACTGATGATAAATAGTCTTCACAGTTAGTTTGGGTAGAAGATATGTAAGCTCGTAACATATCTTCAAGTATTCGATTGACCCTTTCAATTTGACCATCCATCTCTGGATGTTCTGCAGTACTCATATCCAATCTACTAAACACAACCTTCCAAAAATGACTAGTAAGATTTCTATCTCTATCGAACACTATGTCTTGAGCCAAAAAGTCCATGATGTTATTTGGTTCATAGTTGATCAATCGACCAAAATGGCTCACTTCATACCTACTTGTACTACAACAAAAACTCCAAAATTAAATAAAATGTTCGTAGAACATGTCTCTATTGTTTACAGTGATTGTGTTTGGATCAGCTCTTAAGTTAGACAAAGTGATTCTGTATTATGGTAATGATAGTTTCACCGCTGTCTGTTGAGAACACATCAACTGGATTGTAATCGGTATCTTTTGGAAGAGTCTGATTTCAGATAATAAGATTGTAAGAGTGTAACCAGAGTCTTGATAAGTAAGTTATATTGACAGAGATAATTAATATTAGATTTCGATCATGCGAGTGAGTTGATTTGGGAAAATCAGTATAGGGCCTCTGTTTAACAGACCCCTTCCACTCCCAAGAACCCCAATAGATGTTTAAACGCGTCTCTGACAGTAAGACCGCATTTAACACTGGCGCCGTCTGTGGGAAAGTGGCACCAAATTGTTGCAAAGCGATTATCGAAAAGTGGCACCAGAGCGTTGTAAATTGATTGTGAGAAAGTGGTCATAGATTGTGAATCGACGAGTAATATGCAAAGTATTGCAAACGTGATATATGCCGGTTACTCGTTCCGGTGTAACATACCCGAAGTATAAGAGAAACGAACAGTATTAGGCAATACCTAATTTGCTAAGGACGCCCCCAGGAGCTAGAAGCGCAGATAAGTTTAACCCAGTTGTCAAGGAAGCGAAGAACGTTAGTAGTGATTCCGGTAACATTTCGGTGGAACGTACTGCAATTTCGGTAGATTTCGGTGCGATATCAGCACAGTCTGTCGAAGATATAGTAACTCCAGAGTTTACCAGGACGCAGTATGCAGTTAACTTAACACCATCTGGACAAGATTCGAGTTTGTATGTGGATAGAAGCGCGTTGGCCAAAGAAATCAGTGAAGGTGAAAAAGTACCTTGTTTTGGTGAAATTTCGACAAATTCCGGTGATATTTCGGTCCCAGTTACAGAGAGTTCACAGTCTCCTGGTGACGGTTTACCATTTCTTGGTGAATCTTTCTTCCGGTCACCACTATTCAGAGTAAGCTTCCCTACATTTGATATCAAGGAGGAAGGTAGCTTATTCAAAGCTGAAATCCGAAAGAGACTGAACGATATTATCAAGCCGGAGAGTGCACAGGCTGACGATACAGATTTCGACGATCAAGAAATTCAACCTCGGAACTCAGGAGATAGTAACAATACAACAACAAGCACCATGAGTGGGCAACAACAACAACAACATCTACTTCTACCTCGTCCGGTTCCGACAGGAGTTACCTACACAAAATTCGGTGGATTTCCAAGTGATGATCCTTATGCTCATGTACGAACTTTTGAAATTAATTATGCAGTACTTAATCATCCACCCGATCCGGCGTACAAGGCCATAGTATTCCAGTCAACACTAGTTAATGAAGCCGCCAGGTGGCTTACCAAATATGATATCAACCATTTCGGTACCTATGAAGCAGTAAGAGATGCGTTTCTGCAGAGATTCCGGCTAAAGAAGAACCCTGCCGAAATTTTTAATTACCTGCAAAACAATAGACAGAAGTTGAATCAAACAGTGCAGGAATATGCCACCCTATTCAGAACTCATTTGAGACAACTACCGCCAGCCCATGCAAACCTGCCGGATGATGTCATCACACACTGGTTTATTAATGGTTTGACTCCGCAGCTCCGACAGATTATGATCATTCGTTGTGTGGGAGCTATGATGCTAGATGCGGTTATTGCAATGGCCCTGCAGCTCGAGAATAAGGTTGGAGGTTTTACCGAAGATTTGGAGTGGTTAAAAGCTAGCAAAAATATTGCAGAAGATCCGGCTAGACAAATGTACTGCACCACGTGCAAGAATTCAGGGCATACCAGTGCCACTTGTGCACTTAATCAGATGTATTGCGCTATCTGCAATACAAACAAACATTCCACGGAAAACTGTGCCTATAACGCCAAAGTGTAGGGAACAGCAACAATAAATGCAATTATACAAGAACCAGAACAGCCTACCACCCACTATGTACCACCTCAGAGGAGAAATAATCAGCAGCAAGGATATAGAGATTATAGAGGACAGAGGAATACCAACTATAATGGAAATCGTTGGCAAACAGGAACATCACAAGAAGGTAATGCCTTGCCACCACCTCGCTGTCATTTTTGCGGTGAGTTTGGTCACATCAGAAGATTCTGTAAAGATGCAGCCGAATATGATCAAAGGAAAAAAGAGCGTCAGAACCCAATGACAAATATGGTTCATATCACACCAATAGAAACACAAGCCGCAGTAGTTCAGACCCGATCCGGTAAGACACTGCAACCAGCAGCTGAAGTATTTGAACCAAGTATTCGTGAGCAACAAAGAATGTATGACAAAGCTAGTCAGTGGACCACCACAGAACCTCCAGTGTTCCTAGATCCAATTCCGGTGACACAAGCTCCGCTGCCAAAGGAAACCGCGCAGGAGCAAGAGTCAGTCCCAGTAACCGGTGCATCGTCTTCAGAATCAGTAAAAGGTACAAGTCAAGCAGAGCAGGCATGGGAAATTTTATCTAAAGCATCCATTACTCTTGCTCTTGGACAATTACTGGCATTAGTACCAGGAGCTCGGCAACAATTCCAGCAGCAGTTCAGTTCTGCGTCTTCCTGCATTCTAGCAACAACGATAGTACAACCGGAAACTGACTCTACGATGGATCACTCGGTTCCATTAATTACGGTATGGTGCAAAAATCATAAAATTACTCAAGTATTAATTGATGGTGGTTCCGGTGTAAACATAGCTATTGCAGCACTTTGTAAAAAGTTAGGCTGAACCAAAATTGAATCTGTCTAGTCTTTTGTTATAATGGCCAATCAATCCAGAGTCCACCCAGTAGGACTTGTACGGAATGTCCCAATCACTTTGCAGGGTACAACTTTTAAGATGACTTTCGTAGTTTTAGAACTATCGGAGTCTAGTCTTGATTATAATCTTCTTTTCGGCCGTCCTTGGTTGAAACAAGCTAAGGTTATACAACATTGGTCCGCACAAGAACTCACTTTCAAAGACAATAACCGAAAATATGTTGTAAAATTAGATGCTATTCAGCCCTGTGAACTACATGCTAGACCATATGTAGCAGAACCGGTCCATATGTTAGATGGGTTATCCGATGACGAAGAAGAAGAATTTTTGAAGAATAACATAGGTTTAATCTCCTTAGGGACTGTTGACCTACAATCTGTTGTAGATAACTGGAATCCGATAGTTTGTACGGTGGTGCCTGTGACCGAAGAAGTAGAGACAGAGGATACTGCTGCTAAGGATGAAGCTATTATACAGCAACTTTTGCAGTCAGTCGATGATTCTGGAAACCCTCGTCAACTCTATGTTCCTGAAGATCAATTGATAACTCATAATTTAGGAGATGAAGTAAATTCGCGACCTGTCAAGGTTATCTGAAACGTTTCAAGCAGATTTGATCCAACTTCTTCATGAGTTCTCTAATGTTTTTGCATGGGATTACCGTGACATGAAGGATCTGGACCCTCGCATATATCAGCATCAGGTCGTACTTAAACCGGAGGCAAAACCAATTAAACAACCCAGCTATAGGATGAATCCTAACTATGCAGCACAGGTAAAGGCAGAGCTTGATAGGTTATTACAAGTCGGATTCATCATTCCAGTAGAACATGCTGAGTGGATATCTCCAATTGTTATTGTTCCCAAGAAAAATAAGCAACTTCGAATATGTGTGGATTACCGGAAACTGAATGCAGCCACGGTGCCTGATCCGTTTCCTCTTCCATTCCTTGATACAATGCTAGACAGAGTAGCAGGACATGAAATGTACTCCTTTTTGGATGGTTATAGTGGGGATAACCAGGTTCGAATGGCTGAGCAAGATATACCAAAAACAACGTTTATTACGAATTAGGGTGTTTTTGCTTGTACAGTTATGTGGTTTGGATTAAGAAATGCTCATAGTACTTTTCAATGATGTATGCAGGAAATCTTCTCCCCCTATCTTACTTCTTTCATGCAAGTATATCTAGATGATTTCTCTTTATTTGGTAAGATGGTAGCACACCTGTATCATTTACGGTGTTGCTTTGAGAAGTGTTGTGAATAGAGACTCTGCCTGAACCCAAACAAGTTTGTGTTTGTGGTTTCATGTGGTAAGCTGCTTGGCCATATTGTGTCTGCACAAAACATACAAGTCGATCTTGATAAAATTGCAGCTATGTTAGAAGCACCTGTGCCTACTACGCCGAAAGAAGTAATGAGATTCATGGGTCAAGTCAGGTTGCATGGTCGACATTTACGGTGGCTTGCTCATTTGGCAATACCCCTCAATAGATTAATAACCAGTACTCCTCGACAGTTTGCTTGGACTCAAGAATGTCAAACAGCATTTGATCGTCTAAAAGGCTTATTAACGCAGGTTCCAATTCTACAACCTCCTGATTGGGAACGTCCATTTCATGTTTTTGTAGATGCATCAGATATAGCCATTGGAAGTGTCTTAATGCAACAAATTGATAAGTGGTTTCGGCCTGTTTATTATGCAAGTAGAAGGCTTGCTCCTATAGAAAAGAATTATTGAGTAATTGAAAGAGAATGCCTTGGTTTAGTATATTCTGTAAAGAAATTTTGGCATTATTTGTTAGGCCGAAAATTTGTCTTTCATGTAGATCATGCTGCGCTAGTATATCTGGTTCGGCAACAGCATTTAGGTGGTCTTTAGCGCGTTGGGTTCTATTATTACAAGAGTTTGATTACGAAGTGATTCATAGACCTGGAACTGCACATGCATTAGCAGATTTCCTTTCTCGGTTGGATTCCGGTGAAGCTCCGATCGGTGTTGATGACACCACACCTGCAATTTATGTTACTGACCCAACTAATGATGAATTTGCAGAACCTCCTGTGACATCTACTTACTATGATCAGTTATTAGCCTTTCTTACTGATGGATATATTCCTGCTCAGACTTCTCCTGCAATGCGTAGAAAAATTGCAGTTTACAGTCGCAGATTTCGGTTGATTGCTGGAGAATTGTATTATATGGATCACACTGGAGTTTTACTTCGTTGTATTCCTCCACATGAAGTAAACTCAGTTATAGCTTTGGCACATTCAATACGTTCTGGTGGACATTTTGCAGCAGATTTAACACACCGGAAAATTCAGCAAAGTGGGCTTTGGTGGCCTACCATGTACAAAGATGTATCTCAGTTTGTCAAACAGTGTGACAATTGTCAACGGTCTGGACAGCCTTTACAACGACATTTTTTCCCTCTCCAACCTGTATTACCTTTGGAGCCTTTTCAGAAATGGGGTCTTGATTTTATTGGACCAATCACACCTCCAGCAATACTCAGTAATAATCGATACATTCTGACATGTACAGATTATGGTACCAGATGGGCAGAAGCTTGGGCTTTACGGTCCGCTACAGCTATTTCGGTAGCAAAATGTTTAATGAAAGATGTATTCCCACGATTTGGATTACCTTTGGAACTTGTGACAGATCAAGGCACACATTTTGTTAACAATTTAATGAAAGTTCTCACACACTCTTTTCAGATTCTGCACAAATTCAGTTTACCGTACTATCCTCGTGCTAATGGCCTCGCTGAAAGTACAAACAAGACCTTGTTGAGTATGCTTCGTAAATTGATTATCGAATCATCAGAAAGATGGGATCAATTACTACCTGCAGTATTATGGGCATATCGGACTACTTACAAAGTTGCCACCGGACTGACTCCTTTCAAACTTGCATATGGAATGGAGGCAATTGCACCAATGGAGCTTGTAGTACCAAGCTTACGTGTGGCAATCTCTCAGAAATTGTTACCTGAAGATTCTTTGCCGTTTTGGTTGGACACACTCAGAGAACTAGATGAGCATCGCTGGAAAGTTTTCTGAATCCTCAAGAAGTGCAGTTGCAGCAAGCTCGTACACATGATCGGTATTTAAAAACTCCAATTTTTACGGTAGGGCAACTTGTGCTGTTTTATAATGCAAAATCAAATCGCTCTCCTGGAAAATTCAAGCTACGCTGGTTTGGTCCTTACCGTATTACTGAACAAGTGGGCCCATCAACTTTTTGGTTGGCTACTTTGACTGGGATTCCTCTTCCAAAAGTGATAAATGGTTCAAAGTTGCGGCCGTATCATCAAGCGCCTAATTCGCACTGAAGTGTTCTGCGGTTGCTTGCGTATTTTATCTTTTTTTTTTTTCTTTTCTTTTCCTTTTTAGTTTTGTGTGATTAATAAAATAAGTCTGTAAATATCCTCGTTTTGATACCTAATTATGATCAACAGCCGCCCTACATTATCGTTCTGCTCATGCATGCACACCGAAGTTATGAGGTTATCATCTCAACATCGCGTGATGATTAACAATTTCAATTCCTTCCCGCTGCCAAGTATCTACTTAACCTTTTTCATTCCACTGTTGATCGCTATTGTGTCTGTGTGTTTTGTGTGCTTGTGCTCTCTGTATACCCTGTGCAATTGTGTTCCTATGCTTGTGTGTGCGCAACATGGAAGCGTTAGCAAACTTTGCTGCGTTCCGTGACGGACTCCCCGCAGATGTAGGTGAGTTCTTGAGCATCCGTGGGTTGGCAAATTTCGCTGAATTGCCTTGGCATTCAGTGGATTGTCACCCATTCTATGCCCAAATCATCGCCGCCATCGTTGTCACACCTACTACAGAGCAGAGTTGGCCAATCACCTCCTTACCATCTCGTACCGTAATAACTTTTCATACTTTTGCTGATGCATTCCGACTCTCTCTGAGAGGTCGAGAGAATGGACCTAGTCCTCCCATTGCCACCATGAATCAGTTGTTTCCCAGGCATTCTTCTAATGAATATGCAATCCTTTGTTGCCCTGAGCCTGAAAGAACAGCGTTACAGTTTCTCGTAGCTATCCTGAACTTACAAAAACGTACATATGGCATATCTCGCCCTTTTTATTCAGCAATAGATATGGCTGCCAGAGAGCCTGTAAATTTTGCATCATACTATTTCTGTCGCATTCACCGAGAATGCGTTTCGATCATTAAACAGGTCAACAAGGGAGAAATGCCCCGATCATAATTACCGCATATATTAAGTTTCCTGTTTCCGGCAATACAAGCAGCACAACCACCACCCAGAGGTCCGGTATTACACCATGAAGAATCTGCACAGATCCTGGAAGATGATGAAGAGGATGACGAAGAATTATTCCAGCTCCTCTACCGAAAGTGCATCAGAATAAGCTCTTCCGATAGCCAAGTAAAGGGATCGGTCGCCGGACATGAAGATGATGACAATGAAGAAGAGACTTTTCATGACACCGCTACCTCCATGCACCATGATTCGTCCACCCAATCCTCTCCAAAGCAGCAACAAGAGCATGATGAGACCACCAAATCCGGAGCCAGCTCCTCTCAAGAAGAATCTCAGCAACAATCCGAACAAGAAAAGAAAGAAGAAGGACAACCTATCATAAAAGAAGTTTTCGAAGAACTGATTAGAGCAGTGGAGTCTGCAGCTGCCAAACCTGATGACACTACGCAACAAACCACCGAACAGGTATTAGAAACAACCACTGTTCTTCTCACTTCTCCACCCGAACCTCCCATTAATCCCATTCTCCCTGTTCCACCTATTGTCCATGAGGAACCTTCTGCTTCATCTTCCTCACCAAATTACTCTCCTCCCTCTTCACACCAACTTTTGACAGCCTCTTCATCCCACAAGCCACTTCCTCCATTTCCCATATGTACCGAACTTGAATCCATGGGGCGCATGATTATACAATTTTCCCAGCAGCTTCCGGTACAATTAAGACAAGTTACAGAGAATATTCGTTAGGAACTACAACATAAGGTGGATACCCTTGATGCAGACATCACTCCTCTACAGGAAGAGATCGATGCGGTCAAAGCAGAAAATCATCATCTGCACTTCCACATTAACCAGCTTCAAGCCAGACTTGCCGAACAGGAAGCAGTTACCAGTCAACGAGATGCGGCACTGACAGAAGTCCGAGAAAAAGAAGAATTATTAAGTGTTGTTGATGCCGAGCTAGTTCAGTTGAAGCAGTTAATCCAAGATAAAGAGGATGCACGTATAACTCTGGGCAATCTTTTAGAAGAGACTAGAGCACAACTGAATGAAGCAGTACAGAAAGGACAAGAGATGCACGATCTGGTTAAGAAGACTAATGAAGAACTCTAGAGAAGCAAGTTTGATTTATCTGAAGTAAACAATATTCTTAAATGCAAATTGACCATGGAAGCTCAATTATAGAAAGAGATAAAAGGGATCAGAAGAGAGTGTGATGCTTTTCATCGAACAATCCAATTTCAGAATCAAGAGATAGAAAGAAGAGAGAATCAGCTGGATGCACAAAAAGAAAGATTATCTCAAATTGATAAGCAGATAGCAGATATGAAAGTCAATCGTGATGCGGCTCTGTCAAATGAATTTTACTTATAGGAAGCCTTTCTGCAGACCCAGGCAGAAAGTTTAATAAGCCAAGTTATTTCGTTAAGCTCAGTACGGACAGATGCTGAGCTCGTAGAACCATAAATTTTGAAGCAGATGTTAGAGTCATTGAAGAAGAAAATTGCCCGGACTTTCAGGTTAGCTAGATCTATGTATCTAGAAGGTATAGTTGATGAGCCGTAATATTTTTGTATACTTGCGGGTTCAAGTCCACCGTGCATGCCAGTGTAAGCCGCCAGATTGGCACTTGTAAAATCTGACTCTTAACGAACCGAAAGGTCATTGCGTAAATGTTGTAACCTTGATTGATGTTGTAACCTTTGTATAAATCAATGAAAAAAGATGCTTCGGGGACACTCAAAGGAGTCGCCAGACTGTTCGTCTGGTTGATGATGTCTGTGTAGTTTTCGTGGTGTGTTTGAGAACTCTGAGTTATTCTGTGTCTTTCTGTTCTGTTTGATTATCTGCACCTGTACGGTACAGATTGAGTTACTGTTATTGTCTCTATTGTTTACAGTGATTGTGTTTGGATCAGCTCTTAAGTTAGACAAAGTGATTCTGTATTACGTTAATGATAGTTTCGCTGCTGTCTGTTGAGAACGCATCAACTGGATTGTAATCGGTAGCTTTTGGAAGAGTTTGATTTCAGATAGTAAGATTGTAAGAGTGTAACCATAGTCTTGATAAGTAAGTTGTATTGATAGAGATTTTTAATATTAGATTTCGATCATGCGAGTGAGTTGATTTGGGAAAATCAGTATAGGGCCTCTGTTTAACAGACCCCTTCCACTCCCAAGAACCTGAATAGATGTTAAATTAGTGTCCTGAACGTAGTTGGGGCATTCGTTAATCCAAAAGGCATGACTAAAAATTCAAAATTCCCCTACTTAGTTATGCAAGCTATTTTAGGAACAGCTTCAAATCTAATCCTAATTTGATGATATCCTTGACAAAGATCAAGTTTTGAAAATATCTTAACCCTTTTTAGTTGATCAAATAAATCATCAACTTGGGGCATTGGATATTTATTCTTGATCATAAATTTATTTAGGGTTAGATAGTCAATGCATATTCTCATTGATCCATCTTTTTTCTTCACGAAGAGAATGGGTGTTGCCGAGGGTGAAAGGCTAGGTTGAATAAATCCTTTATTCAGGTACTCCTTTGGATGTTTCTCTACTTTAGCTTGCTGGGAAAATGGGATTCTATAGGGGGTTTACATATAGGCTTAGTTCCTGGGAGCAAGTCTATAGCATGATTGAGTTGTCCATGAGAAAGAGGTAAGCCATGGGGAAGTTCCTTGGGAAAAAAATCTCCATAATTATTCATTAAACACTTAAATTTAAACTTTTATAATGGAGATGAGACATACAAAACTGGATTCATATTATAAACATTGTTTACATCTGTTGGAAGTATCATAAAAACTTCTGTTTTTTGGGTATTTACAAGTCTTTTTAATTCCATGCTTGAAATCAAGGGGGTACTTGGCACATCATGCTCTCCTTGAATTTGGTAACAGATTCCATTCTTATCGTATCCAAAGTATTCAATTGATAGCTTCTTTTAAGTGTTTTTCCTAAGCCCAAAGACACTCCCTACCCAAAACCACATGAGTTCTTTCCATGTGCATGATATTAAAGTCCAATTTATCTTTCTAACCTTGAAATTCTATTTCCGGATCATAAATCATAGTATCCTAGACTCATAGGGAAGATACCCACCTTTGCAAAACAAATTGAGCCTGAAGGCCTACCTTTAAAGGCATGTCACAATACCATTTTTTGACCCAATTGACAAGCACAATTGCTATAAGAGTGCCCTGAGATGATGCAAATGTGGATGAAGCCCCCCTTCATATTTTATACAATCTGTGCTATGGTCCCATCCCCCAAGGGAGAACATGGCCAATACTTGCCATTAAAGTACAGAATGATAAAACGTGTCAAGATTGGGTCAATTACCCTTACCTTGCATCGCCTCAAGGACTACCTACAATTGCATATATGATGCCTACTATTTATCATTGGTTACCATGATTGCATAGAATGATCCAAGTTGTAGCAAGAAGAATGAAGATCAAGATATTTGACTTCATGTAGACCAACTTTAAATTTTTTTGCAAAGTCAAAGCACCACATGTCTTAACACCAGGATTCGAGCATAATATGAGTTTGTTTATGATATGAGCACAATGCCATCAATAAAAGTGTATTATGCATGGCACTATTGGGTGAAGTACCTTTCGACCTGTTATAAGCAAACTTCTAAGGAGATGTTCACCACATGCTTTTTGGAGTACCACTCATAAGTTTTTGTTTCATGGCCCATCCATTTATTGTAGCTATTTGCATGCAAAACGTTGCAATAATCCACACACTATTACTAAAATAAGCTTGCCCAAGCTTGAGGAAGATCTTGCTAAAGGCACCTGGGTGAATGAACATTCCTTAACACAACCTTCTACAAAAATCATTGATCAATCCCTTCAACAAGAGTCTATCAGGGATGATAGATGCAAGAGGGAGGGATGTGTTGGTGCACAAGATCGAGGTTAGGCTAGAGGAAGTAGACATCAAAGGCAAAGGAAACATGTAAATCAAGATAAGCAAGGTGTGCGTGAAGCTAAATGGCATTGATCCACACTTTTCCAATATCATTTATATTTGAAACACTCAAACAATGATTTTGATCACTACCTTTGTAATATAAACACCAAATTTTGCATTCAAACCCTCCATTTTGTGCAAATCGAGTCCTCGAGCTTGAGAATCGTAGGTAGAACCCATGTAAAAAGTTTCTTAATTTTTAGAGCTCATTAGATGCCTCAAATTAGCCTTAGAATCTAATTTTTAAATATGTCAGACACTGTTTGAAACTGGCCAAAACTAGTAGAAAACTAGAAATAGAGATAGAGAGCTCATTTTTGGGGGGTTAGACTTTTGGCTATTCATCTTGCAAAAGAGAGCTTGTATTGTGAGTGAGAGCTATTGTAAGAGAGAATCCACTTACTTCCATTGTTCTTCTTCTTGTCTCTACCTTCTGTGTGTGTATGTGTGTGTGCATCTTGTGTGCTTCTCACCTTCACCTTCACACACATCAATCACTCATGATTGTCATATCATCCTCATGTCTCCACGGATTGAAAATTAAGGAGGTGAATCTTCTTGATGTTGTATCCATCCTTGTCTAGAGTGACAATATTCTATAATTGTGCAACCTCCCACATTTGCAAGGACCGTGAGTCTTTTCAAGAGTTACAAGACCACAAAGGCAAAGCTTACGTAGGAAATAACAAGAGTCTTCCGATTGAAGGTAAATGAAAAGTATAAACTAAGAGTCACAGAGGAGAGTGCAAAGCCTTATTTAAGTACTTTTTGTACAAAACCTTTTTATGAATATCCTCTCCATCAAAGCAATTATTGATCATCACAAACAAGTTCTCTTTGACAACACATCAGTGAAGGTGATTGATTCTATCACTCAAGACATCATAGCCCAAGGTATCGAGAGAGGATATAGGCTTATATAAGATTTCTTTCTTTCTCACTAAGGATGCAATTTCCACTCTTTGGTACCACAGATACGACTATACATCCTACTCGATAAGATCTCAACATCTCAATTGGTTAAAGGATTGCTCAAAATCAGTCAAGTGCAGATGTATGCCAAGCTTGCACTCAAGGAAAGAAACATGGGGCTCTTGTTCCAAAAGAGGCTTCCACCCAAGCAAGGAATTCTCTAGCCCTAGTCCACATGGACCTCTCTGGACCAATGAATACCCCATCTCTAAGTGGATGACTCTACTTCTTTCTATTAGTAGATGATCACACTAGATACATATGCATCTATTTTCTCTAGTCTAAGAAAGATACATTTTCTAATTTCATAGAATGCATCTACCAAGTTGAGAAAAAGGCATCCAGTTTAGTAAAGACTCTTGAATATCATAGAGGTGGCGAGTTCATTAACCATGAATCTGATAACTTCTTGATGTAGAAAGGTATAAAAAAGAAAGTTACTCAGCCCCATATTCCATCCCAAAATGGAGTTGCCAAAAGGAAGCTCCACAATGTTATGGATAGGCACACATTATGCTTCACAACAAAGCATTATTGTTCAAATTTTGGGCCGAAGTTATACACACTTTAGTACACATCATCAATAGAGGCTTCACAAGTGCATTACATCATAAGACTCCATTTGAAGCCTACTATGGATGAAAGCCCAATGTCAACTAGTTTAGAGTGTTTGAAAGTGAAGAATTTGTACATGTGCCCAAGGAAGATCGACATACTTTGGCATCTAAGTCTAAGAAGAATCTATTCATTGGATATAGTGAATAGCCTAAGGCATATAAATTGTATAGAATCATCCAAAGCCTATTAAGCATCACGTTATTGGATTAAGTGGCTATAAAAATTTAAGTACAAATCAAATGGTACTTTGGACAAGTACAAATCAAAACTAGGGGTTAACAGATATAAAAAAAAACCTGGCATAGATTATGAAGAAAACTTTGCCCCCACTGCAAGGTTTACAACTAATAGAGTCATTCTTTCCTTAAGGTACAATTCAAATGGCCCATTTACAAACTCAATGTCAAAAGTGCTTTCTTCAATGGTGATCTTCAAGAAGAGGTATAGATAGAACAACCTAAAGGTTTCAAGTTCAAAGGAAAGGAAGATCATGTATAGAAACTTCACAAAGCACTTTGTGGACTTCAACAAGCTCCGAGGGCATGGTATGAAAATATACACAAAGTCTTCTAAGATAAAGGATTTCAAAAAAGAACTACCTATGCTAACCTCTACATCTACCAAAAAGAATCTTTCATTGCAATAATCATCCTTTATGTAGATGACTTGATTTTGATAGGCTCAAATGATGAATGCATCCAAGTCATCATAAGTTTCACCTAGAGTATTCCATGGTAAGTCTTGGCCTAGTCCACTACTTCTTATGCATGGAATTTTGGCAGATGAGAGAAATTATATTCCTCCCCCAAAATAAGTATTACTCTAATCTTCTTTCTAGGTATAACATGGACCAATTTCTCTCAACATCTAATCCACTTGATTAAACATCAAGATCACACTAACGGAATCATCATCAACTATGGATGTGCATGCTTAGTGGCAACTATTTGGATCTTTACTTTACTTAGCCAACAAGAGACCATGTAGTTGGCATATTCAATCAATGTGAACATCAACTTAATTAGACACACTGCCAACCTGCTTAGAGATTGATTTGATACCTTTCTCTCACACAAAAACATAGTCTTTGGTATAGCGGGGTATTGATTTTGCAAGATATTTAGATTCATATTGGACTGGTGATCTTGATTCCCAAAGATCTACTTCTAGATACATATTCTTGCCTTGCTCAAGACCTATCTCTTAGACAAGCAAGAAACAACCAATAGTTTCTCTATCATCCACCAAGGTTGAGTACCGTGCATCCAACTTTTCAGTACGTGAAGCCATATTATGGATTTCATGTTTATTATCTGATGTTGGTATTTTGCAGGATACACTTACATGGATTTGCATAAATAGCCAATCAACCTTGGCCATTTCCAAGAATCTAGTGTTCCATGCTCCGACCAAGCACATTGAGATCTAATATCACTTCATCCGTGAGAAGCCCATATCATAGGAGATTGCTATGGAGCACTATACCTCTCAAGAGAACCTACTAGACATGTTCACAAAGGCTCTACCTCCACTTATGCTCAAGTGCTTGGTGGACCTCTACAACATTGAACCACTCCAAAATGGATCTGCAGAGGGGGTGTTGATGACATGGTTTCATCTACTTCATTTCCATTTGTATTCATATGAGTGCATCTCCATTCTATCTAGGAGACACTCCATTTTCATATTGTTTTAGTTGTATCTCATTGTATTTGGGTACCTTGCCATTTGCTTCTACCATTGTATTCATTCTCCTTCAAGGGGAATTATCCCACATGTGATGTAGTTTGGAAAGCCTCCTCTAACTCTATAAAAGGAGGCCCTCTCCCCCACTTTGTATTGTAAGAAATAATAACACAATGAAATAGACCAGCAGAGAGAGTTGAGGAAAAAAACATAGAGGAAGAGAGATGTAGACTGAGAGATAGAAAACTCAAAGTCTCAAATTGCCAAGAGTAATATAGCTACAAAGATGGTGTTGTCTATTGGAGTTTAAGGTATGCAGAAGCACATGGAATACACAAGGAAGAACAAGAATCTTGGAGCACAACACAACATTGAATGAATTACAAAAGTGAATGTACAAGGGATAAAAGTGCCCCGACATTCCTAAGTGTTTCACACACCACTACCAAAATATATCAACAAATCCCCTTGGGAGTGATGCAGTGAACAAGCAATTGGCACTCATGTATAAGGAAGTGCCAAGCTATGTGGAAAGAGATCAATGCACAAAAGGAAGTAAGCCCAAAGCTTTGTGGAAAGCTTCAAATTTCTTCCTCGGTAGAGCATTTGTGAAAAAGTGTACAACATTTTCTTGCATGGACACATATGCCAAAGTGATCTCTCCAGCAAAGAACCTCTCCCTCAGATAATGATAGTACACTTCAATGTGCTTTGTGTGAGCATGGAACAAAATCTTCCTCATGTCTGTCAATAGCACTCTAACTGTCAGTGAATCATCCAATAGGCATCTAAACCACACACACTCAACAATCATTGTGAAAGCTACCCTATACTCAACCTCTTAGCTAGAAGTGGCCAGAGTAGCTTCCTTCTTTCTCAACCAAGATATGCGTGACCTACCAAGCATGAAGCAAAACCAATTGGTGGTCACACGAGTGCCATAACAAATAACCCACTCAAACTTAGAAAAAGCATGTAAATCTAGAGATTGATGATCCTCCCTTGGGATAAAACAACCCAAGTAGCCAGGTATCACTCAAATAGTGAAAGATGTGCTCAACTTCCTACCAATTCTTGACACCTGAGCAATGCATAAACCTTCTCATATGTGAGAATACAAACTGAATATCAAGCCAAGTTATAAATAAGTCAAGCATCCAACAGCCTCCTGATCGAGAATTACATCAAATGCATCTCTAACATCATGAAGACTCAATTGTAAACCATTTTCCATATGCATGGCAATAGGTTTAAAGGCCAAAATTCTATAATAATGTGTCAATATATTTTGTTTGACACAAATCTATTCCCCCATCGACTTGCATAAGCCCAAAGAATGATGCAAATGCCCCAAATGTGACATCTCAAAAGAGGCATGCAAATAAGCCTTAAATTCAGCAATGTGCTTCTCAATAGGACTAGTGATACACAACAATGATCAGAAGTACATCATCTATAGGCTTAATACATAAGATACTCTTATTCGTACGTTGTTGTTCAGGCACTAATGCATATGCCAAACAACCAAAGACATGTAGAGGAGGAATAAATGGCTTGCAACCATGCCAACCCTCATATGGAGTGATACATACTAGTGCTTTGGTAGGATATCTATTAAGTACATATGATGCATACATAACAACCTCAAGCTAGAAGCTTTGTGGTAAAACTGTAAAACCTAGCTTTTGACCATACACCTTGCCATCTCCATGAGAGACCTATTTTTTCTTTCAGCAACTCCATTTTCTTGAGGTGTATATGGCACTATACACTAATGTTTTATCCCACACTCAACTTGAGATGCATTAAAATTAGAAGAGATGTATTTCCCACCTCAATCAAAATGGAGGGTGCCCAATTTACATGCTAACATATTTTTAGTCATAACCAAAAACTTCTTGAAGCACATAAACACTCCAGGCTTTGCTTTCAATGGATACACCCATGCATGCATGGAGAAATCATCAATGAATGTTACAAAGAAAAGGTAGTTACCAAACAAAGGTGATTGAATAGGACCACAGACCACTACGAACAATCTGTAATTTATGGGGCAGCTTGAACTGAAGCATCTTTAGGGAAGGAAGAATGCTACATTTTGCCCAAAATACAGTCTTCACAAACATGTTTACAAGATGCCTCAAGTGGGTAGAGAGGACACCATTTTAGATTTTTGTAGGCATAGCAAAATAGAAAAATTCAAATGACTGAGGCGTGCATGCCAAAGCTTTGCATCTGAGATAGCTTGAGAATCTTGAACTGTACATGCTTAATCTTTGATAGATTTTACATAGTCTATGAGGTTATAGAGCCCATGACATGAAATGCCAAAAAAAGTAATAACATCACCATTTGAGATATCGTGAACTGTATATCTATCATCAACAAATTTGACAACCAAGCCAATCTTTGCTAATGTTGAAACTAACAATAGATTTTTCATGATCCTTGGCACATACATAGCATCTAACAATGTAAAGAACTACCATCAATCGCAATCGTAATGATCTTACCAACTCCCATTATAGGATAAGAGTTGTTAGCACATATGATAGCATTCCCTCTAGGGGTAGACTCAAATGAACCAAAGAAAGTGTGCTATGAGCTAATATATTTGGTTATGCCACTATCAAAGTACCAAACATCTGAGTCTATTGCAGACACACATTGCTCATGAGAAGATGGTTCATAGCTACAAACAATAGTAAATACCGATTCTTCATTCTCCACACGATTAGTAGGCTCTCTTTTAGGTATAGAGGTCTCTGCTATAGAGTCCTCTGCAACAACCATGCTAGCCTCTTTCTTCTTTGCCTCTTTTACAACCAATTTTGGATAACTTTTTATGACATGATCATTTCCTTTATAGTATTTGCATATTTGTTTCTCCTTTTTTGTTTTCTTCTCATATTTGTCTTTGTTCTTTGATCGTGCAACATTAACAGATTTTTGCTTACCAATAGATGAGCTCCATTTACCTTTGCCCTTTTGACTAGCTTTGAAAGCTTGATCTGCAACATGTATAATGGATATGTTCTGCTTGGATTGATCTTTGTACAACAAAACAAAGACTCACTCCTCAAATGTTAAGGCATCTAGATTTCCTTTCATCATTAATCGAAGAGTAGAAGCGAAACTCTGGTATGAATCTTGAAGACCATTAACAATAGTTTGCATAAGTGAACTATTTGGCAAAACTTCATCAGCAAAAAGCAACTACTCCTTCAAATCTTTAATCTTTGTCAAAAAAAATTCCATGAAATCTCCTTCATGCATGTGCTCACTTTCCAACTATTTTTGGAGGTAAGCAACATGAGCCTCATTTCTTGCCTAGTATAAGGTTGTAAGTGTATCCCAAGCATCCTTTATTGTCTTGCAAGAGCAAATGTGAGGGATAATGGCACATTTGATAGCCAAGGTTATCAATGCATGTGCCTGATAATCTCTACCATCCCAACAAAGGTTCTCTATAGTAGGTGCAACAGGAACCACCATGAACATGAATCATAAGATCATCATCTTCAATGCCTTTTGCATCACCCTTAATATCTATATTTGCAGGTGTAGTAGGATTTTTTTCAATACCCTACATAATATTCCACAACCCTTTCTCTACTAATACATGAATAATCATATATACCCATAATGGGTAATTAGTACCATCCAACTTGTCCTCATTAACCAACATACGAAATACATCATTGCTTCTAGCCATGGCCAATGACAAAATACCATGATGTAGAAAAATGATTGTATCTCAAAAATTTGAACAAAACTACCCTTTCAAGCTTTGCTAAACCTATAGAAAACTTTGAGATGCTTGTACTGGCAAACCAAAACATGTAATATATTTAGCACAAAAGGAGAAAATTGCATGTGTAGGCACTATGATAGTGCATCCAAAGGCTAAAACAACCTCATATCAAAATTTTGAAGCCACAAATCAAAGCCCTTTGAACTCCTAATGGCCATGACTATGGTCATCAATTTTTTGTGCAATTCTAAGACTATGATTGGAGGGGGTGTTGACAATGCCCTATTGTCATACCAATTGTTGGAGTTTGAGGTCTGCATGAAGCACGTGAATGACACAAGGAAGAAGAAGAAGCTTGGATCACAACACAACATTGAATTAATTACCAAAGTGAATGTACAAGAATAAGTAACCCATTAGGGTTATAGGCATATATACAAGTCAGGGGAAAAAAACCTCCCAAAGATAGAAAAAAGTGTCGGAGTACTCCTAAGTGTGTTCACACACATCAATACCAAAATATATCAACATTGTCCACCCATGTGCTCCCAATATGGAGGTTGGATAATGATCTAGCTAGACTCTAGATGAAGGGCTTATTAGTGTGCAATGCTATGTAAAGCTACACATGTTCCATACATATATAGATTTTACAATGGGTGTTGGTATAGATAAATGTAGCCGAGAGAGAAAAAATAATAAAAAATATATACAATCCGACAATATCTTCACGATCAAAAGTCCTACCATCTCAGCCCTATGGGGAGGGGGGAAGGACTTCCACATCGTGTAGAAAGGGGCAAGCTCTACTATGCACTACCCCATTAATCTTTTATTTGAAAACCATGTGGCACCACAAGGCCCGTATTTTTGCCTTGAATGCTAAACCAATGGCCCGAAATTTTATGCGCTACCTAACCTAATGGCTAGGCTCACAAAGATCATCTATTACCATCAATGGTCACACATGGACCTCATGTAACTTGAAAGTTAGGGTTCTACAAATGTCAAGGTTCTCATAGCGGATTCTCCTCATAATGGGTGCCTTATAACTTAGAGCACCATCAATCATTTGTGGTCACTTGAGGGTGGAGTATTGAGTATATCTAAAACCCCTTCTCAATGTCCACCCTTCAGTGACTACCTCATTGGTCCAATGCCCAGCTTTGGAAAGTGTCCATTAAGTTGCTCTCTCCCAAGAGCCTTGGTAAAGACATTGGCCCCATTTTCTTTAGTTGGATAATAAGTCATCTCCACAACCCCATCTATGATCAACTCATGAACATAATAATAGTGAATTTCTATGTGCTTATTGCATGCATGGAAAACAAGATGCTTGGTGATGCCCATGCAACTTTGGTTGTCACACTTGAACCATGTAGCCTCCTACCCCTATACTCCTATGTTCCATAGGTTCCTCCTCAACCATACTACTTCACATGCTACAACACATGCTACTTTGTACTCATCTTTAGTAGAAGATAATGCCATAGTCAGTTGCTTCTTACTAATCCAAGAAAAAAATATCAGATCCTAAAGAAAAGCAATATCTAGAAACTAATTTTCTGGTATCAATATGTCCTGCCCAATCTGAATCAAAATATCTAACTAGATAAGATCCTTCTTCATAGTGAATACCATGATTAATGATTCCTTTCACATACATGAGTATCTGCATGCTTGCCTTCCAATGAGTTTCGCAAGGCTTATTAGAGAGCATGCTTACTACTCCAACAACATAGTAAATATCTAGTCTTCTATTGCACAAGTAGATGAGACTTCTGACCATCTTCTTGTATCCAATATCCACAAGTGTCCTGGATAGATAATTTTGTGTTTACCTCCATAGGTGTAGAAATATCCTTGTGATCCTCCATGTCAAATGCCTTCATAATTTCTCTTGCATACATTTGTTGAGAGATGAAAATCTTTCATGATTTGTGCCATACTTCAAGACCTAAGCAATAATGCATTAAACCCAATTCTATCATTTCACATTCCAAGCTTAGGGCATGCTTTGTTTATTGAAGAAGAGCACCATCATTTATTGCAATCACAAGGTCATCTACATAGAGTACAATCACAATTGTCTTCCTTCCTCTCTTTAGAACATATAAGTTAGCGTCAGAAGCACATATTTTGAAACCTAGATCGAAGATACTTGTCTATTTGGTGGTATCATGCTCTAGAGGCATGTTTCAATGCATATAATACCTTCTCCAACTCATAGCTTTTTCTCTAAATAAGGAGCCTCAAACCCTAATGGCTAAGACACATATACCTCGTCCTTTATGTTTCCATTCAAGAATGTTGATTTGACATCCATGTTATAGACATACTATCATTTATGTGTACACACTTATTACTACTTAGATAGTACTCATCCTTGTAGTCGATGCAAATGATTCACAAAAACAATCCCCTCAACTTGATGAGTAGCTCTATGCAACAAGTCTTGATTTCTACCTTTCCAAAGTACCATCAACCTTGTACTTTAGCTTCAAGACTATCGATATATTTAGGTAGTGATATGTGTCAACATACTAGGACAGCCGGACACTTCTTTCCCTCTTGAAGAGCTTTTTTTCCCCAACCCAACTTGTATATATGCCTATAACCCTAATGGGTCACTTATCTTTGTACATTCACTTGGTAATACATTTAGTATTGTGTGTTGTGCTTCAACATCCTCTTCTTCCTTTTTTTGTTCATGTGCTTCCACAGAACTCAAACTCCAATAATTACTATCAAAGAAGCTTGTCAATTCATCTAGGGTTTCATCAACAACCCTCTGATCAAAGTCTTGAAATCGCATGAAAATTGCTAAGCATACTCATAGTCTGAGCTCATTTTGGCCTTTGAATGCCCTATCACAGTGCTTGTGTAGGCAATTTCATCCTTTTTTGCCAAAGATATATATAGGTTTCGAATCGTTAGTACAAGCACATCAAAGTCTACTACATGTTTAATAAAACTTGATAGGGTAGTGGCCATAACTGGAAGCAATAATGTATTCCATATTGGCGTTGAGGAAAAGTTGGATGGCACTAATTACTCACTATGGGAATATATGATGTGTCATGTATTGGTGGCAAAAGGAATGTGGAATATTGTGCAAGGTGTCAAAATTGACCTAGTACACCATCAAATACAGTCATTGAAGGTGATACAGATGACATTGAAGATGACGATCTTCAAATTCCTAATCATGTTGTGGTTCTTGCTACAGCTATTGTAGAGCAACTTCAATGGGTTCTCAGAGATGCTCAAGCACATGCATTGATATCTTTGTCTGTCAAATGAGCCATCATCCCTCATATTTGGTCGTGCAAAATAGCAAAGGATGCTTGGGATACACTTACCACTTTATACCAGGCAAGAAATGAGGCTTATGTTGCTTACCTCCAAAAACAGTTGGAGAGTGAGCATATGAATGAAGGAGATTCGATCAAAGATTTGAAAGACCAAATTATTTTTGCATATGAATTCTTCCCACATACTTCACTTGTGCAGACCATTCTTAACTGTCTTCCTAATTCATATCAAAGTTTCGCTTCTACTCTTTGGCCAATGATGGATGGAAATCCAAATGCCTTAATTTGAGTTACACTCTATTTTATTGTAGGAAGATCATTCTAGGCAAAACAAGTCCATTATATGTGTTGCAGATCAAGCTTTCTTAGCTAGTCAGGAGGGCAAAGGTAAATGGAGCTCATCTACTAGTAAGCAAAAATCTACTAATTTTGCACAATAAAAAAGGAAAGACAAAGAGGAGAAGAAAATAAAAAAGCAAAAACATGTCTTTAAATACTGTGGATGAAATGAGTTTGTCATAAAGAGTTGTTCTAAACTAGTTGCAAAAGAGGCAAAGAAGAAAGATCTTGGAATGGTTGTTGCAGAGGGCACTACACATAGAACAGAGCCTCTTAATCTTGTGCAGAATGAAGAATGGGCATTTACTACTACTTGAAGCTATGAACCATCTTCTCATGAACAATGTATGTCTATAGTAAACTCAAACATTTGGTACTTTGACAATGGGGCAACCAAACATATTACCTCGTGATGAAGTTTCTTCACTTCACTTGAGCCTACCCCTAGGAATACTGTCACATGCACTAACAAATCCTCTTATCGTGTAATGGGAGTTGGTAAGATCATTCTAAGTACTGATGATGCTAGTTATTTCATATTTTTGGATGCTTTGTGTGTGCCAAGGATCAAGAAAAATC
The DNA here is from genome assembly GCA_020310875.1 of Ceratopteris richardii. NCBI lineage: Eukaryota > Viridiplantae > Streptophyta > Polypodiopsida > Polypodiales > Pteridaceae > Ceratopteris > Ceratopteris richardii. The sequence goes on from CM035424.1 coordinate 73,211,849, forward strand.
TATGGTTAGTTTAAGCATTAACCAAGATCGACTTGGTTGTCAAATTTGTTGATGACAGATGTATAATTCATGATTTATTAAATGGCAATGCTATTATTGCTTCTAGCATTTTATGTCATGGGTTGTATAAGCTCATAGACTATGCAAAATCCATGAATGATTCACTATATGCAGTTCAAGATTCTTAGGCTATCTCACATGCAAATCTTTGGCATGCATGCTTTGGCATGCACGCTTTGGCATCTAAATCTTGCTAGTTTTCTATGCCTACAGATTTGAAATGGTGTCCTCTCTGCCCAAACTTGAGACTTCTGGTAAACATGTATATGAAGGTGATATTTTGGGAAAAATGAAGCGTTGCTCGTTCCCAAAAGATGGTTCAGTATGAGCTACTCAAAAATTGCATCTTGTTCATAGTAATGTCTGTGATCCTATGGAGATACCTTCTTTTACAAACTACCTTTGCTTCATGACTTTTATTGATGATTTTTATAGGCATGCATGGGTGTATCCATTGAAAGCAAAGTCTAAAGTGTTTATGTGCTTCAAAAAATTTTTGGATTTTCCTTACAATGTGTCAACATGTAAAATGGGCACCCTCCATTCTGATCGAGGGGGGGATACATATCTTTTGATTTTAATTCATTTCTAGTTGAATGTGGCATAAAACATAAATGTATAGTTTCATATACACCTCAATAGAATGGAGTTGCTGAAAGAAAGAGCAGGTCTCTCATGGAGATGGCGATGTGTATAGTCAAAATCAGGCTATACCACATAGCTTCTAGCTTGAGGCTATTGTGTGTGCAACATATGTACTTAACATGTGTTCCACCTAAGCACTACAATCTTTCACTCCATATGAGGCTTGGCTAGTTGCGATCCATCTATTGTTCATTTGCATGTATTTGGTTGTCTGGCATATGCATTAGTGCCTAAACAACAATGCAAAAAAATGGATGATAAAGTAGTAAAATGTATTTTTGTTGGGTACAATTTTTAAAGTAAAGGCTATTGCATATATGATCCAGAGACTAAAAGCATTTTGGTTAGTCATAATGTTGTTTTTGTGGAAGATGCAGTTCAGCCTTACCTTAATGTACTAAGGAAAGATTTGTTAGCTCCAAAGATGTGTATGACACTTTGTTGCCTCTTTTTATAGGTAGACAATCAAGTCCTGATCCAAATGAGGCAATTTCTCAAACTTTATATATTTCACATGATGATGTAAATAATTCAATTTCTAATACAGATTTACATGATGCAGTTGTTGATGAGAGGGTTGATATAGAGGAGGACTATGCCCAAATGGTTGGTCTAGACTTTGCAGGATAGCTAATTAGATGCACCTCTGTCATGTCATACTCATTCAGCTCTCGTAGTTGTTTCGCATCAGATTTCTATGAAATGGTTGCCTCTAGTCTTTGTGATGAGAATCAGTGTATTTCTTTTGATGACGCACAAAATTCAAAAAATTGGATGGCTTCTATGCAGTTAGATTATGATGCTACTATTAAGAATTGTACTTAGTCTTTATGTGATTTTCCTTTAGGCAAAAAGGCCATTGGCACTAAATGGGTATAGAAGCTAAAGTGTAAGTCTGATGGAATAGTTGACAAATATAAGGCTAAGCTTGTTACAAAGGAATATGCTAAATAGAGAGGCATTGATTTTGATGAGACCTTTGCTCCAACATGCTGAATGAATAGTTTTTGTAGCATATGTGCACTTGTAACTCATCATGGTTGGAATGTACATCAGTTGGACATTAAAAATGCATTTCTGAATGGTGACTTTCATGAAGAATTGTATTTTTTTCAGCCCCGTGGCTTTGTGCAGAAACAGCATGGAAACCAAGTGTACATGTTGAAAAAGGCATTATATGGTTTGAAGCAAGCACCTAATGCTTGGTATGAAAAAATACATGCCTACGTGATTGCACATGGTTTTGAGAACAGTCCAACTGAGAGCACCTTATATGTGAAGCATGCAAATGATGTGCTTCTGGTCATTGTTGTCTATGTTGATGACATGTTGCTCACTTGTCCTCATGAGAAGCATATTGATGATTTTAAGGCTAATTTGCATGCCTCATTTGAGATGTCAAATTTACTCCATTTGCATCATTATTTGGGCATTCAGTTTATGCAAGTTGATGGTGGAATAGTTTTGTGTCAAAAAAAATATATTGACACATTATTGCAGCGTTTTGGCCTTGAAGATTGCAAACCTATTGCCACTCCTATTGAGATAGGTTTACGATTGAGTCTTCATGATGCTCGAGATGCATTTGATGTTGTTCTCTATCATCAGGGTATTGAATGCTTGATTTAATTACGCATTACTCGGTCAGATATTCAGTTTGTTGTCTACTAGATGAGCAATTTTATGCATTGCCCAAGTGTCATGTATTGGCAGGTGGTCAAGCACATCTTTCACTACTTGAGTGCTGCCCGGCTACTTGGATTGTTTTATACCCAGGGGGGATCACTACTACCAAATTTACATGCTTTTTTTGACTCTGACTGGGTTGGTTGCTATGACACTCATGTGTCCACTAGTGGCTTTTTCTTCATGCTTGGTAGCTCATGTATATCTTGGTTGAGCAAGAAGCAACCTATTGTGGCCACTTCTATTTGTGAGGCTAAGTATTGGGCAATTTTCACAGCAATTGTTGAGTGTGTGTGGCTCAGATGCCTTATGAATACTTTGGGTGTTGGTTAGTCTTCTACCATCACCATCTTCACTGACAGTCAGAGTGCATTGGGAGTTGTGAGGAACCCTGCGTTCCATGCTCGCACTAAGGACATTGAGGTGCACTATCATTACGTTAGGGAGAGGTTCTTTGTTAGAGAGATCTGTTTGGCATATGTGCCCACACAGGAGAACATTGCAAACCTTTTCACAAATGCTTTGCCTAGGGAGAAGTTTGAAGCTTTCCACAAAGTTTTGGGCTTACTTCCTTTTGTGGATTGATTCCACATAGCTAGATCCTTGTTCACCGCATCACTCCCAGGGGGGATTTATTGATATATTTAGGTGGTGATGTGTGTGAACACACTAAGACTGTTGAGGCACTTTTTTCCCTCTTTAGGAGCCGCCGAGGCACTTTTTCCCCTCTTTAGGAGCTACCGAGGCACTTTTTTCCCTCTTTAGGAGTTTTTCCCCCCCGACTTGTATATATGCCTATTACCCTAATGTGCTAATAATCTTTGTACATTCTCTTGGTAATACAGTCAGTATTGTGAGTTGTGCTCCAAGCTTCTTCCTCTTCTTTCTTGTGTTGTTCGCGTGCTTTTGTAGACCTCAAACTCCAACAATGATTGCACACATTTCATACCGAATAAGTTTGAAAACTAGAGAAATGGTCATAAAAATTTAGCCTCAAGGTAGATAACACTTATGGAAGCAAAAATAAAGTGTCAAAAGCTATGAGTCATGTATAAATCGCACATGAAAAAGGGAAGGAAAGCTTTGCACAAGAAATTCGCAAGAACAAGAGCTCTTTTAGGCACATGAGGAAAAGGTCTTTACATTTGAGGTGCTTTTAAATTGGACCACTCATGTACAACTTCACATTAAAAAGAAAAACTAAAAATATAAGAATACACTCAAGTTTAACTCTTCACTTGCAGTTTTTGTTAGGAAGTCTCTTCCTCTATGCACAAAAAATATCATCGAACATTTTTACAACTCTTTGAAGCTACAAAATTTGCAAAAAGAGTTATTTCACCATCATTAAGTGTAACACACTTGGTAAATTCTCATCCATTTTGTGGTCTCAAACCTCATCACTATGGTTTGATAAGATCCCTATTCTTGGAATTTTGCTAAAAGTCTAATATGACTACACTAAATCCTTTTGAAATATGGCTCATTGTAACAAATTCTTCTCCTCGACGTCTTTAGGTCTTCGGTACCCAATCATAATAAAGTAGTGATAGTATAGATTCCCTCCTTTCAAATGTTCTTGTGTTTTAACCTCTTCCACATTTAGGCTCATCAAACTATTATCCCATCTTTTTTTCCCTCGATAATGCTTATCCATGATTTTCTATACTATCTCCCATTATCCAAGCACGGTGTCTTAGTGTAAGCACTTTGCACTTTGTCTTCTGAATTGAAGGGTCATGGATTTAACTTTTATAGGCTCCTTCTCTATAAGGTCCATCTCTCTATACATGTTTTGTGGTTTTCTACTCTTTTTTCTCTCATTGAATCATCAACGACCTACAATCACGTGACATCATGGGTTTTGTACACAAGGATAGGTAAAAGCCCAATTTTCTTCTTGTTCTAATTCTACATACTTTCTCCATCTTTTATTTACTCTCTACACACATTTGAGGAGATGAATAGTAGTTTTCGAGTTTGGGAGGCTTGGAGAGGTGAAATCCGAGCTCAAGTCTTCCTTAGGGGGGTCTATGGACCCTCCTCTAGCTCCTCCAAAGCTTTGTTAGGGCCTTTAGGGCACTAAACATTTGCTACAGAACAAAGATTATTGGAGTTTAAGGTATCACAAGGAAGAAGAAGAAACTTGAAGCATAACACAACAATAAATGAATTAGCAAGTGAATGTACAATGATAAGTAACCCATTAGGGTTATAGGCGTATATACAAGTCGGGAGAAAAAACCTCTTGAAGAGGAAAAAAAGTTCCTCGGTGGTCCTAAGTGTGTTCACACACATCACTATTGAAACATATCAAGGAATCCCCCATGGGAGCGATATCCTGAAACAGGAGTGGGCACTCATGTATAAGGAAGTGCCAAGCTTTGTGGAAAGAGATCAATCCACAAAAGGAAGTAAGCCCAAAGCTTTGCAAAAAGTTTCAAACGACCTACACTCACGTGACATCGTGGGTTTTGTACACAAGGATAGGTAAAAGCCCAGTTTTCTTATTGCTCTCATTCCATGTACTTTCTCCTTCTTTTCTTTAATCTCTACACACATTTGAGGACCTGAATAGTAGTTTTCGAGTTTGGGAAGCTTGGAGAGGTGAAATCTGAGCTCAAGTCTTTCTTAGGGGGGTCTATGGACCTCCTCTAGCTTCTCCAAAGCTTTTTTAGGGCTTTTAGGGCACCAAACGTTTGTTGTAGACCAAATATTGTTGGGGTTTGAGGTATCACAAGGAAGAAGAAGAAACTTGAAGCACAACACAACAATAAATGAATTACCACGTGAATGTACAACAATAAGTAACCCATTAGGGTTATAGGTGTATATAAAAGTCAAGAGAAAAAAACCTGCTAAAGAGGAAAAAAAGTTCCTCGGTGGTCCTAAGTGTTTTCACACACGTCACTATTGAAATATATCAACAAACTCCCCGTGGGAGTGATGTCATGAACAAGGAGCTGGCACTCATGTATAAGGAAGTGCCAAGCTATGTGGAAAGAGATCGATCCACAAAAGGAAGTAAGCCTAAAGCTTTGCAAAAAGCTTCAAACTTCTCCCTAGGTAGAGCCTTTGTGAAAAGGTCTAGAACATTATCCTGTGTGGGCACATATGCCACACATAAGAACCTCAAGCTAGAAGTTATGTGGTAAATCCTGACTTATGACCATACACCTCACCATCTCCATGAGAGACCTATTCTTTCTTTCAACAAATTCATTTTGTTGAGGTGTACATGGCACTATACAATGATGTTTTATCCAAGACTCAGCAAAAAATGCATTAAAATTAGCAGACATGTATTCCTCCCCTTGATCGAAATGTAGGGTGTTCAATTTACATGCTAATAGATTTTCAGCCATAACAAGAAACTGTTTGAAGCACATAAACACTTCAAACTTTTCTTTCAATGGATACACCCATGCATGCCTGGAGAAATCATCAATAAAAGTCAGAAATTAAGGTAATTCCCAAAAGAATTTAGCTACATAGAACCACGCACATCACTATGAACAAACTACAATTTATGAGTACCTAGAACTAAACCATCTTTTGGGAAGGATGAACATTACATTTTGCCTAAAATACAACCTTGGCAGACATGTTTACAAGGTGCCTCAACTTTGGGCAAAGAGGATGCCGTTTCAATTTTTTGTAGGCATAACAAACTAATGTAATTCATATGACCAAAGCATGAATGCCAAAGCTTTGCATCTCAAATAGCTTAAGAACCTTGAACTGCATATGCAGAATCATTCATAGATTTTGCATAGTCTATGAGCTTATATAGCCGATGACATAAAATGCCAGAAGCAATAAAAACATCTCCCTTTGAGAGATCATGAACTGTACATCTTTCATCAACAAATTTCACAACCAAGCCAAATTTAATTAATGCTAAAACTAAGAACATATTTTTCTTGATCCCTAGTACATACAAAGCATCTCATAATGTGAAAGAACTACCATCAATAGTAGTCAAAATGATCTTACCAATTCCCATTACAGGATAAGAGGAGTTGTTAGCACATGTGACAATATTCCTTGAAGTGTGAGGTGCAAGTGAAGTGAAGAAACTACACCACTAGGTAGTATGTTTGGTTGGCCCACTATCAAAGTACCAAACATTTGAGTCTATTGCAGATATACAATGCTCGTGAGAAGATGATTCATAGATGCATAAAGTAGTAAATGTCCATTCTTCATGTTGAACAAGATTATAAGACTCTATTTTACATGTAGAGGCCTCTACAACAACCACTCAAGGGTCTTTCTTCTTTACTTCTAGTTCTTTTGTAGCTAGTTTTGGACAACTCTTCATGACATGATCATTTCATTTAAAATATTTACAAAGGTGTTTCTCTTTTTCTGGTTTTTTCTCATCTTTGTCTTCTCTCTTCGATTGTGCAGCATTAGCAGATTTCTGCTTACTAGTAGATGAGCTCCATTTACCTTTGCCCTTCTGACTAGAGAGGAAAGTTTGATATGCAACATACATAATGGACCTATTTTGCCTGGATTGATCTTCCTGCAATAAAACAAAGACTAACTCCTCAAATGTTAAGGCATTTGGATTGCCTTTCATCATCAATCAAAGAAACTCTAATATGAATCTAGAATACCATTAAGAACAATCTGCATAAGTGAACTATCTAACAAGACTTCCTCATAAAAAATCAACTGTTCCTTCAAATTTATGATCTTTACAAAAAACTATCCATATAATCTCCTTCATTCATATACTCACTCTCCAACTGTTTTCGGAAGTAAGCAACATGAGCCTCGTTTCTTGCTTGTTATAAAGCAGTAAGTCTATCCCAAGCATCTGTTGCTATTTTGCAAGAGCAAATGTGAAGGATGATGGCATGTTTGACAGACAAAGCTATCAATGCACATTCCTGAGCATCTGTGCCATCTGAGCGAAGTTGCTTTGGAGTAAGTGGAGCAAGAACTACTGGGAATTCAAAGATCATCATCTTCAATTCCATCTGCATCACCTTCAATAACTGTATTTGCAAGTGTAGGAGGATGTTTTTCAACACCCTACACAATATTCCATATTCCTTTTGCTACCAATACATGATGCATCATATATGTCAACAATGGGTAATTAGTACCATCTAACCCATCCTCAACTGCCAAGATAGAATACATCATTGCTTTTAGCCATGGCCACTAACCAAATACCCTCATGCAAAAAAAAAGACTATATCTGAAAAAGTTGAACAGAACCATCCTCTGGAGCTTTGTTAAACCTATAGCAGACTTCGATGTACTGGCCAACCAAAACGTGTATATATGTTTGGCACAAAAGGATTAAATTTCCTGCATAGACTCATAATCACCTTGAGTATGCTCACAAATTTTCATGTGATTTTGAGACTATGATCGGAGGGTGTTGACGATGCCCTAGATGAAGCGGCAACCTTCTTTGATACCAATTGTTGGAGTTTGAGGTCTATGGAAGCACACGAAAGACACAAGGAAGAAGAAGAAGAAGCTTGGAGCACAACACAATACTGAATGAATTACCAAGCAAATGTACAAAGATAAGTAACCCATTAGGGTTATAGGCATATATACAAGCCGGGGAAAAAAACCTCCTAAAGAGGGAGAAAAGTGCCCCAATGGTCCTAAGTGTGCTCACACACATCGCTACCAAAATATATCAACAAGACATGGGATACTCTCGTGCAACATGATTCCCACGACTTTGAGAAGAGGTAGTCTTGTCAAGAATGAAGACTTCAAGATACCTTTCTCTATAGAATACTAAAAAAAATGTACTATGTATGCTTGAATAAAACCACGACTCTTTATAGTTGTGTTGTATAACTTCCAAGCCTTGAGTATAATGTTCACCTTGTGAGAGTGAGAGTACGTATCCACCATTCAACTCATCGATATAAATACATCTAGCCCAAAGGTCTAGGCATGTCATGTGTCTAAATTACTATACAAAGTGTACAAGGAATGGAATGCTTCAATCGAGATATGAATCATGACTCCCCTCTCCACACTGCATCTGAGAAAGGGAAAGGTATAGATGATGATAACTCTCACTTCATAAACATAGACATGCATGATAACACGGATGGTGACTCGTTAGCTATAGATAGAAACTCCCTTTCTAACTGGCACAACCAATTGAATGAAGGAGTGATTATTGGTTTGTGCCATGGGCCTAGACCAGCTCAGGAGATACTTAAAGGGTGGATGAAAGACAACTAGGAGACTAGGGGTTTATTTGTGAAACAAGTGCAATACTTGCCCAATAACGATTACATGTTTTTTTTGAAGACTCCAAAAGTGCCCTCAAGATTATCACTGAGGAGCAATGGCTCATTAGAAATGTGCCTATCTCATTCTTCAGATGGTTCATGGGTTTTAACTCTAAAGGTCCTAAGCCAACTAAGTTGCCAATATAGGTTGACTTCCCTGACTTTCCAATTGATTTCTATCCTTAGCTCAATAAACTCGGATCAATCTTAGGGAAGGTTTTAGGACAAAAGGCTCGAACAGGTGGGATAAACCCTAAACGAGACCCCCAACTCATGATTGAGGTTGATGTGTCCAAAGCTATCAAAAATACCATCAGGATTAAAGATTATGATGGTTTGGTCTTACATGAGCAGCAAGTCATTTATAGAAATCTGCCTAATGTGTGTTTCAAATGCTTTAAACAAGGCCACCTCAGCAAGGATTATCCTTTATAAAATTCTATCAATGTTGACAGTGTGGTGGACAGTACATGCAATAAAGAGTCTCTTTTGAAAAAGAATTCTGTCAGCCCTTAGAATACTCCCCAAGTGGCCAAAAAGAGCATCCCAAGGCAAAAAAAGAAAAAACTTGGTAAAAGCTTTAACCCTTACAATATCCTACTTGATGCAACTAATCACTCTCTCTTTGAGGGTTTGGAAGCAAAAAAATAAACAGGACTATATACCTCTGATCTCTAAGAAAAATGGTGGGATTGCTATCAACATGGAGGGGAGCTTACAGGAGGCTGTTAGCTTCTTTATGGATGTTTTCTCTAGTTCCCCCAAGAGGGGGGAGGATATTCAGAGGGCCAATGCCTCCATTGCATTAAAAAGGGTGAAAACTCTCCCGCACGGCTTAGCCTCTATTCTGGACCTGCCTCTCTCTGCCAGTGAGATTAAAGAAACCATCGATAAATTGAAACCCTGTAAATCTCCTGGTATTGATGGGATTCTTAATGAAATTTTCTTGGAACTCAAGGATTTCTTAGCCCCTTACCTTTTGGTGATTTGGGAAGAGGCTGCTAGGAAAGGGGCTCTCTCATCTCATATCAACACTAGTGCCATTAGACTTATCTATAAAAAAGGCCCTAAGGAGGACCTAAATAATTGGAGACCTATTACTTGCCTCAATTCTGTGTATAAGATTTTTGCTTCCACTCTTGCTAGAAGACTTAGCACCCTTAGGACAAAATTGTGTTGCCTATGCAAAAGGGGTTCATTAAAGGAAGATACATATTAGATGCCATCATTTCTATCTCGAAAGGGATTGACTATGCTAATGAAAGGAACATAGATTACTACTTCTTCAAAGTTGATTTTGATACGGCTTATGACATAATTGAATGGGATTTCATCGTGCAATCCCTATATGACATTGGTACTGGGAAAATGTTTATTAAGTATGTTAGCACCTTTTTTGGCAATGCCTAGATCCATTAGACAAGGTTGCCCTATGGCTCCCCTCTTATTTGCCATATCCAATGATGCTCTTGGGTGGTTGGTGGAACATGAAATGAATAAAGGGAACATCAAAGGCATCCCCGTCCCCAACTCTAATAAACAACTTAGTTTGCAGATGTTGATGATGACACTAATATGTGCACTATGACTGACCCCAATTCTGCAGCTTGCTTTTTAGAATGCTTCAAAATTTTCTGCTTAGCAAGTGGTTCCTGTATCAATCATTCTAAAACTAGATTTAGATCTTCTAACAATGTGGTTCCTGATTGTATTGCTAGAATTTATTGTCTTATTTTGCAGGAACAAGTCATTTTCAGACTTTTAGGGATTCCCATGGGTTTCAATGTCTCCATGCAACAAAGATGGGAATGGACTTTTGAAAAATTCAAGAAAAAGGTAGGGCAATTGAACCAGGTGATTGCACTTGCTAAGAGGTTTCTATGGGGTGGAAATGAATGGGCCTCCAAAGTTCCCAAGGTTTCTTGGCACATCTGCTATCTTCCCAAAAAAGAGGGTGGTCTGGGTATTATTAACCTAGTCAAAATGGCTGAAAACCTTTCTAGTAAGTGGATTTTGAGATGTATTAATTCCTCTGACATTTGGGCTTTGCTTCTAAAAAGAGTTACTCACAAGTTTTATGTTAAAAACTATAAATCGTGGAATAATAACCATTTGTGGGACATTGTTGCTTCCCCCCAAACTTTCTGTCCTATTGGAAGTATTTTGTCCTGTAGATTCTGGAGAGCTTGGATGAAGGTAAAATCTTTTTACTCTCCCAACAGTGATTTCAAAACATACCTAAACTTCTTTATTTAGGAGTCCCCTTTGGCATGGGTGGTTAGCCCTATGGCACAATAAAAGTGTCACATAATCCTAGTAGGAGATGGTTGAACCACGCCTTAAGAGAGATGATTAGGAAGTAATCCTCAACCATGGCTTTTGGGGCAAGTGGTTAGCCCATCACACTCTTAATCGGGAGGTTGTGAGTTCATTTCCCAACATTGCTATCAGAGCCTAGTTGAGAATTTGGGCGAGATCACGCCTCATTCGTGGGCACTTGGAAAAAGCGTTTATATGTGATGAGTGTGAAACTAGCATTGGATGAAGGTGCATGTGCATTTGGGCACCCATGGAGGGTTCGATAGGTCCAAAATTGGTCCTGTTAGACGGCCGCCGAACAAAGGACAATTGTACTTAGACAGAGGTTTTTAATGTAGAAAGAACCCTTCTGAAAGTACGCGGTAAAGAAAGATTCGCGTAAAAGCCTTGTAACAAAACTCTATTTAAAGCGATCAGAGAGGGCATCAGAAAGAGCCCCCCCCCCGTTTTTTTTTGGGAAGTTGCGAATATATTGTGAGAGTTCCCGTTTTTGGGGTTACTTTACTTCTTCTACTGTGTGCAAACGAGTAGAGTGTCTTGGTTCTGTCCTGTCTGTGCACCTTCTCTGTGTAATCATTCGACTGTGTATGTGTGATACACTGTGTGTTACGAGTCGGTACTGCGATTGTGAGAGTCTGTTCAGTAACGAGTTGAGGTGACTTGATTATGCGTAAGGTGTTAGAGTGTTGTCTATTTGCTATTCCTGTGGTGGAATAAGTAAGTGTGAGGGATGGACATGAGCTGGTATGCTTCTCTGTAAGGGATTGAGTTGGTATCGTAGTCTGTGTTCAAGGTAACGCCAGTAATACCTAAGTACGCGTAGCATGGCAACACGGTTGTGATACGTCTTATGATCCGTAGATATTACGATTTGAAAGGTAGACACGCGGTAAGTTTGTGAACTGATAAGGAGGATTGTGTGTTAAGTTACTAAAAGTGTTGGACTGCAATCTCAGACTACTGCTCAACCACTATGGCAGAACAGCCTGAGAACTCTGAGTCCAGTATGTTGGTCTAATTGAAGTTGTTCAGGAGCGAAACCTGAGCGAAGACGGAATAGCCACAACTACGGTTGAGTAAGGAATTGGGAAAATAGTACAGGGCCTCTGTCTAACAGACCCCTACCACTCCCAAGGACCCACGTGGTTCGAGGCGGTGTATTTTCTGCGGTAATATTGAATTCAGAGCAAAAGGGAGAGACTCGGAAATATCTGGTACATAGGTATGGAACCAGATTCTGGAGTCTCCGAAGGGTTGTTGCGTTGAAGTAGTAATTAACGACCGCGGTAGGCAATTAACAGTTACGATAATCGTAAACGACGAATTAACCTTTAACATTTGGCGCCGTCTGTGGGAAAGTGGCATCCGCTTGCCAGCTCTCTGGCCCAGGTGCCTGCGAGAAAATGGCAACTGATTACCAGTCTCTACGGTAAAGTAGCATTTAATTACGAGTCACTTGTGAGACAGTGGCACTAGAGTGCTAACGGTTTGTAAGAAGCAAACATCCAGCAACATTTTCTTCACTAACAATAGCAACAGATCCAGATTGTTGCGAACTGCTCGAATAGTATCACTGGGCAATGATACATGCCGGTCACTCGATCGGGCGAAACATATCCTAAGAATCGTCAGACTGGAGCACGAAAATCCCAAAAGATAGCCTCGGAAGAAGTAGGCATAATTAGATCTGACCAAGTGGTCAAGGAAAGTAGAAACGTTACAAGTAATTCCGGTCATATTCCGGTAGAACGGTCAACGCCTTTGATACATTCTGATGCTACTTCGACCCAGCATATCGAAGATATAGCAAGACCAGACTCTATCAAAACGCCGTTGGAACCTAGTCTAACAATATCAGATAAAGATTTAGAGTTATCCACGGTCAGAAATACGTTAGAAAAATTCGGTAAAAGTAGTAAAACAGTGCATTCTGGCCCAATTTCGGTTCATTCCGGTGAGATTCCGGTAATAGAATCACCGATCGCTGGCAAGGGTTTAGCCTTTTTTGCGGAATCATCAACTCGACCTTCGTGTTTGGAAGAAAGATTTCGAATATTAGACATCCAGAAGGAAGGAAAGCTGTTCGAAACAGAGATCCGAAGCATCTTAAGCCGACATAGTACACCGGAAAACGCACCATCCGGCGATACAAGTCCCGATAGTTCACCTGATCAATCCCGAGATATAGAAGGAAACCCTGAACCCTTCGCAATGAGCGGGCAACACCAACAACAACACCATCAACAACAACAGCTAGGACCGCCAAGGCCACCTCCAACAAGAGTAACCTACGCGAAATTCGGTGGATTCCCAGGAGACGACCCAGACGCCCACGTACGGACGTTCGAGATAAGTTATGCAGTTCTTAATCACCCACCAGATCAGGCGTATAAGGCCATTGTTTTTCAATCGACACTGATCAATGAAGCGGCGAGATGGCTCACGGAATATGATATCAATCATTTCGGTACTTACGATGCAGTACGAGACGCCTTTTTACAGCGATTCAGACTGAAGAAGAATCCCGCTGAAATCTTTGAGTATCTACAGAACAACAGACAGAAGGTAAATCAGACCGTCCAGGAGTACGCTACCCTCTTTAGAACACATTTACGGCAGATACCACAGGCTCACGCTAATCTACCTGATGATGTCATCTCTCAATGGTTTATCACTGGATTAACCCCACAACTGAAGCAGATCATGATCATAAGATGTGTCGGAGCTATGACCTTGGATGCCGTTATTGCAATGGCTCTACAGCTAGAATCCAAGGTTGGTGGATTTTCGGAAGACTTGGAATGGCTAAAAACAAACAAAAATACGGCTGAAGATATCACCATGCAAGTATATTGCACCACATGCAAAAATTCGGGGCATACAAGTGCCCACTGTGCACTGAACCAAGTGTTTTGCGCTATCTGCAACACTACCGGACACACCACCGGAAACTGTATCTACAACGCTAGGATACAAGGGACAGCAACCGTCAATGCAGTCATCCAAGAACATGGCCAACCAGTAAATCGCTATGTGCCTCCGCAACAGAGAAACAATCAACAACAAGGATATCGGAACTATCGAGGACAGAGAAACAACACTTATAATGCCAACCGATGGCAGAATGGACCACCACCGGAAAATCCTGAGTTACCACCTCCACGATGCCATTTTTGTGGCGAATTCGGCCACATTAGAAGGTTTTGTAAGGACGCAATAGAGTATGATCAAAGAAGGAAGGAACGCCAGAATCCAATGGCCAACATGGTGACAATTACACCGCTTGAGACACAGACTGCTACAATCCAGACCCGTTCTGGTAAACAACTTCAGTCGGCAGCAGAATTCTTTGAACCAGGGATACAAGAACAACGAAGGATGTATAACAAAGCCAGTCACTGGACCACAACAGAACCACCAGTGTTCCCCGAACCTATTCCGGTGACTCAGGCTTCTTCATCAAAGGACGACACAACACAAAAGGATGCATCAGTAGGGCCATCATCATCAGCAGAAACAACAGCAGACATTTCTGCGTCAGTAGAGACTGCAAGTCCAAAAGAACAAGACAATCAAGCTCAACAGGCCTGGGAAATTTTGTCCAAGGCATCCATCACGCTACCTCTAGGCCAACTTCTGGCCTTAGTGCCTGGGATCCGACAACAGTTTCAGCAACAATTCAGTCCAGTACCTTCTTGCATTCCTACGACAGCCGCCGTTCAACCGGAACCTGATGCTGCGATTGACCACGCAGTGCCCTTGATCACAGTATGGTATAAGAACCAAAAGATCACGCAAGTATTGATTGATGGAGGCTCAGGCGTAAACATTGCAACCGCAGCATTATGCAAAAAGCTAGGCTGGACCGAAATTGAACCAGTGCAATTCTTTGTTCGAATGGTGGATCAATCGAGAGTCCATCCTGTAGGACTTGTGCGGAATGTACCAATCACTCTACAAGGTACAACCTTCAAGATGACTTTTGTCATACTAGATCTACCCGAATCCACTTTGGATTACAATCTTCTTTTCGGCCGACCTTGGCTGAAGCATGCGAAGGTAATACAGGACTGGTCTGCACAAGAGCTTACGTTCAAGGATGCCCATCGTAAATATGTGGTGAAACTAGATGCTATGCAATCTTGCGAACCTCACGCCCGACCGTACTTTGCTGAACCAGTTCACATGTTAGATGGACTGTCAGATGATGAAGAAGAGCAATTTTTGAAGAGTAACGCCGATTTAATGACTCTAGGAACTGTTGACCTACAATCCGTCATAGATAACTGGAACACGTCAATATGTACAGTAGTAGCTATCACCGGAAATTCGGTCCAGGAAAATACTTCCTCAACCCATGACGACGAATTACAACCACTGTTCAAGCCAACAGATGATACAGAGAAACCTCAACAATTTTATATTCCAGAAGACCAGCTGATCACGTACAATCTAGGAGATAGAGACCACCCACGACCTGTGAAGATAAGGCAGAACTTACTGGAAACATTTAAGGCGGATTTGATTAAACTTCTTCAAGAATTTGCAGACGTCTTTGCATGGGATTACAAAGACATGAAAGGATTAGATCCGCGCATCTATCAACACAGGGTCATGTTGAAACCAGAAGTGAAACCGCAAAGACAACCCAGCTATAGAATGAACCCCCATTATGCATCACAAGTAAAAGCTGAACTTGATAGACTATTAAAAGTCGGATTCATTGTACGAGTAGAACACGCTGAATGGATCTCACCCATCGTGATCGTGCCAAAGAAAAACAAGCAGTTACGAATCTGTGTGGATTACCGAAAACTAAATGCAGCAACAGTACCAGATCCTTTCCCGATCCCCTTTTTGGATACCATGCTCGATAGAGTCGCAGGTCATGAAATGTATTCATTTTTAGATGGATACAGCGGGTACAACCAGGTTAGAATGGCTGAAGAAGATATACCAAAAACTGCCTTCATTACCAATTGGGGTGTTTTTGCCTGTACAGTAATGTGGTTCGGACTAAGAAATGCGCCAAGCACATTTCAAAGATGTATGCAGGAGATATTTTCTCCTTATCTCACTTCATTCATGCAAGTCTACCTCGACGACTTCTCAATCTTTGGGAAGATGATAGCCCATTTGTTTCACTTACGATGCTGCTTTCAGAAGTGTAGAGAATATAGACTCTGCCTTAATCCTAGCAAATCCGTGTTTGCCGTTTCGTGTGGTAAACTACTTGGGCATATCGTATCTGCTCAAGGTATTCAAGTGGACCCCGATAAGATTTCAGCGATTTTAGAAGCCCCGATACCCACAACTCCGAAGGAAGTAATGCGTTTTATGGGTCAAATACGATGGCATGGCAGACACTTACGGTGGATTGCTCACCTAGCAGTACCTCTGAACAAGCTAATCACAAAAACTCCCCGACAGTTTGAATGGACTGAAGAATGTCAAACTACATTTGATCGACTCAAGTATCTCCTGACGCACGCTCCAATTTTACAACCACCGGACTGGGACAATCCGTTCCATGTTTTTGTTGACGCTTCAGATATTGCAATAGGCAGTATTCTGATGCAGCAAAAAGACAAGTGGTTTCGCCCTGTTTATTACGCCAGTAGAAGACTTGCGCCTGCAGAAAAGAACTACTCCACCACGGAAAGAGAATGTCTAGGACTAATCTACTCAATCAAAAAGTTCAGACATTATCTACTAGGTCGTAAATTTACCTTCCATGTGGATCATGCTGCCCTTGTTTATCTAGTAAGACAGCAGCACTTAGGAGGACGATTGGCACGATGGGTGCTACTTTTACAAGAATTCGATTATGATGTCATTCACCGACCCGGAAATGCACACGCCTTAGCAGATTTCTTATCACGCCTAGATTCCGGTGAAGCTCCGATAGGAATAGATGACACGACTCCTGCGATTTATAATGCTGAACCACTACCGGATGAGTCACCCAACTTAGAAACACCACCTACATACTATGATCAGATTCTAACTTTCCTCACCGAAGGACGCCTTCCAGCCGAGACTGCCAAGGCAGTTCGAAGAAAAATCGCAGTTGTTAGCCGCCGATTTCGGTTAGTTGCTGGAGAACCGTATTATACAGATCATACCGGAATCCTACTTCGCTGTATTCCACCACATGAAGTTAACTCAGTTATCACTTTGGCTCACTCAATTCCTTCCGGTGGCCATTTTGCAGCAGACTTAACTCACCGGAAAATTTTACAAGGAGGACTCTGGTGGCCAACTATGTACAGAGATATCTCACAGTTTGTTAGACAATGCGATGCTTGCCAAAGAACTGGTCAACCCTTACAACGACATCTTTTTCCCCTGCAACCCGTCTTACCATTAGAACCTTTTCAGAAATGGGGTTTAGATTTTATCGGGCCAATTACACCTCCAGCAGTATCCAGTAACAATCGATACATACTGACTTGCACAGATTACGCAACTCGATGGGCAGAAGCTTGGGCTTTGCGATCTGCTACAGCAGTTACGGTAGCAAAATGCCTGCTCACGGATGTCTTTCCACGATTTGGATTACCACTGGAAATTGTCTCAGATCAAGGTACTCATTTTGTAAACAATTTAATGAAGGCTCTCACACAGTCCTTCCAAGTCACACATAAATTTAGCTCTCCTTATTATCCACGTGCCAATGGACTAGCTGAAAGTACAAACAAAGCACTGTTAAATATCCTCCGGAAATTGATCATGGAAACACCGGAAAGATGGGATCAACTACTACCTGCAGTATTATGGGCATACCGAACTACATATAAAGTAACCACAGGCCTGACACCTTTCAAGTTAGCTTATGGCTTAGAAGCTATCGCTCCCATGGAAATAGTCATCCCAAGTTTGCGGGTAGCAATCACTCAGAAGATGCTTCCAGAATCTTCACTGACAGAACGAATGGACGCACTCAGAGCACTCGATGAGCACCGATGGCTCAGTTTTTTAACTATGCGTGAAGTTCAACTAAGGCAGGCTAAGACGCACGATCGATATTTGAAGACGCCAATCTTTTCGGTAGGACAGCTTGTACTCTTCTATAATGCAAAATCGGACAGAGCAGCAGGAAAATTCAAACTACGATGGTTCGGCCCTTTCAAGATCTCAGCACGAGTAGGTCCGACAACTTTTCGGTTGACTACGTTGACCGAAATTCCACTTCCAAAAGTAATTAATGAATCGAAGTTGCGACCGTATTATCCCACTACCAGTACGCCTTAATTATTCGGCGACGAGCCACGTTTTTGTACAAATTTATACGTTTTGCTTTTAGCCGTCTTTTGTACAGATCTTTATGATACCAGCCGCCTCTCCCTACCGATCACTCAGTACGCACGCCAGCATGCAAACCATATCGTTCCCGCACCACACAATGATCCTCACCTCCACACCGTGTTCTACATATTTAAACCCCTGAGTTGCGCCAAAAACCGCTATTGTGTTTTCGTGATTGTGTATTCTGTGTTTTCTGTGCACTGTGAACGCCATGGAAGCTCTAGCTAACTACGCTTCTTTCCGCGAAGGCATCCCTACAGACGTAGGCGAATACCTGAGATGCAGAGGGTTGGCCAACTTCGCTGAGTTGCCTTGGCACTCAGTGCAAACCCATCCCTTCTCCGCACAGATCATTCAAGCCATTGCCCAAAGCTCCGCCACCGAACGACAGTGGGCCTTCCTTTCCCTCCCACACAGAACCGTCATCACCTTCCAAGCCTTCGCCGACGCCTACCGCCTCACCCCGCAAGGTCGCGAAAATGGCCCTACCATCACTGTAGCCCGTATGGCCGAACTCTTTCCCCGTTCCTCATCAAACGAATACGCCATCCTATGTCGCCCCGAACCCGAGCGATCCGCCCTCCAGTTCCTTGTAGCCATCCTTAACCTGCAGAAACGAACTTATGGCATCTCTCGCCCCTTCTACTCCGCCCTAGATTTAGCTGCCCGCGAACCGGTAAATTTTGCCTCCTATTTCTTCCATAGAATCCATAAAGAATGTGTAGCTATCGTAAAACAGCTCCAAAAGGGTTCTTCCCCCCGCTCTCGCCTTCCACACATCATCTCCTTCCTCTTCCCTACCATCCTCGCCGCGCAACCCCCACCCGTAGGCCCCACACTTCGACACGAAGAGTCCGCCCAACCAATCGAGGACAGCGAAGAAGAAGACGAAGAAATTAATCAGCTCTTCCGTACCAAGCGAATTCGGGTCAGCTCCTCGGAGAGTGAAGTCCAAGGATCCGCCGGAAAAGAGCAGGAGACCAAGCCAGACGACCAAGAAGAAACGTACCACGACACCACCACACACATCGAAACATCGACGGAGCAACCAGACCAGCCGGATCAAGCAGAGACGGAACTAGTATCCACAGAAAAAGAGTCGGAGCAGCACCAGGATGAACAGGAATCGGCCACCAAAGCTCTGGAACAACTCATCGACGCCATCAACCAGACAGAAACACTCGCCAAGGTAAACCCCTCAGACACCGTCCTCCCTACATCACCTCCTGCCAAACCCCTAACCCACCTGAACCACCCCTCCCACCCACCGATGAACCCACAGCATCTTCCTCTTCCTCCCCCAACTACTCTCCACCAAACTCCCAGCAACTCCTCACCGACACATCCTCTCAACCTCGTCGTCCTCCACCACCACCACCACCACCGAACGCACTCTCGGAACTTGCCGCCATGGGGCAGTACCTCATCCAGTTATCACACCAGCTACCCGCCCAATTTTCGGCAGCCACGGACCACCTGAAACGCGAATACCAGCACAAGGTAGACACCCTGGAAGCCGACATCGCCCCCCTCCAGGAAGAAATTGATGCCGTAAAAACCGAAAATCATCAACTGCGGGCATAGCTAGCAGAACTCGAAGCACGAGTTTCGATAGAACAGACGCTAGTACAACAACGAGATGAAGCCCTGGACCAGATAGCTGCTAAAGACAAACTCATACACGATGCACATGAGGAAATTCGGACACTGAAGGCCGCCCTTCAAGAACAAGCAAATATCAACGTCTCTCTCGAAGAACTGATCGCAGACACGAAGCGTCAATTACAAGAAACCACCCAGACGATGCAGGAGCAACAGAAAGAAGCTGCCGAAGTTCAAGAACGATTACGGCGAGCCGAAGAATGTGCCGACGCGGTCAACAGCATTCTCAAAAAACAATTAATAAAGGAAGGCCAATATCAAAAGGATATTGCAAGGACGCGCAGAGAACGAGATTCACTGCAGAAAAGTCTGGCATTCCAAAACCAACAGTTTGAACGCAACGACAACCAGATACGCAATCAGAAGGAGTGCATCAGAGAAATGCAGAACAAACTAGTGGAAATAACGACAGCCCGAGATGCGGCACTAGCCAACGACTTCTATCTCCAGGAGGCTTTTCTTCAAACCCAAGCTGAAATTTTGTTAAATCAAGCCATAGCCCTTAGTGCAGTAAGAACCGACGCCCAATTATTAGAACCTACCACCATAGTACAAATGTTAGAAACCCTCAAAAAGAAAATTACCCGAACATTTAGGCTTGCCAGAAGTATGTATTTAGAAGGTATAGTATCCGAACCGTAGGTACTTGCGGGTACGAGTCCCGAGGACCCGATAATACTAAGTCCGAAAGTTAGTATTAGAAGTCACGATTTTTTGTGCATAATACTTTCACACATGTAAAAGACGTTCCAAGTCCAGCACCAGTCTCCAGAATGATGATTCTTGATTCGAGAATCTCGGTAAGCAGCCTAAAATGTCATATCAGAATGGAATACCATCATTCTAGCGACTGGCAGCTTAAGGTCTCGCACTTATAAATACGAATACCCGGGAACGCACACTTACACCAAACCGTGTTGAGACTACAACCGATACTACATTACAGTGGCTTCGAGCGAGCTGGCAAACCACTAGGGTACGCTGTGTGACTTAGTGTGGAACAAGACTGAAAGACAACGCTCTTCATGGTGGCCGGAAAGGGTGATGAAGCAAGGTAGCGTCAAGGATGGTGCCGATGCAGACGAAAGCAAGACGGGGAGTGACGAAGTGCGAATACGACTGCGGGGAAGAATTGATCATTTCCAGCGACTCGGGAGAAGTGATCATGGCTAGCGATTCGGAAGACGACAGGCGAAACGAACAGGATAATGACGAGGATTTGATGGAGAATATCAAAGAACTTCGACAACATCACCAGAGGATGGGACTCCTACAGTTTGCTAAGTCACCCTGGGGACAGTGGACCTGTTCCGCCACTAGAACAAGTGCGATCAGAAAGGATTGGGGAGTTAATTCCTGGCATGGACCGATAGACAATATAAATGGATATCTCAGCCAGGTGGTGATAGGATACTGTATGGTTACATGACTTCTGCAGAAGACATGGATTCAACAGCACAGAGGGTACTTTGATTCCATACACGAAGCGCTTAAAGCACAAGATCAAGAAGGAGGGCCCAGGTAACAACGAAATCAAGAGTAGATTCTTATTATATGTATAAATCGACATGTTTTTCAGAAGGGCTTAGATGTTCAGAAAGCTATTTAAAGGAAGAGCTGCGAGTATCTAAAGTATTGAGTCCTTGAGGCAACTAGACCAGCTATACGAGTTTGAAGAAATTATGGAGAAAGAGACGACCTACCACGTACAGCGACATATTCGGGATTGGAAGATAGTTGCAGAATCACCCGCAGGATATGGACATTATGAACGATTAACCAGAGTCTTTCTGATGCATAGCCTCAGGCAAAAGGATATCACCTACAGTATTGCACTTGCGGGTTCGAGTCCACCGTGCGTGCCAGTGTTAGACGGCCGCCGAACAAAGGACAATTGTACTTAGACAGAGGTTTTTAATGTAGAAAGAACCCTTCTGAAAGTACGCGGTAAAGAAAGATTCGCGTAAAAGCCTTGTAACAAAACTCTATTTAAAGCGATCAGAGAGGGCATCAGAAAGAGCCCCCCCCCCCCGTTTTTTTTTGGGAAGTTGCGAATATATTGTGAGAGTTCCCGTTTTTGGGGTTACTTTACTTCTTCTACTGTGTGCAAACGAGTAGAGTGTCTTGGTTCTGTCCTGTCTGTGCACCTTCTCTGTGTAATCATTCGACTGTGTATGTGTGATACACTGTGTGTTACGAGTCGGTACTGCGATTGTGAGAGTCTGTTCAGTAACGAGTTGAGGTGACTTGATTATGCGTAAGGTGTTAGAGTGTTGTCTATTTGCTATTCCTGTGGTGGAATAAGTAAGTGTGAGGGATGGACATGAGCTGGTATGCTTCTCTGTAAGGGATTGAGTTGGTATCGTAGTCTGTGTTCAAGGTAACGCCAGTAATACCTAAGTACGCGTAGCATGGCAACACGGTTGTGATACGTCTTATGATCCGTAGATATTACGATTTGAAAGGTAGACACGCGGTAAGTTTGTGAACTGATAAGGAGGATTGTGTGTTAAGTTACTAAAAGTGTTGGACTGCAATCTCAGACTACTGCTCAACCACTATGGCAGAACAGCCTGAGAACTCTGAGTCCAGTATGTTGGTCTAATTGAAGTTGTTCAGGAGCGAAACCTGAGCGAAGACGGAATAGCCACAACTACGGTTGAGTAAGGAATTGGGAAAATAGTACAGGGCCTCTGTCTAACAGACCCCTACCACTCCCAAGGACCCACGTGGTTCGAGGCGGTGTATTTTCTGCGGTAATATTGAATTCAGAGCAAAAGGGAGAGACTCGGAAATATCTGGTACATAGGTATGGAACCAGATTTTGGAGTCTCCGAAGGGTTGTTGCGTTGAAGTAGTAATTAACGACCGCGGTAGGCAATTAACAGTTACGATAATCGTAAACGACGAATTAACCTTTAACAGTCCATGTGCTGGAGTTTGATGTTGGTGGAAGCACTCATGCATGGAAAGTGGGTCCAAGAGTTAGAAGGGTCCACAAGTGAGCATGGAGGGCAATGCTCAGTTTAAGGGGAAAGGAATGTCACATAATTCTAGTAGGAGATGGTTGAGCCACGTCTTCAGAGAGAGGATTAGGAAGTAATCCTCAACCATGGCTTTTGGGGCAAGTGGTTAGCCCATCACACTCCTAACTGGGAGGTTGTGAGTTTAATTCCCAACAAAGTCTTGCCATAAAAGAACACAAATGCTTCAAACATGGAATCAGGAACTGGAGTTGGTTTCTCCAATCAGGTGATATATTATCTGATGACTAGATCATGGAACTTACAGACTTGTCCTCTTCATGTGTGCAGGTGATCGTGGAATTCAGAAACATTCTGAGGAGAAAGATGAGAGAGTGCAGGATTGCAAACTTGCAATTGAAAGAAGTTTCCAAGGATATGTGGAATAGTTTTAAGCAAAACAGAGGCTTCATCTGTAGCATAGTCCACAAACTTAATTCCAGATGGAAGTGCAATTGGTCTACCCATCGGCGGAAATACAGATTTAAGGCCATTTGGGCCTTCCCCTACAACATCAAACATTCCTACTTGGAATTGATTATTCTTCATAATGGGTTGTGGACTAGTAGCAGGGCCAGGAAGATTAAAGCTAGCAACGGTAACTATGCAATGTGTAGCAGGGAAGAGGATTTGCCCCACCTTTTTATTAACTATTAGCATGCCAAGATGTCCTGAAGATCAAGAATCTGCCTTAGTTTGTGATCAATGAAGTCATCCTTGGTTGCTGTAATAAGTTGGATCTGGTTCTGTGGAATATCTGGAGAGGGATCATTCTCTGGCACATATGGTTGAGTAGGAATCAAAGACAATTTATAAATGGAAAGAAAAACTTCCTGTTTGCTCTCAGGAAAGCTCTTTTAGACTTTGGTCAAAAGAGTCTCATGTCTATAAATAGTCTCCCTTAGAATGTCATGTTAGTCCTTAAAAACAACCCTCCAAAAAAATGGAGAGATATCCTATTGTCTTGATGGTTTTATGTATTAAGGATAATTGACGTGTTGTTTGGGGTTGGTGTCCCTTGTTGACCCTCGTGGTTTTGTATTTGGTGGGATCTCTCCTTCCCTGTACACATTGTACTTTTATCATTAATGAATCTTCCTTCTTGTTGCTTCTAAAAAAAAAAAATCTCGTGAGAGTGAATGCAAGATATTTGGCTATGAATTTTATTTGCTTCAAGACAAATAACTTTTGAATGTACGGATGAGGGATCCATGGAGCTTCTGATAGGCATTACTGTTGTAGGATCTTTAATCTTTTCTAGCTGTAGATGTTTCCTAGAGGCACCTACGAAATAACTGAAAAGCCAACAATATTCATATCTTTTAGGGGAGCTCCTTTAGGCCGTTCCTTACGTCTTCGTGTGTATGAACACAAACATATTTTATAGTGGAGGAGCGGAAAACCTTCGGATAGGTTTGTACGTCCATGTGCCCCACCACCTTTGTTTTCTGCGTCTTGGAATTATTCCATCAGCTTTTTGAATCAACGAATCCCATTATGACTCATCCACATGTGAATATGATCGATGTCCCTTTTCTAGTACACATCATTAGCCTTTTCCATCATGCGTACAAATTGTTTGTAAACAAATATGGGGAGGGGCCACATAAGGGACGGTGTCACGGTGCACCTCTTTGTCTAAAGGGGGTCCCACTTATGTGCACATAGAGAAATAGCTCAAAATCTTATGTGCACATAGAGAAATAGCTCAAAATCTGGCACAAGATGATTAGGCGTTGAAAGGGATGTATCATGTTGTAGTAGTTGTACGATCGTATATGTAGGTAGGGACTCGATTGACTGAATGATTACTTCACTTAATGACATTAATTGGAGTGGCATGCATGCAAACGGAGTCCCATTTTATCTACACACATGCCATTCATGCTCCATATATATCATGTGTGAGTGTTGTGTAGGAACACAAAAAGCATGCGTGAGTGCTATGTAGAAAGGAGAAAACAATGCTATTTTTGATTATTATCATCATTGGAAAATAGAAAAAACAAGCCAAGCCCTTTGATGGTGAGCTGTTGAACACTTCTCCTCCTCCCTAACAAATTCCTCAAACGTATAAAAAGATCGGCTTATGTGGTTGGCCTTCTTCTTCAAACTATGTGCGTTCTACATATGTGCTTGGCCTCCTTCTTCAAAATCCCTAAGATTCTACATATGTGCTTGGCCTCCTTCTTCAAAATCCCTAAGATTCTACATATGTGAGTGGTCTTCTTCTTCAAATTATCCATGTGTTGCATGCCTTGACCATAAAATGGCTTCCCGATGAGAGCGATAAAAAATACATCTACGCGGAAAACTGAAGAAAAGTCTCCTCCACTTTTATACACCCTTTTCTCTTTTTCCTCTCCTTCCCACATCGTGGCAATGAAAAGAAAAGATTCTATGGGCGTTGTGATATGCACCTCCTTTATGCCATCTTAAAAGGTTCCCATCATTCTACTTTTTGCACTGTTTAAATGGCGTTTAAAATTAGTGAACTCGAATCTTTGCTAAATCAGTGGGAAGGAGAGAATATTGGGCATTCCCATGATGTTTGGATCCCCTCTACTAACATGCACATTGACCTTCAAATTTAAAGGTCTATTTACACACTTCGATCCATATAATTCTGGAAGAGTGTGTAATTTGGAATTTAAAATACAATTGACGATCACGAGGACTCTCAAAAACTAAACTCCTTGGATCGTCAAGGATGATGTTGAGTGTTCGATTCCTAGGTTCGAGTCAACATACTAATGTGTAGCTATTTGTGGAAGGGATGTCATGGACGCTTAGCTTGAATGATAGCTTCACTAGCCTAATATTTTGGACGTTCTGTTACTAGGGTCTAGGGGTTTTGTTAGCAAGCAAGTTTGGTGCGAATGGAATACGCCCAGGTTGACTTCCAACCCGACTTCGATGCTGAATCGCGATTCGCGATTGGTGAGTCGTGACCTCCAGTGTCCAACACCTCAGGATGGAGGTCATGCATTGCAGTGTGAAATCGTGCCGCCAGCAAGTGTGGAAGATGGAGCCAGTATGACAAAATAAATTAAGTCTTGTCTGAAGTCTGGTGGTCTTAAAGCACTGTAGTCTGTCGGACGAAGGTAGTGTTTCATGATGGACGATCTGGACTACTTTGGAGAGGGTTCACCCTCTACATTATCAAACAAATATCACGTTGAGCAAGTACTGTGCGCATTTGTAAATTGTATGTGTCCCTTGGGAAGAAACAGGGAGAGCTTGCGCGCGCTTATGCATTTCTCCTCCCAGCTGGACCTCGCCATAGCTATTCTCTCTGTATTTCGGCTTGCTCTTTGTCCCGCACCTTCGCTTTCCCATTTGCTTTGCCACCGTTACATTTGTATTTAATTTGATCCTTCGTCATTCTGTCTCTATTCGCTTTTTCTCCCCTTCCATGTACAGCTTCCCCACGCCCGGTCCTTCAGTAACTCCCATCCTTGGACCTCCTTTTGCTCCTTTTCCACATTGCCTTTTCCCCTTGAATTGTGCTTTCAGTACTCTTGTGTGGCTTTAGAGGTTTCATGCTTTGATCTAATGCAAATGCATGTTCTGAGTCGAATACTGCGCACGTTTTATTATCGAGCCTAAGTGTCGCAAACTTCACCGTTAAGAAAACGTATCCTAGCAGTTGAACTTCAGCGGATATCTGCTGCATGTCTTTCTTCATGGAAGCGCACTAGTTCGTAGTGCCTCACATTAACAATGTCTATCTGTGACGGTCGACTTTTTCGCTAAGGGACGTTGTATCTGTTAATCAATCAGATCCATTTTTCCACTGAGCTATAGGAGTCTCTGTTGGTGTGGATTGCATTAGTTGTCCCTTCTAATCTTCCGCTGGACAGTCTCTGAAGGTATTCCTCAGGTACACATCCTGGCGCGTCATTTATTCTCTCTTCGCTTTGAATGAAAGCTCTGTGAATTATGACAGATGAGGGACAAAACAAGGGCCATCTGTGCGTGTACCTAATAGTTTATGTTTTATCGAGGAAAATCAACTGAAATTGAGCTTTTACGAATACTTACAAATTATGTAAGCTTACAGAGTTCCTATTAGCTATCGCTGAATTCCTTATAGTTGGAAATAAAAAAATATTCAAACAATGGAGCTAGCTGGGCTAAGGCCTTACAATGTCTTAATACTCTTTACGTCGTTCGCACTGATATAATTTTTACTGTTTAATTTTTACATTTTTTTCCCCTCGAGGTAGAATGATTTTCTCAAATTTTGCTCATATGTTTGGATGCTTATATTGAGACATCCTACTTACTATTGTTATTAAAGATGTCAAGGAAAGGTGATACCGGGGAGGAATATTGATTAGCGAACTCGTGTTTCGTAAGAGATTATGTACATATTAGGAAGCCTACAAATGGTTCAAGCCTATGTTGTAAATGTTGCTATTGCCATCATGATAACTTTTGACATTTTTTTGTTAAGAGTATGCTCTTTGCATAATAAGTAAATATACTCGTGTGTCTATGCTGGTGTCATCATCAATGTCATGGAAGGTCGTATTACTACTTCATAAGATTTCACTTTTGAGGTTGCCTTGTGCTGGAGTTTCATGGAAGATAAAGCCATACAGTGGGGACTCTAGAGAGTAGAATGTCAAGCTTTGGAGTTATGCACCATTTATCATTGATATGTGTTATGAAAAAGGTGATGGGATCTTTAAGTGTGTTTTTAGGGGGATGGTCGATTATATCTACAAAAGGGCAAGGAGAAGCATTTTACTATTTTCTTGTGTATCCTCTTTCATCCTAGTAATATCCTAGAAGTTAAAATTGTTGCTATAGGTACTTGGGAATGCTTAGCATATTTTCTTACATTGAAGAGTGCCTTTCCTTGGTGTCTTGATATTGATTCAAAGTTTATAGTATAAGTTGATTGCATATGTGTGGGTCAAGTCTATGTCTTTACCTCCCCTTGTGTATGGGGGCCAAATATTATAGGCCAGCTAAAGATGGTTAAACAATTAAAGTTACTATGTCCATTTGGAGGTTCTATAAAAGTCTATCTAATGCAACATCAAGATCATGTTGGGGTAGCTTTCACTAGAAGGTGAAAATTTTGGAAAAAGTCTATTGATTCTTACAAGTGTGGTGGCCAAATATTATAAGCCAGCCAAAAATAGCTATAAAAAGAAAAAATTTGTGTGTTATGTCATTTGGAGATTCTATAAAAAGTCTATTTAATGCTAGATCAAAAGAATCTTGGGGGCAGATTTCACTAGAAGGTGAAACTGTTGGAAATAGTCAACTTTATGTTATATGACTGGCCAAAGACACATAACTTTTGCACAACACGCCAAAACAGCTACATATGGTAATTCACAAACTCATGAATGGGTTATTTTAAGAAATAGAAAGAGTAAGCTATCTTTAGACTTTTGTGCAAGTTTTGAGTCTATTTAGTCCTAGCTTGTGTTTTTATTCATGATATAAATCTATCAGCTCTCCTTAGCTCTTTGCTTCTAAGTTCTTACTTCAGCCATACTTCAATGTTAAGACTCCTCAAGTGAATCATGGTTTGAATCATACCTGCATCGTAAATGCATATCACTTACCAAATGTATATTACCCCCCCCCCCCCCCCCCCCCCCCCCCCCACTTTTTTTTTAGACGATTAGATTGTGTTGCAAGAGGAAAGAACTTAAAAAAAATGTGCCCCTAAAAGTTGCGAGACTTGAACTTTGGGATTTTTTGGATATTGAATTGTCAAGTAATTGAGTGAGAGTGTACCCCTAAAATGTTACAAGACTTGAACTTTGAGATTCTTTTTTGATATTGAATCATGTAGTTATTGAATGAGAGTGTGCCCTCAAGGAGGTATTGGTCTTCAACTTTGGGATCTTTTAATATTGAATCATCAAGTGAATGAGTGAGTGAGTGAGTGGGTGGGTGGGATGTTAGCCGAGAGAGAAATAATAGCATACATAAGAGTAGTGCGCACATAAACAAGAGAACAAATCACACATACACAAAGAATCGTCAAAATTCATGTGCTCCAATTCATTATGATACATGTACAAGATGATGATATGCTGCAAATCTAACTACAAAAATAACACAAGAACACATAAACAAGAGAACTAATCACATACTACACAAAGAATGGTCAAAATTCATATGCTCCAATTCATGATAATACAAGTACAAGATGATGATATGCTGCAAATCTAACTTCAAAAATAAGACAAGAAATACTCCGAACCAGTGAATACCAAAGAGAGTATGCTTAGAGTAAAGGATAAGGAATGAAGAGGCTAGGCAAGATGAGGGTCTCCAAAGTAACCTATCACATGAGTATGTGAGACCTCCAATAGTGTATGAACATACACTACTCCAAGCACTCCATGAACCTCGAAGAGTATCAACTCCTCTTCAGAGCACCTCCAAGTGTATGCAAGAAGCATCTCAACTCATTCACAAGAGAATGTGAGAGAAGCACCTCATGTGTGTGCAAGTGAGGACAAGCTCATGTTTATATACATCATGAAGGGGAGACTATGGTTTAATGTGAGAAAACTAGGGGCAAGTAAAGAGCAATCCATGTGTGAGTGATTTTTGACTTTTTGTATGTGATGACATGGCAAAACTTATGACATGCCAGATTTTGATGAGGTGGAAGGTGTCAATTTAGGTGCATGTACTACTAGCCCTTGGTTCTTCAGTTTTTCAGGGTTTTAATCACAGCCCTTAAAAGTTTTAAGGTGCATGTACTACTAGCCCTTGGTTCTTCAGCTTTTCAGGGTTTTAATCACAGCCCTTAAAAGTTTTTAAGTGCTGTTGACTTTTTTAGAAGTGTTAACCAGAGATAAGGGTTTGACTCTGAAAGCTGAAAGGTGTCAGATGCACGTGCTGAATATATGGTTGGATAGCTCTCTTTGGATACTTCAGGAACATGTGAATAGTTTCTTATGCACAAAATTTTTTGGCCAAGTCTTTGACCAGATTAGAATGACCATTTTTGACCAAGTCTTTGATCAGATTTGACCTGGTTTGACTTTTTACCAATGGAGACCTTGTTAGTAATAGTATTTTCTTCTTGAGATGGAAATGTCTATGATTCATTTTTCTTGTTGATCCCTCTTCGTTTTTTTAGGTCATTTTCTCAACCCTTCCCTACTATAAAATTATTTCCATATGTTTTAGTTTCTACAAAGTAGGCGGTTTGATTTCTGGTGGCAAAAGACTTTTTGCTCCCATGATAGAATCTTGGATTCAAACTCAGGTGGCTTCGGTCCTAAGAACCCAACAAAGGAGAGGGAGAGGGAGAGGGAGAGGGAGGGGGAGAGGAAGAGGGAGAGGAAGAGGGAGAGGAAGAGGGAGAGGAAGAGGGAGAGGAAGAGGGAGGGGGAGTGGCAGTGGAGCCGAAGTGGGAACTAGCATGGAAATAAGAAAAGACTTGATTGATGTATTTGCCATTCACCTCTAAAGCGTACCTATCCCCTTGCCTTCAAAATAGAAATAGTATTTAGAATGCTCTTGTATAGACATGTGGTCATCGTGCACACTTATTACATTACTCATGCAAGGACCATAGAATAATTTGCGAGCTAGGATCGATTGCTTAGGAACCAACTTGGTCCTTCTTGCCCTTGTCCCACATGTACAAATAATGACGATCTTGGTCTATGTCATATTCTCTCCCTTTTTTGAAGATAAGTGTCCTCAAAGATAAAAGTTGCAAGGCTTGAACTTTTGGGATTTTTTCCATATTGAATTATCAATTAGTTGAGTGAGAGTGTACCTCTAAAAAGTTACAAGATGAATTTTCAGGTTTTTTTTGATATTGAATTGTGTAGTAATTGAGTAAGAGTATGCCCTCAAAGAGGTATGGAACTTCAACTTTGGGGTTCTTTTAATAATGAATCATCAATTATCTTATTGAGTGAGTGAGTGAGTGAGTGAGTGAGTGAGTGAGTGGGCGGGATGTTAGCCTAGATAGAGAATAATAGCACATGTAAGAGTGTATGCACACACAAACAAGAGAACAAATCACTGAGTACACAAAGAGTGGTTAAAATTGATATGCTCCAATTCATGATAATACATTTACAAGATGATGATATGCTCCAAATTTAACTACAAAAGTAACACAAAAAATACTCACAACCCATGAGTGCCAAAGAGAGTATGTGAAGGGTAAGGGATAAAGCATGAAGAGGCTATGCAAGATGAGGATCTCCAAAGCAACCTCTAATAAATGTTTATGAATATAATATAATGGTTGATGTGATCAAACTTAAAACTATACAAATTAGATTTTCTATGATGTTCTAATTGCTAAAATCTAACATGGGAGAGGAAGAGGAAGAGCTTGAGCTATGATCCATTGTTTAGGAACCAATTAGAACATCATAGAAATATACAAATTAGATTTTCTATGGTGTTCTAATTGCTAAAATCTAACATGGGAGAGGGAGAGGAAGAGCTTGAGCTATGAGCCATTGTTTAGGAACCAATTTGGTCCTTCTTGTCCTTGTCCTACATGTACAAGGCACCTAATACACAAACCTTTCCTCTCCGTTTTATTGTTATATTCTCTAATGAGAGATTGGAATACGAGGTTGATTTGTTTGCAACCTTGCAATGGTAGGTGGAGAGTTAGAAGAGGTTACCCAATTCCCTATAGTAGATTGATGATTAACAATGGCTCTCAAAACCTATATTGAATGTGGGCTTTTTGTTTGAGCTTCATCGATTTCTTGAAGCATTGAGCTTCCTAAAATTGTAAAGATCATATAATAGATTATTAATTTATTTGAGATAGTGAATCTCTTTTCTTTTCCTATAAAGAGTTTCCATATGAAATTCTTGTATGAATTAAGGTTAATGAGCATGGCTCCCTTGAAGATCTCATTGACTAAAAAATACTTAAGTGGATGATGTTTTGTATACACCTTAAAGTTTGCACCATACAAATACTGACTCCAAACTTCAAGAGAGTGTACTATTGCTTACAACTCTTGTTGATGCACATGCTAATTGCATTGTGCACCTCAAAGTTTTCTAGAATTGAAAGCAACTAGTTTTCCATCTTGGCTAAGCACAAACCCTATGGCTATGCTACTAACATATGTCTTGAACTAAATGGATTCTTTGGATCCACCATTTTTGAATACTATAATTCTTGAAGTAGCATGTTCATTACTTCAAACTATCTTCTTGTTCTTCCTTTCATACATAAAGAACCTTGTCTTGAAGCAAATCAGTCATAGGTGTTGCTATGCAAGAGTACAAAGCAATAAACTTTTGGTAGAAACATGAAAATTCTAGAATGACCTTAACTATCACTCATCATGATGAATATGCAATCCTAAAATAATTGAGACCTTTCCAAGATCTATTTTGATCCCATGGTTCAAATAATATGGCCTAAATACTTTAAATCTATTGGTTCGTTTGGATTGGCATGGAGTTTCTCTAAGCTTACCCA
This sequence comes from Ceratopteris richardii, assembly GCA_020310875.1. Classification (NCBI taxonomy): domain Eukaryota; kingdom Viridiplantae; phylum Streptophyta; class Polypodiopsida; order Polypodiales; family Pteridaceae; genus Ceratopteris; species Ceratopteris richardii. The sequence goes on from CM035424.1 coordinate 73,244,299, forward strand.
AGAAAGGTTTTAAATGAAGTTCATGTTCATCAAAAAACTTTTATACAGTAATAAATTATCTATAAGATCTACAATAAGTTCTCCAATAGATGCTCCATAAACACCATTCATCATCATAAAAATTGTAGACACATTTGTAAGATCAAATGGAATGACGAGATATTCATAATTTGCAGAATAACCTTTGAAAACAATTTTATATACATCTTCTTCTTATACTCTAATATGATGACAACCACTCTTTTACGTCTATTGTGCTAAAGACAATGGAACTACTTAGAGCGCCTAGAAGGTCATCTATTGTGAGCATGGGATAATGATGTTTATAGTGATTCTATTAAGTGTGTGATATTCAACACGTTTTTTGAAAGAACCATCTTTCTTCTTTACAAGTAATATTGGAGTTGCAAAGGGTATACTCAACCATTATTTATTTTGTTGAATTCACTCTCCTTTTGAAAGCATATGAAGAATGGTAGTCAAACTATTGGACAAGCTTTTGGCACGAACTATATTGGATCCTCAATATTCTTTCAAGAAGGCAAATGAGAAGGTTTTTCATGTGTAAATAATCTTGGAACTTTGCTCTAACTTTATTAGAAAGTACCTGAACATTTGGATTGAAACTTCCAACAAATTATGAATCCATCCTTGGTAGTACCTAGATGAATTAGCAATAAAGCTAAAACAATCAGTCACATTCTATCTTGAGCATCTAGATTGCCTTCTTTAATCTTGTATCTTGGAGACTAGACTCTCCACAAATTGGTACTCGCTTCTTTTCATGCTTGAATTGGTACCTTTCATGCTCGAATTGGTACACTAATACATGTGAATCAAAGTCAATGATTCTCTTCTTGCTAATACACTATTGTTTACGTATATGTCAAAGTGAACTTGTTGAGCAATCTCAAAATTCAATTCGATCCCGTCGGACAAGATCTGTAGTGGGAGCCAAACTACTCATTGTTCCCATATCTCTGTTCCTTTCCCATGTGCAAACTCTATTGTGTAGGCATTATCCAACTTTACTAACCACTTGGATTTAAGAGTCATCTAGAAGACTAGCTCTTACAATTTGGTATGCACCTAGTTTATAAGGTTGTCGGACCAATTTTTGAAGAGTTTTCTTTTTCAAAAATTGAGCCCTAGTTATATGTGTTTATAGGAATTGTACTTGATTTCATGAGCTTTCCAAATAGTCAATCAATATTCTGTAGCACTTTAAATATGTAACCTAATACCTATCTCTACTTGCCTTTATTTTGCAGCCTTATGTACTTGCTTGGATTGCAGGCCGTTTGTCCGTCCTTTGACCCCACCACCTAGTGTGTGCACAACCAATCCTCAAGGCTCGATGCTCCCACATTACCTTCTTGAGGCTAGCCTTCTTGAGGTTACATGTTAGCAAATCACTATCGAGTCTATTTCTAGTACATGTGACATTACTGTGTACGTCTACTAAGTCTCACTGGTCACAAGTTGATCTTGAGACTTGAGTGTTTACTCTTGACCCACATCATAGTACATACATGAATATGCCCATTTTCTAGAATCTAGAATCTATATCATATATCTTTTCATCAAAAGCTTATAAGAATAATCAACTATTGGAAACAATGTCATCTTGTGAGCTATAAACCCTCATTTTTAAAAAGCCCTAATTTCGGGTCACCGTTTCTTAGAAACGATTTTGGTAAAATTTCTTCCAAATAATTATTGAAGACTCTTAACGTACTCATCTAGAGCTATCTAATGGTATATAACACTTGGCCATCTGACATCATTATCACCCTCAAAATTAAAATCCTAATATTTTGCTTTTCATTAGCTTTTCCCATGCCACTTGTGAAAATCTCATTAAAAGTGGGATAAATTAAATGTAATGGTTTTGACTTAAAGTGAATAGAGTATTAAAAAAAGAAAACCAAAATTAGATTAATATAAGAAAAGTACAAATACAAATCCTTCAGACTCAGGAAGGGGCGGAACAAAACAGATATGCAATTGGGCATTATGTCGGATCAAGATACAAAGGGCATGCATACGATGGGTACAATGGCCACGCAGGGAAAGGGTAAAGTGGCTACCAAAAGAATTACAAAATGGGCATTACGTCGGACCAAGATACAATGGGCACACGATCGAGGACACAAAACAAACAATTTGAAAGACCGTCAAATGTCATGTGCATAATCATAGTTCGGAGACACCTAATCAGAGGTGAACTCAAGGCTACTAGGGTAGAAGTGGGAGAAAACCATGTATTATTTTGAAACCTTGTCATGAAATCTCTTAACCCAAAAGTACAACATAATCGAAAAATTTTTTTTCTTCTCAAGGACCCTAAAAATTCCGGGAACATGGTTCCAAAAATGTACGTGTCTTTGAAATTCATTTTCAGCTAAGAGTGCTTTATCGCCCACCTTCTCTTTTTCGCCTAGGGAATGGATATGAGGGCCCTGTTGAAGTTATGTGGGGAGACCTGTAGAAAATCTGACGCTTTTACCTGCAGAAGCAAGTAATTAGTCAAGGCATTAAGGGATTGAAAAAAACAATGTCTTTCTCCCTTGAACACTAGAGCATTTCCTTCGCCAAATAATATATAGAAACCCAATTCTAATTGTATTCCACATGAGAGTATCAATAAAAGAGTTCTCCCCAAGGAGGATTTCCTTCCATTGGAAGGGTATTTTGCTTCCAGGGAAGCCATGGAGCGTATAGCCATTTCAAGTAGATATTGGCGTGATTACAATCGACAAAGAGATGAACTATGGTTTCGTGCTGCTTGCAGAATGGGCGAACAACTTGAGCATGTAAAGTTTTGTTGAGTCTATTGCCACACCAAATTCCTGGGTGTATAAGCAGCGAGGCAAAAATGGTCTCTTTGTGGCACAAAGAGAAGGACCGTAGAACACAAAATCTGTCATTCCATTTGTGGCCATGTCTAGTTTAAGTGCCAGAGTCTCTTAAGTTTGGAGACCAGCATCAATCTCGCCGTCAAAGCACAAGGAGAAGCCGAGATGATATTCCAATATTCTTCCTGATTCCTAGCAACCTTGTTGAGCAGATTTGGTTGACCATAATGCTGCAAGAGGATAGGCTCTACGTGAGATATGTTTCTCATGATGGAGAAACTCAAAGTTCCTCAATTGAGGAACATTGTTCTCTATGATCTCTTTGTAAAATGTTGCTCCACTTTTCATAAGCTTGTGACTAGTTTTTAAGAAATTCCTGTCAAGGGGTCGGAGTAACGAGTTGAACCAAATATTTCTGTCAAGAGGGGGAATCCAGTGGCAAAAAGGGAAGCGAGAGCTCCTCCTGAGTTGTTGCCATGTAGCAAAGGCACGTCTAAAAAAAGATTGGGTCTTTGAAATGGAAGTTCTACGTAGCACAACCCAAAAGTCTTTAGAGAAGAACATTGTGTGGACCTATGACCCATTTGAAGCTGGCTTTGTGCCAAATTTTTGCTAGGTAGCTTTTAGGCGATAAAAAGACCTCATTGGGGGGCTTATAGCTCATCTTCTACACATGGACACATTCCCTAAGTGTGTTAAGTGCTGCTGGTTGTTGATTTTTTTGCTGATTGGTGGTTATTTGCTGCTGTTGACTTCTTCTACACACATATTTTAGTGTTTGGCCTGCTGATTTTTAGTAAACTGCTGCATATTTATAGTTCTACTGCTCTATTCATTGTTGTACCAGGTTATTCCAGCTATATACTTCTAGTTGAAGAGTTCTTGCAGCTGCCTACATCACAGAAAAAGTTATATTCAGGTTTAGCCACAGATTTTCACACTCGCACATCACATAGGCTGTATGTTCCTTGTACAAACCTATTTATCATCACTTTCCAGCACACACACATTATTCCTGCAACTTTAGGCACAGTTCTCTCATATTTTGTATCTAAAACCAGTCCATATTCAGTCTCTACATTAGTCCATATTCAGCCTCTACATTATTTTTGTACTTACACACATTGTATAGTCATTCCACCATTAATTTAAAGTTGTTTTAGAGTACCACCTGCTGCTCCTTTACAACTCCTCTCTTTCTCTATTTTCTATCTTCTCTCATCTATCTTATTTGGTTCAAGTTGTGTATATGAGCAAGGTCTCTAGTGTGTGGAGGATTTTGTCAGAGGTGCATTTTTGAATGAAGTCTCTCGCTCTCTCTCTCAATGTGGGGAATAAAGGCCCCGAACACTCTCTAGATATACATATAGACTTTTCTGCCTTATAACTCTTGTTGAGAGCTTTCGAAAAAATACTTTAATTACAATTTTTGGGTCAAGATTTGAGGCCTTCATATACATTTTATTGTCCTTGGGTCGTAACATGTTTGCACCACATTATTTCGAATAAATGTCCAAGGGACCTTTTTTAATAAACCAAGGTTCTTTGTTTATTCATAATAAAAGCAAGGATTTAAAAAGTGTAAGGAGTTGCTCTCTTTCTCCTACTTGAGGTTTCTGAAGCCTCTCTTTTCTCCTCAAGATTTGCATAGCCCCTTGGACCTCTTCTAACTTCTATCTCAACATCCTCACTCACTTGGGGTCTTCTTAAGCATAAGGGCTATCATCACAAACCTCATGAATCCTAATCGGTATGTTTACATTTATTTTTGGGGAGAAAATATGTTAAGTAAATGTAGAAGCTCACATAGGGCCTTAAGAGTAAACACGGAGCACTAATAGGGGTGGAGGCAATTAGCTAAACCTTTTGTATCATTTATCATTTATCTATCGGCAAACTAACTACGTTTATGTTTAGTTCAATCTTTTCTTTGAGTTGATATCAAAATTAGGTGATGTTTCATTGTGAGGGAGGTGCTCTCAATAGAAACCCTTTGGGCCAATTGCCTTCTTGATGCAAAAAACTCACTTCCTCATATATTAAAATAAAAGGGAAGTTCGATTGTAACGATCTACTCTTCTTTATAGCTTGAATTAATGGAAAGTACAACAAGTGAAGGGCATAGCACCAATGGGACCCCTTGAATCCAACACAAGTAAGGGTTGGGCACATGACACCTACGAGGAATGATAGAGCTTGAACGCCGCCCAAGGGTAGGAACTGGGTAGGGATGGTCCTAGGGCGAGACGAGAAGTGTGGTTTCAATGAGAGTCCTGGAAGGGCTGCAAATCCCCGAGGGAGTTGGTTTCAAGCTCATCACATCAAGTGGGTGAGGAATATCCTTCAACCACAGCCCATGGGGGTTCCCACACCCCCACCAAGAGAGGGAAGTGTTTCAACCTACGAGCTAGCGATTGTCAGGGGAGCACTAGATTGTGCTCTCTGACTAGACTAGACTAGACAAGATTTCGGAATAATACTTATGATCACAAGATCACCCCCTTAGGAAATAATACAAGAATATGTAACTGATACAAGAAGTCCCACAACCTCGGGCTGATAGGTATGGATAACTCGACTAGAGATGATAAAGGAGATCCCACAACCCGGGATCGTAGGTATGAAGCAAGATATCTGGATTACAAGAACTCCCTTCAAGGAGACGAACTAGATATAAGGAATAACCAGAATGGATCTCGTACTACGAGATTACAACAAGACAAGACAGGATGTCGAAGATACAAGACTAGACAAGGCTAGAACAGAAAACAAGACTAGAACTGGAACTGGAATTGGAACTTAGAGAGTACTTACTTGGAGATCACGATTCCTTGAGCCCCCAAGACTGGCATCCACAAGAATGACGATATATGTGGCAAACCCCTCCTTATATAGGTTTTCAGCGGTTCATCAATGCTGGTTACAAATTGATTATGTCATCAATTCGAAACAAGACCTATGGGTGTCAGAATCAAGTAGATAGATCGTTGATCTTAGGGTCTTGACACGTTTCGGACACAATGGAAGCATTAATTTCTCCGCATCCTAAACCATTCATGAGATATAGGATGTCACATAGAATCTAAGGTTTAGGATGGTTTCCTTTGTGTCCATGACATCAACCCCCCTTGAAGCAACGACTTCCATGAGGAGCAATTATGTAAATCTGAAATCTTCTAGGGCTTGAATCTTCATAGCTCTTGGTCTTTGTAGAGTTCTTGATATGTGGTCGAGGTGCAGAATGAACAACATGATTCTCATGATGGGATGTATTCATCTTGTGACTCTAATGATGATTCCTTTGATATGGGATGGTGATTGTAGAAGTCTTAATCCCTACTTGTTTCTTCTTCTTAGGACATTTGAATAGCATATTGATATGATCATGATCTCCACAATAAAAGCATAATCCATTGTCTTTTCAATGTTTTCTTTCCTTTGGTGTAAGTCGCTTGACCTTGATGTTATTCAACTGCGTGGGGTCTGGTTGAGATTCTTCCAACACATGTTGTTGAGCAACTGAAGTAAACTTGTATTCGCGATCTTAAACAGAAAATTTCTTCTCTTGCTTTCTCTCAGACAACCTATTATCACACTCAATTGCTTGATTCATGAATTCATTCAAAGTATTTACCTTGGGCATGGTTAACATGAGGTCCTTGACATCATCACATAAGCCCCATCAAAATTGGTTGATAAAATAATCCTCATGCCATGTGAGATCACAAATGAGAATTCGATGCATAGATAGAAGGAGACCTATTTCCTTGATGTAGCTTGATTAACTTCGTTTCGAAAACAAGTGAACAATTGGTATCCTGAAAAGAAGATGTGAACTCTCGAACAAAGGCCTTGAAATGATACAAAATATCCATATCCTTCTCTAGGACAAGAGCAAACCATGAAAGAGTAGGGCCACATAATAAAGCTCCTATGAGTCCTACTTAGGGCGCATCATCTGGGTACCTGTTTAGTTGCATTCTTATGAATAGCTTCACCTGCTGTAGAAATCCTCCAAACTTTGATCTTGTCCCGTAAAATTTCTCAGACATGCTTACTTTTGGATGTTTCTTCATATTGGTTTCTATGGGGATACTTGAAGAAGATTGATTTACAATTATCTGTAGCTCTTGAATTTGCCTTCGAAGTTTTGTGATTATATCTTGAATATTTTGTTGTTGAATCCTTTCTTGGTTTCGTATCTCCTTGACTTGTTGTTGAATAACTTTAAGTGAAGAAAAAAGTTCTTCACGAATAATCTCCATGGTGCTTTGTCTTGACGAAGGTAGTCTTGCCAAAATGTCACGGGAGCACTAGATTGTGCTTCTCGACTAGACTAGACAAGATTTCAGAATAATACTTATGATTACAAGATCAACCACCTTAGGGAAATGATACAAAAATATGTAGCTAATACAAGAAGTCCCACAACGCGGGACTAATAGTAATGGATAACTCAACTAGAGATGATATAGGAGATCCCATAACTCGGGACCGTAGGTATGAAGCAAAATATCTGGATTACAAGAACTCCCTTCAAGGAGACGAACTAGATACAAGGAATAACTAGAAAGGATCTTGTACCACGAGATTACTAGAACAAAAGACAAGACTAGAACTCGAACTGGAACCTAGAGAGTACTTACTTGGAGATTGTGACTCCTTGAGCTCCCAAGACCAGCATCCACACGATTGACGATAAGTGGCCAACCCCTCCTTATATAGGTTTTCACGGGCGGTTCATTAATGCTGGTTACGAATTCATGATGTCATCAATTTGAAACAAGACCTTTGGGTGTCAGAATCAAGTAAATAGACAGTCGATCTTAGGGTCTTGGCACATTCTAGATGGAATGAAAGCATTAGTTTCTTTGAATTCTAAACCAATCATGAGATATAGGAAGTCACATAGAATCTAAGGTCTAGGATGTAATGGAATCATTTGTTTTGCATAATTCTAAACCAATCATGAGATATAGGAAGTCACATAGAATCTAAGGTTTAGGAAATTAAGGTTTAGGATGGTTTCCTTTGTGTCCATGACAGCGATGCCCGACTTTTTTACTTAGATATTGTTGGAAAGCGCAATATTTCATTTATGACGGATCAATTTTGGTTTAATTTCAAAAGATTCAAGCTTTGGAATTTTGATGCTAAATACCTCACAATGTATATTAATAACATTCCACCATCTCATAACCATACACATTCACATCTGGTATCTACATTAGGACCTTATAACTCTCCTCAATTGGACCTTACTATTTGGGCACTTGATAGAGTAATATATTTGAGTACTTGATATTTGCTTTTGAGAAGCTTTTCTAGCAAGAGAACATAGCAAGTTTTCAATTATTTACAAGAGAAGAGAACAACACTGCATGGAGGAAGGAAAATCATGTGGGATTGCTTGATAAAGACTCAAGCCATGTGTGAACAACTTTTGAACATAGATGAAGTTTTGGATGATTGAGAGCTTGTAAATAGCACCTTGAACTCTTTGGCTTCTACTTCTCTCCCATCATTGACTTTGTCCATGAGAGCGAATGCAAAACCATTTACTTATGTAAATCTCCAAGGTTAGCTACTTTAGGAAGAAGGCATAAGAAAGAAACTTGCTTGTGGATCTAATTTAGAAGTTACAATTCTTGTTAAAGGAAAAGACAAAGATAAAGGTAAAGGAAAAGAGTAAAGTAAAGGCTATTACTGTATGAAAACTTGTCATTGCATAATAGAGTGAAGGAAAATGATTAGGGGGAAAAAAAAAGGAATATTCAAGTGGAGAATCATTCTTAGATTCTTGAAGAATTTCAGTCTGTCACACCATAACCACCATTGGTGCCTTTTTCTACCAGAGAGATTAAAGAGATATGAGAAGGAATTTTTAGGCATCAACAAACTTTAGAAGCTTCCAGTATACCACATTGGTATTCAGAGACCTTATGAGAAGCAAGAATTGAGATATCTCTTCTATACAAGAAGAGAGGACAAAATGGATTAATAGAAAGAAAGCTAAGGCAAGCTGACATGTTAGAATTATTTGATGATTTTGTTAGGATTATGATTGTAGATGCAGGTGAACCCTCTTTTGTGAATGAATCCTTGCATGATGAAAGATGAATAATTGTTATGAAAGATGAATTGAAGTCAATTTCTGTCATTTCAACTTGGGATGTTTGTGAATTGCCTTTAAAGTAGAATGCCATTTGTACTTACTGGGTAAATAATTGTTATGAAAGATGAATTGAAGTCAATTTCTGTCATTTCAACTTGGGATGTTTGTGAATTGCCTTTAAAGTAGAATGCCATTTGTACTTACTGGGTATTTAAAATTAAAAGAAAGGCTGACAGCACTATATATAGACAGGCATAAAGCAAGGTTAGTACGAAGAGGTTTTGCACAAAGAAAAATTGATTATGAAGAGATGTTTGCTCTCACATTCCAAATGAGCACAATGAGATGTGTTGTGAGGATGGTTGGCACATTTATCAGTTACTTAACAAAATATGATCGGAAGATTTTTGCTGGGCTGTGGCACTGGAGGTCATATCCTCTTGTACATAATGAATAATGGAGCATGTTCTTTCAAAATGTATGTATATATGTATTTATGCTTGCATTTATGTATGTATATATAGAGGAATGTTATATTGTCTAAGTACAGAAAATTATCTCAATACAAAATCAAGTGACACATGAAAAGAGGGTACATTTGAAAATTATGGGGTGGTATATTTTAGTTCTATTTGTGCAATGTAGCGACTCTGGGGTTGAATACTTGGAAGTTTGGATGTGGGCAAAAAACGTTTTTTTTAAACCCTGGTTCAGTATCAAGAAAGGCTTTTGCATAATTATGATGTGCAGGTCTTATGTATTATAAGGGTCCATGGATTTTATTCTGTTTGTGCAATATTGCAGCTCTGCATTGGATACTTGGAACGTACATAAAAAGCAAAATTTAACCATGCTTCAGAGTTAAGATTTGTTTTTTTCATAATTATGATGCACAGGTCCTATGTATCATGAGGGCTCCTGGATTTGCCCACGCTGTGGTTGGAGGTATCCCAATCCTCATCCCAGTGCAAAACATCGAAGGAGTCACAAAAAACATTGTGGTAAGCTTGAAGGGTTTGAGTTGAAACCTGAAGTTCATAGAGGAGGCTCATCAGATGAAGCCTCCTCTGATGATGGCGATCATGTGGACAAGGGTATTCACCTATCTCTTGTACTGTTTGTCACAATGGTTTCTTTTTCTTCTTCTTCTTATTACTATATTCTTGTTACTTGTATTATCAATAATAATAATAATAATAATAATAATAATAATAATAATAATAATAATAATAATAATAATAATAATAATAATAATATTGTTGTTGTTGTTGTTATTATTATTATCATTATTATCATCATCATCATTTTCATGACAATGATGATGATTATGATGATCATTCTTCTTTGTCTTATTGTTTTTGTTTGTGTGTGTGTCTCTGATGCCCTTTCTGCTTCTGCCAGTACTCTTACTCCTGATCCTGTATATGGGACTCCTACTACTACTACCACCAGTTGCACTACCACTACCATCGGTACTAGCACTGACACTCACTACCATTACTACCATTAGACTATGGTCTACCATGACTAGAACTGCCGCTGCCACTGCCACTGAGGAAAGGAGCCCACCTACCTCTTGGGTCGTCTGCTCTATCATGATTTCTGTGATTACTGCTTTTTCATCATTTTTGTTATTATTCTTTTCATGTTTCAAGGATTAAAGTGAAAAGGGGGGGAGAGGTTATGAATAGGAAAGACTGAAGCTCATACTGGTTACTTTGCAGAAAATCTGATGTACAATTCTCCACAGATCTCTCATGGGATCTCCAAGCCTTCTGAATCCAACATCATTCCTGTGATAGATGAATCAAAGGGTTTGCAATCTAAAGATCTTTCCTTTTCCAAGGAGATTCTTTTGAATGGGAGCGAAGCACAGATATCAATCCATCGCATTACAGATTCTTTTGATGTTCGATCTGAGATACTAGCTTGCGAATCTTCTCGAAGTAAAGATTGTACTCAAGCTTTCATATCAGAGTCCCATATTAGTGAGGATCTACCTAGCAATGCAAAGGTTGTTGAGGCTTCAACCTCGCTACAAGATGATAATCTGCTGGGAAATACACAAAATACCTCTCAAGAAAGGAAGGTAATACATACAATATTTCTATGTGATTAGTGGATCGTGTTTGGATGAAAACACTAGAAAGGTAGACTTTTTTAAGCAGGATGCAGCAATCAAAGATCAGCCCAGTGAGACAGCAAACATTGTAGCATCAAATTCTCTTGAAGGACACAACGATGCTGGTTTTCCAGCATCACCGGAAAAAGTAGACTTTGCACCACAAAGTTCATCGTGTCGATTTGAACAAGGGAATATTGAGTGTCACAAGGATTCAGTGCTTACTGCTGCCGTCCATGAACGTATAGGTAGTATACCTTCCTTACGTGATTCTAGTAAGGACATCAAGGAAAAGAGCTTGGTTTTACTTCCAAACATGGACAGTAATGAGGAAACTAGAAAGATTCATGTCAATGATCCTTCCCAACTGCTAGAGGCAAAAGAGGAGATCTATGTAAGTTCACGTCAGCATTCTAACAACCATGGAGGTACACCATTTTCCCATGTCTTTATGCTCCAAAAGATCTACATCTTGTTAATTTATGTAACAGCATGTACCATGATTCTGGATTGAATGTGAAGCTGTGCTTTGCTGTGATGCATGCGGTTATGAATCTGAATGAAGAATGTGTACAGGCTCTTCACATGTCAATGATTCCTGGACATGCCGTTACTGTGGTTGGGTCTATCCCAATCCCCGCCCAAGTGCTAAGCATAGAAGACATCACAAAAAACATTGTGGTAAGCTGAAGGAGTTGGTAGTAGAAGTCAACTTCCAGAAAGGAGGATCATCTGATGATACTTCATCTGGTGAAGAGGAAAAAGGTGATTGACTTAGTCATAAAAAGCAGATTCACTCATTTTTCTTTATTGTAATTTGTTTAAGAAAACCCACATTGAATCATCTTGCAGAACACATTCAGGATCATTTTCCAGTTGTTGAAGCCCCAAATCTGTCTGATTGTAAGAAAGGATCATACCTTAGAAAGTCAGCTGAAGATCATGGGTCAATCTCTCTTCAATCCACTTCAGAATCAAAAGATGGGCCGACAGCAACAGATGGCAAAATAAGTGGGTTGTATTCAGGTGGTGAGTTGAAACATACAGTAAGTCCTCTCCAACAGTCCGCACACGGATGCAGATTAGGGCAAGCCATAGAACCTGATATACAAACAGCAGATCCTTGCAATTCAAAAGAAGTAGGCAATTTGCAAATAAAAGAAGCAACATTGAATCGAGGTACTACATATATGTTGACATGATGGATGGATTATTATCTGCA
>CM035424.1:73264115-73279115 GCA_020310875.1 Ceratopteris richardii
TCTCCTATATTACCTCTTATTTCCTTCTTTCAATTGGAAATGGGTTAATCAACATCAATGGAAGAGCATATTAATAAATTTAAGAGCTATCTAGTTGGGATGGAGCATCGAATCTCAGAATCTATTTTAGTAAAAGTTCTTTTGAAGAGTTTACCTTCTTCATATAACATGATTGTCATTATTTTACAAAACAAGACTAATCCTAAGTTTGACAGAGCATTGGCAACCATACAAAAGGGGGGGGGGGGGGGGGAACTTACGGCAGATGAAGCCAAAGAGAACACATTTGTAGTGAAGGTCCAAAGGTTCAAGAAGTGCAAACATTGTGGTAAGACAAACCACAAAGAGGATTGTTGTAACCTTGATTTGATAGGCATGGCCAACCTTGATAATTGAGGGAGTATGTTTGAATCTATATTCTATCTCCATTACGTACCATCCTTGCTAGAGGGGGTGACCAAAGGATAACCAAGGTCACTTGCACATGTTCCTTGGACGTTGTTACCTATTCCTAACCTTAGCTTCTTGAATACAAAAAAATTGTAATTTGCTATGTGATCTATTTTTGCTTTTGTCGCCACGAGCTAGTCTTCTATGCCTTGTATGCGATCTTCAACAGTTAAAGCAATTACCACTTTCCAAGGCAATCCTTAGCGTTCGGTGCACGTAAGATGCGAGGACCGAATGGCATCCGAAGGTAAGGTGCGTAAGGTGCATTGTTACAAATACACATGTCACATATACCCATAAAATATAGTATATGCATGTATTATCACATTTATACTACATATAAAGAAAGCACATGTTACAACTTACAAATAATAAATCTCTTTGCATATGGCTTCTTCAATCTCTTGTGGGACTTATGTTCACCCAACTATGTCCAAGCCTCCCTAATCCTGATACATGTGGGACAAAACATGTAGTTGTGGTGCAAAAGGACTTTCCACAATACTTACATGTCCATCTTCTCGTGTCAGATCCATATCCAAAAATATTCATCAACTCATTATTGGTGGTGTGGATACTCCATGGTGGTGAAATACCACAAGTCATGATGATATGTGTGCTTATCTAGTATTAACTAATAAGCGCAGAGCGTTGAATGCATATGTTCAATGTTTACTATTAGGCTTTAGCTAATAAGTTCTCTATCTCAAGTCTCAATGTATCTCTCTCTCTATGGCATGCGACCCCTCTTGAAACCTGCCTGACCCTTTGCCCGCATACCCTCACCCTCTGCCCAATCACTCAAGTGCTGCTCAAGAATGGATGCATACAACCGTGCCAATGTGTGTCCAACCATAATAGTGCGGTAGTTTCCCGGCTCTATAGGATCCCCTGCCTTGAAGATAGGCACAATAGTAGACAATCTCCAAGTTTGAGGTAACCCTTCACACATGGCACGATTGAACAACACTTCAAGAACCTCCATCAACATATCCCTAGCATGAATAAAATGCTGTGCCACTAGACCGTCATGGTCATATGCCCTCCCGGTCCTCATCCTGTCAATGGCCCTCTTTACCATTCGAGCGGTAAAGAAAGTGCTCGTGGCTGGGCACGGCTCTGCAGGGCCCGGAAGGGGTTCTTGTCCAGGAACCATATATAGCGATGCTGCATACTGTCATACATCAGGTGAAGTAATCGCTGGGGGAGTGGAGTGCTCATGAAAAAGTCGCCATGCCTCTCTTGAGTCCCTGCTCAAGAACATCTGATATAAATCTCGCTCCAACCGAGCCAGGTAAGCCCGCTTCTTCCGTCTCACAAGGCGACGGAAAGCAATCTGAGACTGTCTGTAAGTGATAACTCCTAGCAGAAGATCTCTCCGAAGCTGGGCTCTCATCTCTCTGCATTCCTCGTCATACCAACTATTCTGGGGCATGCTCCCAGACAGCCGCCTCCGAACCGGCCGGGTGTGTGGATATGCCACTGATGCGGCACTATGCAATGTCTCCGTTAGTAGAGTGGTGCACTCCTCCGGTGAGTGGTGCACTCCTCCAGTGAGAGACCTTGACCAACTGTGCGTAGACCGTCCCAGATCTCCTTTGTATAAACGGAATCGGTCTCTGGTGTAAATGTGTAACGGGTATGTGACCTGCCTACTGATGTCTGGGCTTTACTGTACTGAAAAGAGATTGATAGTGTCAAAAGAGCATGATCCACTGCTACACCCACTGGTCTAGCTCCCACTGTGAAATCCTGAATGCAAGGGATGAAGCTCGGCTTTGTCATGATATAGTCCACTGTACTGGCTCCATGTCTGTGGAAAGCAAGTGAAACCAGCTGCCCCAAGAAATCGGTGTAGGCCATTAAGTATGGCTAACCCATGCGTAGTCGTCATCATCTGAATGAGATATCTCCCATACTCTGTCTGCTCTCTATCATGCGAGCATCTGTCGAGCCCCAACTCACCCACATCCATCTCTCTAAGCATCTCATCTGAAGTGTCGTAGAAGACTGTATGTGAGTTGCCCGTTCGGGCATTGAAGTCCCCTAGGAGAATGATATCACCATCCCTAGAGAACTCCCAAATATCATCATCTAGAAGAGAGAAAGGTGATTGCCCACTGGGTGCAGCATATACAGACGTACTTGGAGGGAAGTAACAATGGCAATGTATAAAAATCGACCTGTGTCAGCTCTCAGCCTCACCCACATATATCGAGCATCCTCATCTCTCCGTACGATATGTAGTAGTGGCTGCAACTCCTCTCTGAATAGCACTGCTACTCCTCCTGACCCTCTAGTCCCATGTCCCGATCTCGCGTTTCGCCTGTGGGCTGTCTCCCATCTATATCCCACCACATGCGGCATGAACTGTCCAGGGGCATGGTGGGTCTCTGAGAAGAAAACAATGTCTCTATCTCTGAAACTGTCCTCAAATGCACCAATGTCCAACCTCATAGATCCATTACAGTTCCAAGTAGCCATCTTCAATGTGGTCCCATAGGTCTCGCACCGTCATGTAGTGCGTCTCTCGAGAATCACCACCCGACCATCTCTGTAGAAGGCTAGCTTTCCCTTCTCTCGTGCCTCTCTAATCTTTGGCATTACCTCTTTCATATGCGCAAGATGTGAGAGAGTGAGGTCATCGCCAAGGAAAACACCTGTCTTCTTGAGAATTGGTCTCTTCCTCAAGAATTCCTTCTTCTCTTCCAATGAAGGAAAGCGCAATATAAGAGCTCTCTCCTTTGAAGATTCTCCAAGGACCTCGCTTTTCTTGCCTACACTCTATGCCTTTGTATGCAAAGGCTTCTCCATCGCCATCATGGATGTGAGAGTTTTGACCTCCTTTTCCACATCATTTATGTCCTTGAGGCCGGTTACTCTCACATGTAGTACCCTTGTCCTCCTTCTTTGTTCCTCTTGGAGGGTCATGTTGATAAGAGTAGGTGTACAAGGAGCTTCCTTACTTTTCCCTTTCTTAGCCACTTCAATCCATTTTTCGGCCTCTTGTACTTTCTTTTGCGTTTCGGATATGACTGCAGCCCATGACTTCTTCTTCTAATCTTCTTTGATGGTCCGTACATGTTCTTTTATACCTTTCAGCTCCTCGATCACCGAAGGCTGGAGAGAGAGAGAGAGAGAGAGAGAGAGAGAGAGAGAGAGAGAGAGAGAGAGAGAGAGAGAGAGAGAGAGAGAGAGAGAGAGAGAGAGAGAGAGAGAGAGAGAGAGAGAGAGAGAGAGAGAGAGAGAGAGAGAGAGAGAGAGAGAGAGAGAGAGAGAGAGAGAGAGAGAGAGAGAGAGAGAGAGAGAGAGAGAGAGAGAGAGAGAGAGAGAGAGAGAGAGAGAGAGAGAGAGAGAGAGAGAGAGAGAGAGAGAGAGAGAGAAAGAAAGTGTTTTTACGTCTAGTAGGAGGCCGAACTCGGCCTATGAGACAAATCAATGTACATGGGTGTATCTTTTGTCAATCGGAAAAGATAGAAGTGCTGAAAAAAAGCTGGTAAGGCTGATATAGATCTCTGTAGTATGCATGTAGAGACACCCATGAAAGTGGGAGGGGGGAATGGTGAATGGAGTGCTATATCTGTAGCCTATATGCAAAAGGGTAGTACAAGCATGATAATGCATCTGAATGACTAACTAGCTCCATCCTGTACTAGTGGGCGGGTGTAAGATGTGGTACATAGGTGGAGGTGGAGTCAAGGCCGCCCTGATGGCTGCAGCGGGATCCGCCATCATCCGGGATTGTCTCTCCTCCATGGAGCGATGATCACGAGCCTCGATCTCTCTCAATCTGGTGTCTGTGAAGTCTCGGGGCCCGATATCCTATAGCACGGGGCTGTCTCCTAGCTCAAGAGGTCTGAGCGTGCTGAAGAGTCACCACTCTCGATGTGTGAGCTAAGGTGGGGAGGGCTACTGCACGTCGTGGAATGAAGAAGTCAGTGAGCTTACTCTGTCTCCCTCGTGTCTGGGCAGCCATAGTAGGCTTGAGGAGAGAATCTCTGTGACTCTGAATCTCTAGTAAGAATCGCCCGAGCTGTCGCTGATCTCTAGAGCCCATGATCTCTCGGAGGGTGGGCTGCCCTGTAAACAGAGTCTCGTATCTGTCTCTAATGTCATCATATGCGCTACATCTGCAAACAAAGTGCTCCTCATCTTAGTCTACTCTGCATATCTTGCATAGCCGCTCCTCTTTGGGAATGTCTCTGGCTCTGCCTATCTCAATCTCTAGTCGGTGTGATGAGACCCTCAACTGGCCAATGGCTACCCTCGAGCTATGAGGCATGTAGGTATCCATGTAGTGTGGTCGCTGGATGAAACCATCCGCTAGTATGTCCAAGAACTTGTCTCGATAGTGCGATAGTCTCGATCCCATGTGTGGTGTGTGCTATGTCTGACTAATGTAGAGCTGCCAAAGGTCCTGTCTCAACACAAGATTCCTCTCATGACGCGAGAGGTGGATGTGAGGTGAGTCTGGGTCATACTGAAAAGGCGGCAATCTATCCATATCAAGTCCATGGCTCTCAAACCACGCTCTAACCTGATAGAGATAGAGATAGAGATAGAGATAGAGATAGAGATAGAGATAGAGGTAGAGGTAGAGGTAGAGGTAGAGGTAGAGGTAGAGGTAGAGGTAGAGGTAGAGGTAGAGGTAGAGGTAGAGGTAGAGGTAGAGGTAGAGGTAGAGGTAGAGGTAGAGGTAGAGGTAGAGGTAGAGGTAGAGGTAGAGGTAGAGGTAGAGGTAGAGGTAGAGGTAGAGGTAGAGGTAGAGGTAGAGGTAGAGGTAGAGGTAGAGGTAGAGGTAGAGGTAGAGGTAGAGGTAGAGGTAGAGGTAGAGGTAGAGGTAGAGGTAGAGGTAGAGGTAGAGGTAGAGGTAGAGGTAGAGGTAGAGGTAGAGGTAGAGGTAGAGGTAGAGGTAGAGGTAGAGGTAGAGGTAGAGGTAGAGGTAGAGGTAGAGGTAGAGGTAGAGGTAGAGAGAGAGAGAGAGAGAGAGAGAGAGAGAGAGAGAGAGAGAGAGAGAGAGAGAGAGAGAGAGAGAGAGAGAGAGAGAGAGAGAGAGAGAGAGAGAGAGAGAGAGAAAAGAAAGAGAAAGAGAAAGTCATATTAACGTCTTCTGGAGGCCAAACTTGGCCTATGAGACAAAAAACCATGTACAAGTGTAGTAACCCTGTGTAGAGGATAAAATGAAATAAAAGGTATATCGCGACACAAAGATATATAAGGCTGGAAAAGGATGGGAAGACGTGGCTCTGACTCCGCAGATAGTGGCCACCTAATACATGGGGGACATGTGAGTAAAAGTGTGAGTAAAACACCCTAGCTACTGGTGAATGGGTGGGGGTGGGTGTAGTATGTGGTACATCGGGGGTGGTCTGAGTGCCTCCTGAAGGAAGACAACCCATGGGGTGGTGGTGCGCCTATGCTCCATCATGTGGTCGTAGGCTGTCCTTATGCATGAGATATCCTCCCGATATAGTCGTGGTCGGTGATATTTGCCCATGCGTGGTCGGCGCCGTGCTCTCTGTGCTGCTGCCTGGTGGAGCGTGAGCCCTATAGATGGACCTGTCTCATGTAGCTCAGCTCGCTGAAAAAACTGGGTAATGGTCTGCTGCGTACTCACTCGTGGCTGATGTGTGGGCTGGAGTGACCGATCTCGCCTCTCGTATGCTGCCGCGAGGAAGCGTCTCAAGCGTCGCTGGTCTCCCATAGTCATGCATAACGGGAGTGACTCCTCTATCTGGAACTGTGCTCGTAGGTCTAAGTATGCTGGGCATCTGATAACAAAATGCTCCTCACTCTCTACCTCTGTCTCGCATACTAGGCACCACCTCTCCTCACGGGGGACTCCCCTGGATCGACCCCTCTCAATCTCAAGCTTGTGCGATGAGACCCGGAGCTGCCCAATGACGACTCGAAGGTGCATGTGAGTCGTACTGTAGTGGTGGTAGCCTGTCTATGTCAAAGCCATGGTGGGCCAGCCAGTCTCGTGTCTGTGCATACCATGAGGAGGTGTCGCCTGCTAATGCCATGTCCCGTGATGCCTCGAAAGCCCGATAAGCAATGCGCTCTGTATCCATTCCGCGGAGTCTATGTAATAGGCATACTGTCTTGAATAGTGCCTCAACTAGCATCGGTGGTGCAGCGAGCTCTGCTCTAATGATATCATGTGGTATTGAAGGCTTGCTGCGGATAAGTCTAGAAATCATGAGGATCTGTGGCCTCTCTAATGCTGTCCATACTGATGTGGCTAATCCTGGTCCCCATATGGCTGCCCCATACATGAGCGCTGGTGTAACCAAAGTGTCGAAGAGCCACCCCTTTGTGCGGGGCTCCTGAAAATATGCCTGGTGGCACTATCTCTCCATCAAGGCAAGTGCTGCATACCCACGTGTGATGTGGTCATGTGCAGCCTGAGACATAGAGAAGACCCCTGATGCTGCTGTAAATGTCACTCCCAAGTAAACATATGATCCGACCACCTCAATCGGTCCACCCGCTGCTGTGAACAAACTATGTCTGCGTACCTATGCTGATGTATGAAAGATCATGACCTTGGTTTTACCAAGGTTCACAGATAACCCTCAGTGTGTGCAAAAGTCATCTAGGCCATGTAAATGATGCTGTAGGCCTTCCGCCGATTCTGAAACCAGTACAATATCATCAGCGTATAAAAGAATATGGACAGTGGACCTGCGTACCTCAATGCCATCACCCCCTGCTCCTGTATGTAGTCCACTATCTCATCAATGTAGAGACCAAAGAGGGTGGGTGAAAGAGGGCATCCTTGCTTCACCCCGATAGTGCTAGCAAGTGGATGAGATAAGCCCCCCGGACATCTACTCTGCCAGATACTCTCTCGTATAAGGCATATGTCCCCCATATCATCTCCTATGGAGCTCCGATATCAAGTAGTCGTCTGAAGAGTCGTCCCCTTGGAACGGTGTCAAATGCTTTGCGGAAGTCCACAAAGCAGCAATATAATCTCCTCTTCCTCACCCTTGCCTTGTCGATCAGGCATCTCAGAGTGAAGATGTGGTCAATGGTAGAGTAATCTCGTCTGAAGCCGGCCTGTCCTGGAGCCCTGATACCCTTCCTCTCAGCGAGAGTACTCAACTCTGTCTCCAGTACCGCCCCATATAACTTGGCCAATATAGGGCCAATCATGATCGTCCGGTATGTAGCTTGATCCATAGTATCTCCTGACTTATGAATGGGCACTATGGTGTGCTCAGTCCATGAGTCAGGGAACCCTTCAACCAGTGCACGGTTGAAGAGGTGGGCAATGAGCGGTGCAAGGGTCGTGCCTCCGTAGATGAGGTGCTCAGCCTGTAAACCGAAAAGGTCATGGGCCCTGCCATGCTGTAGACGGGCAATAGCGCGTCCCACCATAGTGGGTGTAAAGAAGTCAGATGTAGTAAGACGTGAGCTCTGTGGTCTGGGAATGGGGGGCTGGTCTGGGATCTCGTATAGGCTCTGTGCATAGCTATGCCAAGTGCTCGGGTCTCGGATGGGTGTATGCTGTCTCCTCTCTCTCAAATGTCGCCATGCCACTGCACTGTCTCGACTCATGAGTAAATGATAAATATCCTAGTACTGTCTCTCCTCCCAATCTCGTCGTTTGCGGCGAGTAAGGCTCTGCATGCGACGCTGTACCTGTGTGTGTCTAATATCCCCTCTATGCTCTAAGATGCGTAGGTGCTTCCGTAGCTCGCGGCAATCTGCATCATACCAGCTGTTCTGAGGCATGGAACCTGTGCGTGCATGGTGTGTATGTGTGCGGTGTGGGAAACTGCAAAGAGCTGAGTCGTGTAGGATGGTGGTGAACTGTGATGTAAGTGTATCCAAGGGTGAGAGTGGATCGAGGGAGAGTAGGCGGGTGTGTAAATGGTGTGCATAAACGTGTGAGAGCTCGTGTGTGAAGTGTATTGTCGTGTGTGTCTTAGTGGGTGAGGGAGGGTCTAATGAAATAGGAGATGATAGTGTGAATGTAATAAATGTATGGTCAGCACCAAGTGGGCGTCGTCCAATACTAGTGAGGGGATGAGTGAAGCTCCAGAGGTGGTACCCAAAATGTAGTCGACTGTGCTCTCACCTCCGCCGTGAGGAAAGCAAGTAAGTCCGCCCGAACCTGGCCAACGATTCATCCCGTTATATATAACGAGCTGATGTCGGCTGCCTAGCTCAAGTAGATGTCTGCCATACCTTGTGGTGTCCCGACCCATATCAGCCGATACTCTACTGGTACTCATCTCATCGGGGTCTCTCGCCCTCATGAGATGTGGGTGATCCATGTCGTATGCCTCACACTGATATGACTGAGTGCGGCCATTGAAGTCCCCCATAAGGAAGACTTCCCCTAGTGTGCTGTAATGTAGTATCTCATCTGAAAGTGCTGTGTATGGCGAGCATATAGCAATGTAAATCCAGCTCCCCTGTGCTATCTCCATGCGAACCCACATGTATCGTGCCTCCTCATCTCTTCCTATAATATGGATCCGACTCTGTATCTCCTATCTAAATACGATGGCCACACCTCCCGACCCTCTCGCTGTACTCTGTCTCGTCGTGGTCCTGAATGCAGATTCCCAATGAAAACCTGCAATGCGTGGTAGACCTCTCTCTGGGCTCTCGTGTGTCTCTGTGATGCAAGCAAAGTCATATGATGCTAGGATCTCCTCGAGTCTGTCTGGTCGCGTCCATAGTGCCCCATTGCAGTTCCACACCACTCCTCTGAGTGGTGTCTCCTTGTGTAGTGATGTCTCATAGGCCGCGTGGCCCTATTTGATAGGGTGTCCATCTATGAAGACCTTACCATCACGGTAGAAGGCCTTCCTTCCCTCTCTGCGTGCCTGGAGTATCTGTGGCATGCAAGCGCGTCGGTGTGCCACCTGCATCCGCGTGAGGTCCTCGTCCTTGTAGAGGGCGCCGCCGGGTAGTCCACGTAATACTGATCGACGTCTAAAAAAGGCGGTCCGTGCCTCCTCAGAGCTCATCTTAAGGATGAGTGCTCGCAAACGTGATGTATCCCTCCCAACCCTCCATGCACATGTGAAGGGCATGCTCTCGTATCCAAGTCGACGGCAAATGTCAGTGGCGTCTTCCTCCGGTGATGCTCCTTCGGGTATGCCCGTAATCCGAATGTGAAGTCTTCGGGTGTGTCGAAGCCTCTCCTCCTCAAGTGTATCCTGGACTCGTGTGAGCTCTTCTTTTTGCACGTCTTCTCTAACTTCCTTCTTAACCCTTTTTTGTACTACTTCCACCCACGAATCTCGAGTGGATTCTACTTCGGCTTTGATTTCCTTCTTTATTTCTTCTTTGAGTCTCCACATTGGAGATCTCCCCCTCTTCTTTCAAGTGCTCATAGGCTGTCCTCCAATTGTCTCGTTCTTCTGTGAGAGTCTTTACCTTTTCTTCAAGTCCTTTGACTTTATCCATTACTTGTTCTTCGAGTCCTTTGAACTTTTCCATCATTTTTCGTATCTCCAAATTGAGGTTGCGGTCTGCTTCCTTTTTGGCCTCTTTGATGGCTTTAGCGATAAGTTCGTCCACTTCCCTCCGGTCCATGAGAGAGAGAGAGAGAGAGAGAGAGAGAGAGAGAGAGAGAGAGAGAGAGAGAGAGAGAGAGAGAGAGAGAGAGAGAGAGAGAGAGAGAGAGAGAGAGAGAGAGAGAGAGAGAGAGAGAGAGAGAGAGAGAGAGAGAGAGAGAGAGAGAGAGAGAGAGAGAGAGAGAGAGAGAGATTCTTCTTGGTGAGGAGGGTTGCTTTGATGGAGTTGCCAGAAGATGGGTGCCAAAGGGAAGGAGTGGCCTCGATGAGCAAGAGTCTAGAGGGAAGGAGTCCCCTTGATGAGCAAGAGACCAAAGGGAAGGAGTTGCCTTGGTGAGGAAGAGTGGAGGAGGGATTTCCCAAGTGTGTGCAAAGAATGCTAAAGAGAGGTGAGGGGATGAGGAGAAGTCCCCCAATGGAGGAGCAATTGAAGACACCTTTGTGGGAGTCATCCAAAGGTAGGTGGAGTTGCCAAGGATAGGGGTGGATGTAGATGCAGGGGGTGGATGTAGAGGGAGTCTTAGCCTCCCTTGATGTTGAGTCACCAAAGGGATGGAGGGTGGAGAGCTGTGGATAGATGAGAGTGGAGAGTAGTGGAGTGCTGACAAGAGGTGGATGTCAATGAGGTCGCCAATGAGAGGGGGAAGGAGTTGCTTATGAGAGGTGGGAGAGGTGGAAAAGTTGCTAGGAGTCACCCTTAGGAGGAAGTGCACCAAGGAAGGAGGGAGTGGCCATGGGAAGTGTAAATGCCAAAGGGAGATGTGGAGCATGATGGGATGATTAATCGGAGGCGTCATCTTATAGAGGGGAGGGGAGGGAAGATAAGATATTGCTAAATATAGGAGGTGATGTGGCTAAATTAAGCGCCTAAAAAGCAATGGCAATCCTTTAAAGATAGAGGCTTTAATAAAGTGTCCACATGGGTTGCTAAACAAAATGGCACCCAATAATAGTGAATCACTTGTGTATGGCTTGTGTGCCCTATATTGGCTGCACTTGCTCTCCCTCGCCCAAGTGTATATCTTCGCCCAATGGAGAAGTTTGGCCAAGTGTATTTGCCCTCGCCAAGTAGAGAGGGGTCATCTATCGCCTAGGCAGTTGCCCTAGTACCCTCTTGTGAAGTTGCCTAGGTTGCCACTTTCCTTGCTATTTGTCTGCTTTAGTCTCCAAATATTACCTCTGGCCTCAAGATTCAAAGATTGCACATGTCCATACCCTCAGTTGAAGTAGTGTTATAGGATTCCTAGCCCTCTTGCATAATGACCTGTGATGTTCCCGAGGTCTCTATGTTCTGCCTTCAAGATAGAGCCGTGTCATGCATTGTGTCTCATTAATTATTATTGGTATGCAAACTTTCAGTTTCCAAATCATATTTCATAGGTTTTGAACGTAAAATACATGTGATTTTAGAATCCATGTGTCAAATACATGTTCATGTACATGTATCATACATATAGTATGCATAACCCTAAATTTACTAGGATCATGGATGGTCCTGTACCATACGTGAATTGTACAGGACGCATCATAGAGGACTGGAATTGAGTACTATGTACTAGAGAAATTTCCTCTTGCATCAAATGAGTAGTTGATATCTTGATTTCTTTGAGCCACAATCAGAAAAACTGTCTAGTTCTGCTTGCCGAGTGTTGAAGTTGTTGGCCTCTACATTGTTGTGCACTCATTCCCTTGTTCTAAGCGAGATTATCTTTTCTGTTATCATGCCTGTCACTTATTCAAACATATAAATTATGTGGCACTTGCAGCTCCTATGACGGTCTTCATTTCAATCAAAAGCATTGTAGGTACTTTTCTGTCAATAAACTTAAATAATATATAGGTATTCATTAACTCAGATGATCTGAATTTCAGATGCAGTGGAATCAGATATAATTGATTTGTCCTGTCTTTTGGAAACATCCCACAAGAAATCCTCAAAAGTTATGAGCCCTGAACCGTTACTTGCCATTTCACATGTCAAGGGAGAGATGATGCATGATTTTCACGTGCCCAAAGTGGTAGAGCCAGACCATGTGACACTTCCACCTGCAAAAGTTTTAGACAGTCCCTGTACTTCCATTAGTGAGACTAAGGGAACAGTGACTTTTCCTGATCCATTGGAAGAAACATTCCTGATAAATGTCACACCTGTTTCTATAAGCTCTTCGTCAGAGCCCATTAATAAGTTTAAAAGGACACCAGTAGAAGATACTGTGGAAGCAAGCACAAAACATCAGCTCTCAAGCTCAGCAAAAGCACCTTCTTCAACTATACCCAGAGAAGTTGAATCCTTGCAAAACATTGATGGACCTGTACAATTTTCGACATTCTCTGGATTTCCTAAAGCAGAGACCGGCCCTAAAGAGAATGTCATTGTAGATTCTTTTGCGGAGACTTTGCAAATGGATTCTCAGCATAGAATGAAAAGCATTCCCTTGGAATCTGAGTCAGAAGCCTCAGTTAATAATCCAATTACAATATCCCTCATGAATACAACTGATTTAAACATATCTGATTCATTGAAAGAGATTGATCTGTTCTTAAACAGCACTGAGAAGGAAATACCTGTGGAGGCAATTAATGAGTGGGAAGGATTACAGAATCAAGGAACTTGTGCTAACAGGACTTCTTCAGGAAGCATAGATATCGTAAATACTGATGAAGGCGAACTTCCTGCAAAAGGCAAATCCATAATAGTAACTAGTTCATCTAATTCTGATCGTACATCCCATGAATTGCCTTTATACTCAGAGAATTTGAATACATCTCAAACTGGTCTTCAAACCAAAGAAGTGTCTTCACTCCCAGCAGAAGATAATACAGTTACAGATGTCATTTCAGGTATGCCAAAATGTCCTGAAGCATCGTGCTTGTCTGATGATAGTGCTATTCAACCATCTTGTCCAGCAAAAGTCTCTGATGGGGAAAAAACTTCAGAGCTAGGTGTTTCCCTCAACGATTTAGAAAAAGCAGTGACTTCTGCACAGAAATTCCACCCAGAAGAAAAGCCTACAGATGATGTGAATAGCAAGGGGTTGTTTTTGGATGACAAGCCAACAATATCCGTTTCTTCTTCAGGACCTGAGGCTACAACACTGGCATTGCCAACTGGAGAGGTTTCAGAGACAGTTGATGTTTTGACAACTGCAAAGGATTTTCATTCATCAGGTTTTCATAAACAGAATGATTCAAATGGGGCAGCTATTGTAGATAAAGATGCAGAAGTAAAAGCAGCAGATGGAGATTCAGTGGTGAAAGAATTTCGAAACTGGGAGGTCAAGGATAATGCATCATTCCGAAGGGATTCTGGATCTTACGATCTGGCTGCAGATCAAATTGACAATGTTAAAAAAGCTGAATCTACAGATGATACTTTGAGTACCACAAAGAATCTGGAGCGCAATCTGAATGAGCCAGGTATTGAAAATAAAGATGAAGAATCAAAGGCTTCAGTTGTGGATTTTGTGCTTGAAGAATCACAAAAATGGGAGGGTAAAGATAATACATCATTTGGAATGGATTCTAGACCTTGTGATTTGGGTGCAGGCGAAGTTGGCAATTCTGAAAAAGTTGATTCCTCAGCTGATATTTTGAGTACTGCAAAGGATCCTGATTCATTAAGTCTTCATAAAGCAAGCAGCTTGAGTGAGCCAGCTTTTGTAATCAAAGATGCAAAAGTAAAGGCTACAGATGCAGATCCTCTGCTGGAAGAATCTCAAAATTGGGAGATTAAAGATAATGCATTATCTGGAAAGGGTTTTGCACCTCACATTCTGGCTGCAAATGAAATGGCCAGTTTCGGAAAAACTGAATTCAAAGGCATTATGTTTACTGGTAAGGATGTTGATTTGGCAAGCCTTCATAAAGAGAGCAATTCAAATGAGTCAGCTATTGTACATAAAGATGCAAAAGCAAAGGATGCCAATGCAGATTCTGTCCCTGAAGAATCTCAAAAATGGGAGGCGAAAGATAATACAACATCTGGAAAAGATTCTCGATTTCACAGTCTGTGTGCAGATGAGATGGATGATTTCACAAAAGCTGAATTCGCATCCAATATATCGAGTACGGCAAAGGATCCTTATTTATCAAGCCGTCATGAATTGAGCACATTAAATGATCCAGCTTTTGTAAATAAAGAGGCAAAAATAAAGTATACAAAAGATTCTGCATTAGAAGAATCTCATAAATGGGAGGATGAAGATAATACATCTTCTGGAAGAGATTTTCAACCCGACAATCTGGGTGTGGATAAGATCGATAGTTCTGAAAAAGCCAAAAATACAGCCGTTATCTCAAGTACTGCAAATGATCCTGAATCATCAAGTCTTCGTGACGAGAGAGATTTGAATTATCCAGCTTTAAATAAAGATGCAGAATTAGGGGTTACATATTCAGATTCTGTACTGAAAGAATCTCAAAAAGTTGAAACATCATCTGGAAGGGAATTTGGACCTCACAGTCTGGATTCAGACGAGATGGACAGTTTCAAGAGAGCTGAATCTGAGTTTTCGGCTTTTTCAGAATTTGCAAGTTCATCTCGTAAACTATCTGATTCACCTGAAATATTTGAAGATGCCCAAGATGTCTTTGATGGATATTCAATCTGTGATGGCATGGAAATGGATGAGAGCTTGGATGGTTCACATCAAGACACTCATGCATATATAGAAGGTGAATGTTTTATAAAATCTAATCTTTTTAAAAATCCTTGTGTACCATGTACGTATATGTACACACTCTCTCTTTCTCTCTTTCTCTCTTTCTCTCTTTCTCTCTTTCTCTTTCTCTCTCTCCCGCTCACACACACACACACACACACACACACACACACACACACACACACACACACACACACACACACACACACACACACACACACACACTCTCAGCTGCCTGCACAGACCTGCTACACACATTTTTGTAGTAATATAAATTTTTTGCTGGTGGAAACCCTTGACATGAGGTGAAACCCATCTGTAACTGTAGTGAGATGAGCAGAATCCAT
>CM035424.1:73284115-73541615 GCA_020310875.1 Ceratopteris richardii
TTCAGTTGGAAATAAAGGGCCATTATGCCTTTTATATGTGCACAAGTGTGAATGCACTCCTAGCACACTTTACATATATCTATATATGGATAAGCATCAAATATGGGTCACATGAAAAAAGATAAAATTTAATTAAAAAAAAACTTTCAATCATATCTTCATGGAATAATCCATATCACATCTACTTGTATAATCATAAGAAGACCAAGACTCCAAAATTGATCAATCGAAGGATTATTTGGATACCAAAAAATGGTCCAATTAATTCATATTCCTTGGGAGCCTTTAATTCAAGATCTCATTTCAACTCTTCAGAATGAGTCTTAAAGATAGGTAACCTTTCTTGTGAGAAAACCACAATGCATATCACATAGACCATGCCTTTCTCACCATGATAATCTCAATGCATTCTAACATATGCATGCATAGGGATGCATTGCAAGGGAGTGCACAAGGCACGAGTTTAAAGAAAACCCTTTCACTATACCCTTAGTCGACCCCCATAAAAACCAAGAAAGCAAAAAATGCTTATTAAAAAACACAAATAAGAAAAAAATCTTTATTAGAAGTTTTAAGTTTGTTTGTTTTTTTTTTTTTTGATTTTATGTTTTGTTTCCTTTTTTTCCTAATCACACCATGCAAACTTCTATGTAAAAAAACACCTTTTTCTTTTGGTTTGTCTTTCACACAAATATACACCAACGGATTTGCAACCATTAGTTGCAATCGCAAGAATTAATGTCACATGATGAACAACAATAAGAACAAATATCAAGGCAATGGATGGGCTACCTAACCATGGTCCCCATGTTCCAAGTTGAACGTCCATTTCGAAAATGCTCATGAAGGAAATCTTTCAAAGCATTGATAGCAGAGTTCGATCTCATTGAGGATGGAAAACACTAGGAGGGGGAGTGTTACATGGAGTATTGAAGCAAAGTAATGGGAATATTTTTTTTTTTGAAGAAATGACCAGTACTTATTGATAATATCCATCTTGATGTACATTAAGGATTGTAAAACTAGTAGAGGAGTCCTCAATGTGCATTTCTAATAACACTCTTAATATTTAATTTGTTAGAGCTCATTAGATTAGAATGAGCTCACCTCATTTGTAAAGAATGTTTGATTTATTTTCAAAGAAGAAGAATATCTGTAACTTCAGTCCCGTAACTTCATCTTCTTGTCCATTTTCCTCCTTGTATGTGAGCTTTGTTTGATTTATAGAGAATTATTATATGAGTGAACTCACCTCATTTGTAAAGAATGTTTGATTTATTTTCAAAGAAGAAGAATATCTGTAACTTCAGTCCCGTAACTTCATTTTCTTGTCCATTTTCCTCCTTGTATGTGAGCTTTGTTTGTGTCCATTGCTTGAAAAAAGTGTCTTAGATCGCTATCTACCCATCACACTTGTTTCTCGTATTTCTCACGTGTCTTGAGCTCTAGTAACGATTATATGAAGGTATATCATTCTGTCCGCCTAATTTTCTATGTTAATTTTGAGTTGCATGCATTCTTGGTGTGATTGAAGATTATACATGAAAGTGTGCCATCAAGTCCTTTCAATTGCCCACCATTTGGTAGGTTTGGCCGAATGGTTAGAGAGCTATGCCATTTTTAGTGTTTACTGCCATAAAAACAGGTTGAGACTACTTGTGCTTGAGGTAGGATAGGAGAGGTTTGTTGTACACTTAAGCTTTAGATTTGAACAACATTGCACTAGGGCCATGTCTCTTAGCACTAATCGGGTTGTTACTCTGCATTGATAAGTTAAGTGTTGTGTCAATCCACTGTTATACTATCACTTAGGCTTTTGAGGTTGGTGCATCAAACCTTGTGAGTCTAGATGGATTCAACAGTGTGCAATCAAACATATGAATGTGCAATATCACCTTATGATAGAGGTGGTCGAGTATGGGTTGATATGCTTGGTAGGTAAATCATAAATGCTTACCCAAGGCACAAACCAGCATTGCATATATATAGTGGGAGTTACATGGCTCAAAGTAGCCTCTTTGGTTCTTTTAGTGAAAAGTTGGGTGAAAATTCCTCAAGAATCCTGCATTTAATCTCTTTTTTTGTGACGCTTTCATGAGATAGATTGCCTCATAAGCTTCCCAAATATATTTTTATTGATTTATTTGGCCATGCCATGATATATACATTTTTCTACACTTGTAGCTTTTGCATCAGTTGAGCCCATTCACACTATTCAAGTGACTACTTAAGAACGTTTTCAATATTGAATAAACCCAAGGGACAAACCTCAAGGATCGCACATTTTGGTCTTAGAGAAATTATGTCCCCATCTTCTAATTTTCATCTACATGTGTGAGACTTCTCTTCTTTCTTTGGCACCTTGCTCCATGTAGTATCTTTACCTGCAGGAAGATCCCTCTCTTTCAAATGACAACTTGCATAGGTCAATCAAAACCATATAACAAGCTTTGATGATTTCTTAGGAATATATAGAGGGGAAATGGTGATTAAATACAACCTAAATAAAATTGGATGATGTACATAAATTATTCAACATTAATAATACCAAAATTGTGGGGGGTGTGTGCGTGTTATGGTGTGTGTGTGTGTGTGTGTGTGTGTGTGTGTGTGTGTGTGTGTGTGTGTGTGTGTGTGTGTGTGTGTGTGAGCATGTATTCATTCTAGTTCTAAACCCACAATTGGGCACTGATGCTGTTAGTGGGGATGTCGTAGTATTGAGTCGATACTATGCATAATGGAGCGGATGGCTATATAGTCTTGTGGTTGACTACCATGAGCTTATAGGTGCACTTTCTTTTGAGGTAAGGTGAATTGGGTTGAGTCGTAGTATTGAGTCGATACTATGCATAATGGAGCGGATGGCTATATAGTCTTGTGGTTGACTACCATGAGCTTATAGGTGCACTCTCTTTTGAGCCCATGGCTTCCAGAAGTGATAGAAACTCAGTTCACAGGACTTCTTGTGAGTTCATGTGCATGGCATGTGTGCGTTATTGGGTGCATGTGTGAGCATGTACTTACAGTTCTACTTTCCTTCGAGGTGAATTGGTTTGCCTTGATTCATTCTGGTATATACTAATAATGCCAAAATTGACTTTTAATACAAGGGAAGACATGATATTTGATCCTATAAGTTCAAATGCCAATATCTTCAACATGAAGGCTCAATTCGTGTGTTCTGGGGATTAATTTTTTCAAGTGGCTGTCCAATAATATCTCAAGTAATTTTTAGGATGCACCCAATGAATGCATGGGATAGAGGTTTACCAGTTGGCCATTGCAAAATGAAGATGGACACTGTTTCTCATGCATGGTTTACGACAATCTGTATATGCTGCTTTGGAGTGTCCAAATTCATTGAAAGCATTGCATCTTCAGACATGAGTCGGGTTGTATTGCATCTCCAAACGATGAGTCCCGACATATTGCATCTTCGAACCACGAGTCACCTGCACGTCTGAAAAGGACTTTGCCTCACTTTAAAAGTGAAGGGCTCTTCTGCAAGTGTTGTTCCACTGTGAAAAATGGACTCTATGAATTGTGATAATTAGATGAAAATACAAACACAAGTTCTTGATTTTTGAACCTGATTGCTGTGTCTAGTTTTGTCAAGTTGAATTTCAATTTGTCCTTCGTCCCTGAAAACAGTGCAACTCCTTATACATGCACATACTTATTTTTGTGCATATCCATGTGCGCACATGCAATAAAAAAGAAGAAAGAGTAGACTTCCTTAATATATACAGGAATTCATTTTTTGCAGAGTTCAAGCTTGTAGACGGCCTTCGGGATGAAAAAGTGGCATGTGTCTCTGATGTTGAATCAGATAGAAAGCTCCATACCTCAACTGAAGTGCATGCGCAAGAAGGGTCTGCAGTATTGCCACCCAGAACGAGTAATACTGCAGGAAGCCCAATTTGTGAGTTGAAAGCACCCTCTCCAGAAGCTTGGCAGGAGCCAGGTGCATCTTTGGAGGAGGAAATGAAGCTCAGTAGTGTAGAGGTTGTAGAAGATGGAAAGTCCAGTGAATCACGTACAGCTTTGAGGAGCCTTATGGCAAAGGAAAAAAAGGCAGCTGACATTGTTGCGACATCTTCAACTACAATGGACTCGCATGCACATGTTGGCAAACATGAATCTTCTCTAAATGGTATGAAGTCGAAGTCAAGGTTGAAATCATTTTGGAGACACTGCATCTGTTGTCCCAATGTACACTAGTATCTCATTCTCCTCGTTCCTTGTGTACTTTGTAATCTAACTGCATGGTTTTGGAACATCCTTACAGCAATTACACAAACTGATATATTCTTCTATCACGAGCTTATAGTCCTTTTGATTTGTGATTTTATTTATTTATGAATTTATCATTAATATTTTTTTAAGGAGCAACTATAGCTCGTCATAGGTTGGTATCCATTTTTCTGTGGTATGAGATGGTAAAAATGAGACTCTCATTAGCTTGTTGGGCTTAAGGGACCCTACATCTTCGTGGGCTGCTTTCTTCTTAATACAGCTATGCTATATTGAGCCCCTTAGCTTGTGCTGAGGGCATGAATTGCTTTAAGTTCGTTGAACAGTACAGGATGTGGTGCATGCACTTGACTTGGTTTCGCCAGCTTTTGCAAGTGGGTCAACATATAATCCAGGGATCATCATTGCAAACACTTTCATCCGAGTGTAGTCCAGAAATAGACATAAATTACATCCATGCATTCTTGCTTTCATCTAAATGGAGGGACTCTTAGTGCTATGCATGCGTTATGAGTTCAAAGTCTGCAGTTCAACCATATGTGGTTGTCTCATCGGGGTTTGATGTAATTGGAATTTTCTTTGTTTGGACAAAGAAGTGGAGCTGCAGAATATTCCACAGGATGGGTCATTAAGTTCAGTACGGTAGATAAAATCTAATTGTGTCTGTATACCTGTACAGCAGCCAAAAGAATCTTTAACATGGAAACATTGTGAAGAGTATTGGATGACCCTAGTCATGTCCTACAGCTAGAAGATGCTAAAAGCCCCTCGATCAAGTTTTTGTGCTGCATTATAGAGGTCTTATGTAACTTATCCTGACCGATGTGAATCCTGATGCCTTGTGACGGCTTGTGAAATCTGTAATGCGCTGCGGTAACTAACGAAAAGTGTTTTCTGTTTACCAAAGTTGACTGGTAGAAAATGCTCATGCTTTGAATTCGTAGCTCTACTTGGCTGGAAGCATGACCAGGTGAATATATGTAATGCATGCATATATGTATGTATATACATAGTAAGTTTCTTGTAAGGGCAATATTATTCATGCATATCTGTAAAATTATTCATCCTCCAGTCAGGTTTCTTGAATATTGATCTATTTATGAAAACCATACCCCCAATGATTCTTGTTAATGATTATGCTTAACGAAGAAACCAAAACATAATTATTCATTGCATTTTGACCCTATGACCAAATTGATAACAAAAAGATGAAAGAGGTGATTTACTTGTTATACAGTCCATTTCCCAATAGTCCAATGAAATGAAGAGGCAAGGAGCAAAGACAATGCTCTCTATGGGTTTACGATTGATCCTGATTATCTGTTGGGTAATTTTTTTTAAGATGGTACCTCTCTTTTTGTATTGGGTACTGATGAAAACATGAGGACATGGCTCGAAATAATGCATTTTTTCAGTCTTGCATGTAGGTTGAAAATTAAACCTTGCCAAGTCAAAAATCGTCGATTTTAATTGTGATTGATTGCCTTCTTTATCTTGGGAAGACCCTAAGGTCTAAAAACGGAAGATCTTTAGGCATATGGGCTACCATTTTGGTACAAATACAACTAGCAAGTAATGAACCTGCTGGAAGTTGAATAGAGTGCCTCACAGATTTAGAGAATGGAAGCCTAATGGGTAGCCTCTTCATTTCATAATTTGTATACCACAGAACAACATCATGCATTCTTATCATAGAACTAAATATCACTCAATTAGCATGCATTTTTACCGAAATTGCTCTTCACATTTATAAGGGCATTTTGAAAAAGAAGATTGCTAGATCTACAAGTCCTCCCCCTTGGGAATCGAGAAGCAATTTGCATCATGGATATTACGAGACCTTGTTTATAAGAGCTCTTCATTTTAAAGACTATTGGGAAATGGACTCTTTCTATAAGCTCTCATCTCATGCTCCCTTGAAGGTGAAATTTGAACTTATAATCTACTCATTTATTCTTAAGAAAAACTAGCTATAGCTTGGTAATGGATTGGTAGATAGAATGAAGGGAAACTCAGTGGGAGTATAATTTTATTTTTGGATTCTACTTTTTGAACTCCTGTTATTCAGCATCTTGGTATGCATGCTATGTTATTTCACAAAAACAGGATCATTGCCTTGCATCACGTTTATGATCTATCACTAATAAAAATTCTTGCTCCAAATAGAAGTTTTCTCTAGGATCAGCTTATAGCTCTTCGTGGATTCAACCTTGCTAATATTTCAACCGTTTTGATTTTCCCAACATATATATGAGACACACGAGGTAAAGATTGGGAGCTTCCAAGGAGTAGAGATGAATGTTCACACTTCAATCTCATAAGCCCTTCATGCAAACATAGATCTCAATGCCATTTCCAATAAATATTGGGGGCACAACGAGGACAATATATTGTAGATCATAGGAGCAAAAGATGTTTGGGTGAAGTGTATGCCTCTATAAAGTAGCGTTTTCTTTGAAGGATTGTTTTGGTCTCCATGATAGTAGGTGTTTTTCTCAAATTCATAACCACACTTGCCCTGTCTTTTGGAATTTTCATGAT
The DNA here is from genome assembly GCA_020310875.1 of Ceratopteris richardii. Taxonomy (NCBI): domain Eukaryota; kingdom Viridiplantae; phylum Streptophyta; class Polypodiopsida; order Polypodiales; family Pteridaceae; genus Ceratopteris; species Ceratopteris richardii. The sequence goes on from CM035424.1 coordinate 73,290,911, forward strand.
CTAAAATGGATGGTGTGTTTGAAGCAGACTTGAGAGCATGACATATGTACACATCGACGTCAAGCAACGGATCCTTGCCCAAAAATTGTCTATATGAGAGAGATGAATCGGTGGTATGAAGACCTCCACCATGCTGATAGGCATGTACCCACAAAGGATGCAAAAAAACCTCACTCGCGGGCAAGATAGAAGAGCTCCTAAAAAACTCACAAACTTGAGTACAAAGAGAAATTAACAAGCAACCGCTTACGAATGAGGGTTAGTTGAGTTTTGAAGGCTAATTGTAAAAATTGATCTTCACACTGTAATGTTTGCCCTAGTTAAAAGTAAGCCCCAAACTTGCATTTTATGTTCGATTTGAATATAGGAAAATCTTGTAAAATTCTAGAGAGTTTGAAGATCAGCCCTCAAACTCAAGGACTCCTTGGCTTTGTTGGAGTTCGAGGTTTGCGGAGGCACACAAACAACACAAGGAAGAAGGAGAACTTGGAGAACAACACAATATTGAATGTATTACCAAGTGAATATACAAAGATATCGAAATTGTTAGGGTTATAGACATACATACAAGTCAGGGGAAAAAACCTCCTAAAGAGGGAAAAAAGTGCCCCAATGGTCCTAAGTGTGTTCACACACATCCCTATCAAAATATATCAACAAACCCCCCTTGGGAGTGATGCCGTGAACAAGGAGCTAGCTCTCATGTATAAAGAAGTGCCAAGCTATGTGGAAAGAGATCAATCCAAAAAAGGAAGCAAGCTCAAAGCTTTGAAAAAGCTTCAAACTTCTCCCTAGGCAGAGCTTTTGTGAAGAGATATGCAATATTATCCTATGTGAGCACATAAGCCAAACTGATCTCTCTAGTAGAGAACCTCTCCCTGACATAATGATAGTGTAGCTCAATGTGTTTTGTGCGAGCATGGAACGTACGGTTCCTCACAATTGCCAATGTGCTTTGACTCTTAGTGAAGATGGTGATGGGAGAAGACTGACCAACACCCAAATCAGCTAAAAGGTGTCTAAGACACACACATTCAACAGTCGTTGTGAAAGTTTTCCTAAACTCAACCTCACAACTAGAAGTGGCCATAGTAGGTTGCTTCTTGCTCAACCAAGATATCCATGAGTTACCAAGCATGAAATAAAAGCCAGTAGTGGAAACACAAGTGTCATAGCAACTAGCTTAGTCTGAGTCAGAAAAAACTTGAAATCTGACAGTAATGATCCCCCCCTTGGGATAAAACAATCCAAGTAGCCGGGTACCACTCAACAACGAAAGATGCGCATAACAACATGCCAATGCTTAACACCTGGGCAATGCATAAACATGCTCATCTGGGAGACAACAAGATGAATATCAAGCTGCGTTATCCACAAGTAAATCAAGCATCCAACAACCTGCTAATAGAGAACCAAACATCAAGTGCATCTTCAAAATTATGAAGACTCAATCGTAGACCTATTTTCATGGGAGTGGCAATATGTTTGCAGTCTTCAAGGCTAAAACAAGGCTAAAACACTGCACACATGTTCCAATACATTTTCTTTGACACAAAGCTATTCTTGCATCAACTTGCATAAATTGAATGCTCAAATAATAATGCAAATGCCCCAAATGTGTTGATATATTTCGGTAGTGATGTGTGTGAACACATTTACGACCATTGGGATAATTTTTCCCTCTTTAGGAGGTTTTTCTCCCCTGGCTTGTATATACACCTATAACCCTAATGGGTTACTTATGTTTGTACATTCACTTGGTAATTCATTCAGTGTTGTGTTATGCTCTAAATTTCTCCTTCCTCCTTGTGTTGTTTGTGTGCTTCCGTAGACCTAAAACTACAACAATTGGTATCAAAGCATGTCACTGCTTCATTTAGGGCATTGTCAATACCCCTCCAATCACAGTCTCACAATCACACAAAAATTGGTGAGCATACTCATGATGATTAGGAGTGCCAAAAACCTCGTTATGTGGTGTCGTAATTTTGATATGAGCTCGTTTCGGCCTCTGAATGCACTATCACAATGCTTGTACATGTAATTTTTTTCTTTTGTGTCAAACATATATCCATTCGCCAGTAGAAGTGTCTTGAAGTCTATGACAAGTTTAGCAAAGCTCGACAAGGTATTTTTGTTCATCTTTTCGAGATACAATCATTTTTCTTGATCAAGGTATTTAATCAGTGGCCATGATTGAAAGCAATGATGTATTCCATATGTTGGTTGTTGAGGACAGGTTGGATGACACTAATTACCCGTTATGGGCATATATGATGCGTCATGTATTGGTAGCAAAAGGGCTGTGGAATAATGTGTAGGGTATTGAAAACGTCCTACTACGCCTATGAATAAAGCTATTGAAGTTGATGAATATGGCAATGAAGATGATGATCTTCAGATTCTTGTTTGTGTTGTAGTTCTAGCTGATCTATTGTAGAGAAACTTTGTTGGGATGGCAAAGATGTTCACACACATGCATTGATAGCTTTGCCTATCAAACATGCCATTATCCCTCACATTCTCTCTTGCAAGACAACAAAGGATGCTTAGGATACACTTAGAACCTTATACTTGGCAAGAAATGAGGCTTGTGTTGTTTACCTCCAAAAAGACTTGGAGTATGAGCACATGAATGAAGGAGATTCCATGAATATTCTTTTGACAAAGATCAAAGATTTGAAGGAGGAGTTGATTTTTGCTGATGAGGTCTTGCCAGATAATTCACTTAGACTGAGTTCACACAGGATGGCGGCACACTTCGTGCTGCCAGGTGGAGATCATCTATTCGTCTATGAAAAGAATCAACTGTTCCGGGTCCACCACAGAGTGAGACGACCTCCCCCCCTCGGTACAGTTTTGTGCCGTTCTGACAGTGACCTTTTATTGGTTGATTTTTCTGACCAACCAATAACTTTATATAGATCAACAATGCTATTTAGCAGTACCACCGCCCTATGTGAATTGCAGAAGGCGGCACTCAGTATGAGTCAGCAAAAGAGTGCCGCCCTCTGTGAACGCACCCTTATGCAAATTGTTCTTAATGGCCTTCTAGGTTCATATTAGGGTTTTGCTTCTACTCTTTGATTGTCGATGTAAGGTAATCCAAATGCCTTAACATTTGAGAAGTTAGTCTCTGTTTTTTTGCAAGAAGGTCATTCCAGGCAGAAAAGGTCTATTATACATGTTGCAAATCAAACTTTCTTAGCTCGTCAGAAGGGCAAAGGTAAATGGAGCTCATCTACTCGTAAGCAAAAATCTACTAATGCTGCATAATTGAAGAAGGAAGGCAAAGATGAGAAGAAAAAAAAAAGTAGAAACAATTTTGTAAATACTATAAGAGAAATGATCATGTCATAAACAATTGTCCAAAACTGGGTGCAAAAGAGGCAGGTTATTAGAAAGGCCTCTACACCTAAAATAGATTCTGCTAATCTTGTTCAAAATGAAGAATGGGAATTTACTATTGTACATGGCTATGATCTATCTTTGATGAGGGATGTATGTTTGCAGTAGACTCAGATGTTTGGTACTTTGATACTAGGACAACCAAATGTATTAGTTCGCAGTGCAGTTTCTTCAGTTCACTTAAGCATGCCCCTATAGGGAATAGTGCCATATGCAATAATAACTCCTCAAGTCATGTAATGGGAATTGGTAAGATCATTCTGACTAATACTGACGGTGGTTCTTTCTCATTGTTAGATGCTTTGTATGTGCCACGGATCAAGAAAAATTTGTTGTCAATTTTAGCATTGTCAAAGATTTGGTTGGTTATCAAATTTGTTGGTGGCAGATGTACAGTTCATGATCTCTCAAATGGTAATGTTATTATTTCTTGTGGCATTTTATGTCATGGAAAGATCAAGATTTTGAGCCTATCTCAGATGCAGGGCTTTGGCATGGACGCTTTGGTCATCTGAATTGTGCTAGTTTACTACACCTGTAGAAATATGAAATGGTGTCCTCTATATCCAAACTTGAGGAAGCTTGTAAATATGTCTGTGAAATCTATATTTTGGGCAAATTGTAGTGTTCTTCATTCCCTAAAGATGGTTTAGGTCGATGTAAGAAGTCCCAAATGAAGCCCCTCACTTTTGAGGGTCATACAACACGAATTTCGAGAGTGAAGATGAAACTCTCTATTGGCTATGTTCATGGAACACACACAGAGATCTCATATCCATCTGCCACCCAACCACATACTCTTCTTAATTAGTTCTCTCTCTCTCTCTCGGCATAGAGAAGAGAGTCCCCGCCACATGGCTTTGCACATAGATGCCACATGGCACTCATGTGTGAGCCCATCTAATTAAAGATTAGAGGTGATTCACACCTCTCTCCCCAAGGGTATTCCATGTAACATTTCCTTCCTCATAACTCCATTTTTGTCCTCAAAAATGGTATTGGAAGGAAATATAGAAAGAGAGAATCAATGGAATAGTAGTCCTACTATATCCCCATGTATCCGGTGTACATGGTCATATCTCTGTGTTTTTTCCCCGTATCCTTCCCCTTAAGAAGGCACTTGGGAAGGTAATAAAAAATTGGGAAGCCGTTTCTGAAGGGTGCTAACCTGCTCGCATGTAGCACTATCTTCTGAATTGTTTTTTGGCTTTACTAGACACTCTTTATATAATGACTCCTTGTCCATTTGTCTCAAGTGCATGGTATGCTCTCAAGCTCATGTGGAACATATTGAACATAAATAGGCTCTACTACCTCACTATCTAGAATGAGATTATCAGATTCATGTAGCCTTTTCTTAAGCCAACTAACATGAAATACTGGATGGGTCTGGCTATTCTCTAGAAGTTGGAGCTGGTAAGCCATCTTTTCAATTCTCTTAAGTATTGGAAAGGGCCCACAATAGCTAGGAGATAGTTTTGGACAAGGTCCCGTTTCATGGTTTCAAACCTAGAGGAAACTCTAAGATAGGCTTGCTCTCCTAGCTCAAAGTTAATGTCTCTCCTTTGAGGATCAGCATAGGCTCTAGCCTAAGCATATCATTCATCTCTTCTAAGAAGTCCTTTGTAGCTTGAACTTTCTCATTGTGCAATCCTACTGCATAAGGGACTCTTGGCTTAATCCTGTACATAAGCATAAATAGACTATGCCTAGCGGAAGAGTGCTTGGTACTATTATATGCAAACTGTAGTATAGGTAAGTACTCCTCCCAATTAGTTTGCCTTTCATTCACATATGCTCGAAAAATATCCTTTAGGATTTGGTTAACCCTCTCTATTTGCCCATTCGGCCTTTTGAAGACTGCTATCCAAAGTGGCTAATAAAATTCCTATCCCGATTAGAAACTATGTCTAAAGGAAGACCATATAACCGATATAGGCTCTCTACAAACAATCTAGCTAACTGAGGTGTCTTCACAATAGTATGTGTCAAAATAAACCTAGCCATTTTGGTTAACCTATCAATAATTACCCAGATAGAGTCGTGCCCTCTCTATGTCTTAGGTAATCCTACTATGAAATCCATGGAGATACTCTCCCACTTCCCATTCGGAATATCCAATGGGTGGATTAGTCCTCCAATCCTCAATATTAAAGCTTTATTGAAGTGGCATTTAGTGCACTTAAGCACATGCTCTAGGAAGCCCTTATGAAGTCCAGATGAGTAAAACTACCTCTTAAAAAGATCATAAGTCTTGTTAACTCTTGGATGTCATGCACTAGGTGTGTCATGACACTCATACAAAATGTGCCGTCTCATCTCAATGTCTCTAGGGACACATACCTTACCCTTATATAATAGATATCCATCATGGATATTATAATTCTTCCACTTGAATCCTTCTTTAGTACCCATCGATACTCCATCCTCATTAGAAACCCATGCATCTATTACACTTATGTGTTCCTCGAGTACCTTTGATGTGAACCTTTTCTCTATACATGGACACTTTTTAATCTAGTGTTGGCTAGAGGTTTTTTCCCCATGTTACCACATACTTGATACACTCATATGTGGTGGTACTTTTTACTTAGGGATATTATTCAACTCTTACTTCAATTCAATTCATTGTCAATAGAGAGAGCTATTCTAGCCATCCATCTTCTTCCTGTGTCTTGTTATGTTTGTGCTCCTTGTGTGTGCTTCTCGTGCATCTCTCACACTTCTACACACACCCAATAGTGGTATCAGAGCAGGTTGAGCTTCTTCTCAAGATTTAATCGACTTCGGAGCATAGAATAGTGAATTTCAGCAGCTAAGAAACATTTTCACCAGTTGCACTGAAGTTTTATTCCCATTTTGAAGACATTCCTGGAGTCAGAATAGCCATCAGAGTGACAAATTTTGAGCCGAAATTTTAGCATTCATTTCAACTTTCATCGAAGTAAACATTTTGTCACATTCTTGTTCTTTAGTGAAATGGCAGGCAACAATGATTTGTTTGGCATGCTTCAAGTTGAAGATAAGATTGATGGGACCAACTATCCAATGTGGTCTTACATGATGAAGCATGTTCTTGTTGCGAAACAACTTTGGAACATAGTGGCAGATGTAGATTGAAGACCCGCAGGTTCTTCACAGTCTACTGTCACAGATGGAATTTCTTCTTCAAGTATTGTAGTTACTCCTTCTCCACCTACACAGGAGAAACTTAGATGGTATGGAAAAGATGCTCAAGCTCATGCATTGCTTGCGCTTTCTATGCAGCATCATAGAGTTCCACACATTCGGTCATGTTCTACATCAAAACATGCATGAGACACTCTTGCTTCTTTGTATGTCGTGCGTAATGAAGCACGTGTTGCATACTTGAGGAAGCAACTTGAGGATGCATGAAAGGCTGAAAATGAGTCTGTGGATGTGTATGTGACACACATCAAGGACTTGAAAGAGCAATAGGCAAACATAGATGAGATTATTCCAGATGCATCACTGATCTCTAAATTGTTGAAAGGATTACCAAAATATTTTCAAAGCTTTGCTACTACACTCCATTTGGTTGCAAAAGGTACTCCCAATATGTATGCATTTGATGAGGTTGTGTCTCTTCTTTTGCAAGAAGAGCAATCTAAATTGAATAGGAGTGGTTTGATTGAGGGAACACAAGCACTTGCTATCTCACAAAAAGGGAAAATCAAGTATGGTTAAGCTTTGGGTTCATCAAGACCAAAGCCTCAACCTTCCTCTTCCAGTCCTCTAATGATGCTGATTTGCAAAAGAAGAAGAGATGAAAATATTGCCAAAAGGGTGGTCCTACTATTGATGAGTGTAGAAAGCTTGCTAAGCACGATGAAAAGAAGAAGGAATCCGACATGTCTATTGTTGAAAATTCAGCAAATGCAAAGAATGATGAAGCTAACATGGTTCAAGATTTTTGGGCATGTGTTGCTACATCATTATGATGCATCTTTTCATTTCAAATGTATGGTTGTGAGTGAGGCTAATTCAGATTGGTTCTTTTCTAGTGGTGCTTCAAAGCACATAACTTCATGCAAAAGGTTTTTTTGCATCTTTCAAAGATGCAACCAAAGGAGGACATGTGGTGTGTGCAAATAATTCCTCTTATCCTATCATTGGAGTAGGATACATGAGCTTACGGCTGTAAATGGAGGTGTGATTCTCTTGAAAAATGCATTGTATGTACCCAGTATAAAGAAGAACTTAATTTCAATTTCGTTGATTTCCAAAGCTGTACTTCATGTACACTTTGTTGATGATAATTGTATGGTTCATGATTTTAGCAATGGTGATATTATTGTGATGTCCGGTACATTATGTAATGGCTTGTATCGCATGGATAGATACAAGAGGGCCACCTCAAATGCCTTGGTTGCTCATACTTCTTCCATGGCTAAAATGGAGCTTTGGCATGCTTGTTTTTGTCATTTGAACTTCAATAGTTTGCTTTACTTGCAAAAGAAGGACATGGTTATTGGTTTTCCAACATTTGAGTCCATCATGCATTCTTGGAAAAATGCATCGTGCTTCTTTTCCAAAAGATAGTCATACACATACTACAAGAAAATTGCAGCTTGTTCATAGTAATGTATGTGGTCCCAACAAGAGTCCATCTTTTAGGAAGCATGCAAATTGTGTTACCTTCATTGATGACACTACTCGCCATACATGGGTGAATCCTACATAAGTAAAGAATGAGGTATTTTCTTGCTTCAAAGCATTTTTAACTATGACTGAAAATTTTTCTTCAAAGAAGCTTTGGACTCTACCCACGGATCGTGGTGGTGAATACATGTAACATGAATTTAATGATTTTGTTCATGAAATAGTATTTCACACCAATGCACGGTGCCATATACACCTCAGAAAAATGGTGTTATCGAGCGTAAAAACAGAACACTCCTTGAAATGGCACGATGTGTGGTTAAAGGAAAGCACCTTCCTGATAAGTTTTGGATGGAAGCCATCATGTGTGCAAACTATGTGTTGAATTGCTACCCTACAAAAGCATTGAGAGTCATCACTCCTTATGAGGCTTGGAATGCACATAAGCCTATGGTTAGTCATATGCGTGTGTTTGATTGTTTGGCATATGCTCTTGTGGCATCACAACAATGTCACAAACTTGATGACAAGGAAACAGAATGTATATTTGTTGGTTATAGTGCTCGAAGTAAGAGATATCATTTGTACCATCCATTGTCAAACACAATTATTGTGAGTCGAGATGTGGTATTCGCTAAAAAATTCAGTTTTCCCTATACTTGAATGCAAAAAACAACCAACAATTAGCTCACAAGATGTGTTCGATACACTCATGCATTTTTCCAAAATGGTGCACTTGACTATGCCCATGTAGGCTAGCCAACTAAGGCTCAAAGGGCTGAAAAAGTCCAGCAAAATAGAGCTTAAAATGCAACGAATTTCCAGCCAAACATGGCTAAATTTTTTCAGCAAAAAATTATCGGAACTGTTGGAAATTTCTAACCACATATGGCTGAATATTTGCATTAAAATATGGTTGAAAATGAGCATGAAGTTTAGAGCACGCATGATATACATGTTGATGATGTCTTGCATAATGAATGCATGTCTATTAAGAGTGCACAAACTATGCAAAAGTGGCCAAAAGAAACTTTGCAGGAGAACAAATTGAGTGTACCTTTACTTGGTAGAACAAGATCAAGCTCTCACCATGCATCACATAATTTTGTGGATTATTCTCTTATTGCAATAACATGTAATGAAGAGCCACTTATTTTTGAAGATGCATGTGACAATCCATAATGGATGAGTGCTATGCAATCAAAATTAGATTCCATACATAGGAATGGTACTTGGGAGTTATGTGAATTGCCAAAAGGAAAAAATGCCATAGGTACAAAGTGGGCTTACAAGATTAAGAGAAAGTTTGGTGGTAGCATTGATCGCTACAAAGATAGATTGGTTGCAAAAGAATATGTGCAACAATATGGCATTGACTATGAGGAAACTTCTGCACCTACTTCACACATGACTATCATTCATACCGTGGTTGCACTAGCTGCACATTGAGGTTGCAAAGTACATCAGTTGGACATAAAAAAAGCTTTCTTGATGGTGATTTGCAAGAAGAGGTCTATGTGAAGCAATCTTCTGGATTTGCCATGAAAGGGAAAGAGCACATGGTTCGTCGCTTGCATAAAGCCTTGTATGGTCTCAAACAAACTCCATGTGCATGGTTTGACAAAATCCATAAGCACTTGATTGCTCTTGGCTTCACATGTAGTCCAATTGAAAGCACACTCTATGTACATAAAGATGGGGCTGATCTTAGAGTGCTTATTCTTTATGCCGATGAAATATTCTTGATTGGGTAATGTGATGCAAAACTTGACATTCTTATGGCTCATTTGCAGCATACTTTTGATGTCACTTATCTTGGTCTTTTGAGCTACTGTCTTGGCATTCGATTTGTATTCGTTGAGCGGGGAATTGTTATGCATCAAGCAAAGTATGTTGAAAAACTACTTCATTGTTTTGACTTTGAGGATTGCAAGACAGTTTCCACACCAGTTGAGATCGGATTTGGGTTTTCTGTTCAGGATTCTAGTGATGCATTTGACACTTCTCTTTATCAACAAACTATGGGATATCTTATATATGCATGCAACACAAGGCTAGATATACAATATGCAATTTCTAAGTTGAGTCGATTCATGCATAGCCCTAGCACTAAGCATTGGCAAGTAGTGAGATGTGTGTTCTGATATCTCAAAGGCACTTTGAGATTAGGTATCTTTTATGGAAGATATATTCAGCCATGTTTGCATGCTTTTACAGATAGTGATTGGACTGGTTGTTATGATACTGACATGTCCACTATGTTGGAAGTGAGGTAGGCCCTTAGGCTCATGTCACAGGTCCATGGTTCCATAGTTCCAGTCATGTACAACATTAATTCCAACAATCTTCCATATTGACAAAACATGAACATATCACAACTTAATCATACAAATGATGAGACAAAGATAGAGAAAGAATAGACGACATGTGTAAGGTGTTACGTAAGCCATCGCTTACTCATAGTATCATATATACCAATGTTCAATGTACAATGTGGGAGTAAAATTCTCAGCCACTCTATGTGATGAGAAATAGATGCATGAGTGAATGTACAATGTAACAAACATATCCAGATGTGTGGGCAGTAATCTGAATATTCATGAGATGTGTGACCTAATAGGTTATAGAAGAGTGAATATGAGTGACTGAATGAGGAAGGATCAGTGTGAAACTGATGGTCAACAAACCTACATCTAAACTTAGGCTATGGAAGACCCTAAGTCAGATACGTGTGTGAAAAGATCACATACTTATAAAGTAGCATAGAATGCTAACAAGATTGTTGCCGGAAATCCTCAAACTCATGTGAACACACCTTCTCAAACACCTCATAAAAATATGCATAAAGCATATAAGTACTGATTCTCTTGTACCTATGCCGAATAGGACTCCTTCTGATATGAACGCCAAGGCCTCCATAAAATTCAAGTAGTACTTGTGTGCATAAAGAGAATATGTACCTGAATACTTAACATAAGATGTAAATCTTATGTTAATCACCATCTAATGTCTTTGAAGTAGCCCGACATCTTCTTGTAGAAGACAATCTTCAACCTAATATCTTCCTGTAGAAGATAATCTTCAAAATCATGTAGATGGTCCCATCCAATGTCTTTGAAGTAGGCAGACATCTTCTTGTAGAAGATAATCTTCAACCTAACATCTTCTTGTAGAAGATGATCTTCAAATACATCATGTAGATGGGCGATCCTCACCATCAAGCTGCTAATGACCAAGTCTTCTTGCCATGAACAAGAGATAACCTCCTCTCCATGAGGTAGAGTGTGAGCACACCCTTCATCTTCCCCAAGAAGAATCACCAAGAAGAACTCCATAGCTGCTCCTCAACATGCTTCAAGTTAGCACCATGGCTGCCCCATGTGCTAGAAGAAACACCACCTCTATTGAGGTCCAAGCTCTAGAAAGCTTGTGTTGATCCTAGGTGAAGGATGAATACAATGAGCCCAAGGTGCTTCTTATATAGTAGTTTGTACAACTTTGAAAAGCTCATAATAAAGCTCCACGAATAAAAAAGCTATGCGATCGCTCTCCTAAAGCACACGATCGCTGTCCGAAGATTTTAATCGAGAAAACACTTTGTTGCACGTTCGTTGCTTTAAAAGCTAAAATTATTTGATCGTGCACGCAGCTGCTGAAGGGAATTGAACCCGCGTGGTCACGATGGGAGGACTCTTAGCTAGCCACGTCGCCAACTCCGTTCGCTGTTATAAAGACTAGCCTTGAGTTCTATACATGCTAGAAACTTAGAATATATTTTGACCAATTGGGATATGCACAATATGACATTGTTTCCAACAATCCCCCCTGCAATGTCATATTGGTACAACCTGGACTGGATCTGCAAACTTTATAATCTGCAAATTACCACAGGCTTCAAATAGCCTGTCGCAAGCTTCAAGCTTGTACTTCCGCACTTCAAAACTTGTTCTTCAAAAGTCTTAACTTGTTGAATATGAACCATAATACTTGAGAAAATATGCAAACTAGATATCCAATAGTGTACTTATCAAGCAATCATTGCTTGACAACAAATGTAGCATGAACTGTCTCTGAACCTGCTATCTCTTGTTTTTCAAAAACCTGAAAACATATACTAGGATCCATATATTTGCATTTACCTTCCAAAAAGTTTTCTCAATGTACTTCTGCTGCGTTATGTAAATACACTAAACAAGAACTGAATCCTGGAACCTGTGACTATGAACTCACAACTTAGTGCATTATGAACGCTGCTGATTCATCTCTGACTGTACTCAACTCAATATGAGTCAAAAAATCTATGATGTCATCATGTCTTCATCCTTTAAATCCTTCATACCTCTTTCCTTCAGAACTTGGTATAAACATATATGTGCGCACTTCTGAAATATACCTTTCTGAAATATCAAGCTTCTCTTCAAATAGAATTCTGGAACCTTCTCCTGAACAGGAACATCCTAAGAGGAACTTTCTCCAAACATTCTTCAAATAGCTGGTACATCAACAAGATTCTGAATTTTCTGAAGTTTTCTGAAAATATTGAATATGAGGTAACCTTTTCCAAACATAAAACCTCAACCCAAGTCTCCAACATCTGCTACAAAAAACTCTTTTACCTCAAGTGTTAGATAAAGAAGAAATATACTTCTCTGCAACTTGTCATATACCAAGTAGCTCTGTATTGACAGTCCAAGAATTCTTTGAGGGAACATATAAGCTGCCTGCTTAAAAGCTTCAACTAAAACATAACTCATACATATATGAGTTAAAACATATATCTGCTGCTTTTCTTTCTCTCAATGCAATTCTTTGTCAAATCTACTAAATCATGACCAAGTGTAATGCAAATCAAGAAACTGATTCTTCTTTAAACAAGATGTTCTCGTAGACTTGTCTTAGGATGTAGAGGATAAAATAGGAAAAGTATATGGAAAGTATATGAGAAAAGGAAGCCTTACTTTTCTTTTGGAAATGATGGACTTTCTTCTTCTGCATCTTTCTTCCACCTGATGATGTCAACATCTTCAAACTTCTCTTCCATACCTTTTGTTCTCTTCATCTTGAAGTAGCAAACACTCTTGACTTCTTCAAATGAACTTTTCTCTTCCTCTAATGTAAGAGTAAGAGATAAAACAAACATGGTATATAAATGGAAGTGAATATAGAAACATGTTTTACCATCTCCTCATATCTCTGAATCAAAATGTTGTTTCAAATGTCTGAAATGACTAAATTCACCAATCGTTTATCTGAATGATGAATTGCCCTTCTAGAGTTACCTTCTCTAGATACATTTGTACCTTGATATCCAACCAACTTACAATAGAAAATTGGCTGAAAAAAAAACTCATGCCATCTCTGCGCTTGTCTTCTTAGATGAACTTTCTTGCCATGAAAGAGATCTTTCAAAACTCTCTAGAAAAACCTCTAGATACCTGTTTTGATGTAGCCTTTAACTTTCAAATGATGAAAGCATATAAAAGCATTCCTTGAATTTCTTCAAATCTCTTCATAACTGCTCTTCTAAGATATGACCTGCAAATGATAATCTGATAGTAAAAATTGATACCTGTGATTTGATGCTGATCTGATTCCTTCATCTTCTCTAAACCATTGTTCTTCCTTGAATTTGAAGTAGTCTTCTCTTCATCAATTCTGGGTCTTCAAATAAGACTTTTGTAAAGTATTTGCATACTCTTCCAAAAATATTCGGCTGCTAACAGATCATCAACTTCATACTCCACACTGATAAATACACATGTAAATGAATTGTCTAATTCTCAAATCTCTACTCATCTAGATTAAGTGTGTATGTCAAATGTCAAATATTAGAAGATGCTTTCAAATCATATGTTGTAAAACTGGAAGTCTGGGAACTTGGGATTATGAATGAGCCTTACTGCATTGATGCCAAAGATCTAAAGTTCTGTAACCAAAACCTTAGTGCTCTGATACCAAATGTTGGAAGTGAGGTAGGCCCTTAGGCTCATGTCACAGGTCCATGGTTCCATAGTTCCAGTCATGTACAACATTAATTCCAGCAATCTTCCATATTGACAAAACATGAACATATCACAACTTAATCATACAAATGATGAGACAAAGATAGAGAAAGAATAGACGACATGTGTAAGGTGTTACGTAAGCCATCGCTTACTCATAGTATCATATATACCAATGTTCAATGTACAATGTGGGAGTAAAATTCTCAGCCACTCTATGTGATGAGAAATAGATGCATGAGTGAAATGTACAATGTAACAAACATATTCAGATGTGTGGGCAGTAATCTGAATATTCATGAGATGTGTGACCTAATAGGTTATAGAAGAGTGAATATGAGTGACTGAATGAGGAAGGATCAGTGTGAAACTGATGGTCAACAAACCTACATCTAAACTTAGGCTATGGAAGACCCTAAGTCAGATACGTGTGTGAAAAGATCATATACTTATAAAGTAGCATAGAATGCGAACAAGATTGTTGCCGGAAATCCTCAAACTCGTGTGAACACACCTTCTCAAACACCTCATAAAAATATGCATAAAGCATATAAGTACTGATTCTCTTGTACCTATGCCGAATAGGACTCCTTCTGATATGAACGCCAAGGCCTCCATAAACTTCAAGTAGTACCTGTGTGCATAAAGAGAATATGTACCTGAATACTTAACATAAGATGTAAATCTTATGTTAATCACCATCTAATGTCTTTGAAGTAGCCTGACATCTTCTTGTAGAAGACAATCTTCAACCTAATATCTTCCTGTAGAAGATAATCTTCAAAATCATGTAGATGGTCCCATCCAATGTCTTTGAAGTAGGCAGACATCTTCTTGTAGAAGATAATCTTCAACCTAACATCTTCTTGTAGAAGATGATCTTCAAATACATCATGTAGATGGGCGATCCTCACCATCAAGCTGCTAATGACCAAGTCTTCTTGCCATGAACAAGAGATAACCTCCTCTCCATGAGGTAGAGTGTGAGCACACCCTTCATCTTCTCCAAGAAGAATCACCAAGAAGAACTCCATAGCTGCTCCTCAACATGCTTCAAGCTAGCACCATGGCTGCCCCATGTGCTAGAAGAAACACCACCTCTATTGAGGTCCAAGCTCTAGAAAGCTTGTGTTGATCCTAGGTGAAGGATGAATACAATGAGCCCAAGGTGCTTCTTATATAGTAGTTTGTACAACTTTGAAAAGCTCGATCGCTCTCCTAAAGCACACGATCGCTGTCCGAAGATTTTAATCGAGAAAACACTTTGTTGCGCGTTCGTTGCTTTAAAAGCTAAAATTATTTGATCGTGCACGTAGCTGCTGAAGGGAATTGAACCCGCGTGGTCACGATGGGAGGACTCTTAGCTAGCCACGTGTTACAAGGCCGACGGAGCGAGAGAACCGCAACCGCAGAAGAAGGACAAACAAGAATTTTGGCTGAAATGACGGAGATGCAGGAAATTACGCAAGAGTCGGTAAATGAAGGATGCAAAAGCGATAAAAAGTAGGATGAAGAAGAAGGAAGAGAGAGAACTTCCGCCGCTCCGTCTGGCTGGTGGTAGCAGAGATCACTGTGTGAGAAAGAGAGAGAGAGAACGTTTTGGATTGATAGTTGAGATGGGAGAGAAAGGTAGAAGAGAATTGCGTATGTGAAGGTTAACAGAAATTTACTCAAGAGAGACAGAGACTTAGAGACGTCAAGAGAAAGTAAGAGTTCAACTGTCGTTTGTGTCACGATTGTTATTTTGTAAGTGCATAGCATTGAGTACTTCTTGAGAAGAAGGGTTAGTCGATATCTGCAAGAAACTTTGATACTATTCTCTGTAGTAGTGAATCTGATTAATGTATTGGGATATACCTCTTTTTGAGTACTCTGAATTAAGTGTTACAGTAGATGACGTTCAGTATACTGTTATATCATTTTTTGACGATATGTGTGCGCACTGTTGATAATAATTTTCTGGTATACATCATTGGTATAACGGATTGTGTGATTGAAGATGAATATGACAGCTTGGAAAGTGTAGTATCGTGAACCATTGAGTAATTTGTTGTGGTGTTGCAGTACTGTGTACGACGTTTTATTCTGTCACAATCAGAATATAGAATAAGATACGGTATATTCTGTTTACCTTTGTTGAGAGGACAAGGAAGATAACAACAACTTTGATGTTGGAACCTCTAAATAGTAAGAACGATAGTATGGCAATAAACTGACGCACCTGACCCGTGTTAAGAACGATTTTACTGTTGTGAATTGTCCGCAAATCTATTTTGGATATTGATGAAGGATTAGATAAGATGTGGAATGATTAGATGGGAAAATAGTATAGGGCCTCTATCTAATAGACCCCTACCACTCCCAAGAACCCGAGGACCCGATAATACTCTTCCGAAAGTTGGATAGAAAGTATTATCGTTTAACACACGTCGCCAACTCCGTTCGCTGTTATAAAGACTAGCCTTGAGTTCTATACATGCTAGAAACTTAGAATATATTTTGATCAATTGGGATATGCACAATATGACATTGTTTCCAACAATCCCCCCTGCAATGTCATATTGGTACAACCTGGACTGGATCTACAAACTTTATAATCTGCAAATTACCACAGGCTTCAAATAGCCTGTCGCAAGCTTCAAGCTTGTACTCCCGCACTTCAAAACTTGTTCTTCAAAAGTCTTAACTTGTTGAATATGAACCATAATACTTGAGAAAATATGCAAACTAGATATCCAATAGTGTACTTATCAAGCAATCATTGCTTGACAACAAATGTAGCATGAACTGTCTCTGAACCTGCTATCTCTTGTTTTTCAAAAACCTGAGAACATATACTAGGATCCATATATTTGCATTTACCTTCCAAAAAGTTTTCTCAATGTACTTCTGCTGCGTTATGTAAATACACTAAACAAGAACTGAATCCTGGAACCTGTGACTATGAACTCACAACTTAGTGCATTATGAACGCTGCTGATTCATCTCTGACTGTACTCAACTCAATATGAGTCAAAAAATCTATGATGTCATCATGTCTTCATCCTTTAAATCCTTCATACCTCTTTCCTTCAGAACTTGGTATAAACATATATGTGCGCACTTCTGAAATATACCTTTCTGAAATATCAAGCTTCTCTTCAAATAGAATTCTGGAACCTTCTCCTGAACAGGAACATCCTAAGAGGAACTTTCTCCAAACATTCTTCAAATAGCTGGTACATCAACAAGATTCTGAATTTTCTGAAGTTTTCTGAAAATATTGAATATGAGGTAACCTTTTCCAAACATAAAACCTCAACCCAAGTCTCCAACATCTGCTACAAAAAACTCTTTTACCTCAAGAGTTAGATAAAGAAGAAATATACTTCTCTGCAACTTGTCATATACCAAGTAGCTCTGTATTGACAGTTCAAGAATTCTTTGAGGGAACATATAAGCTGCCTGCTTAAAAGCTTCAACTAAAACATAACTCATACATATATGAGTTAAAACATATATCTGCTGCTTTTCTTTCTCTCAATGCAATTCTTTGTCAAATCTACTAAATCATGACCAAGTGTAATGCAAAACAAGAAACTGATTCTTCTTTAAACAAGATGTTCTCGTAGACTTGTCTTAGGATGTAGAGGATAAAATAGGAAAAGTATATGGAAAGTATATGAGAAAAGGAAGCCTTACTTTTCTTTTGGAAATGATGGACTTTCTTCTTCTGCATCTTTCTTCCACCTGATGATGTCAACATCTTCAAACTTCTCTTCCATACCTTTTGTTCTCTTCATCTTGAAGTAGCAAACACTCTTGACTTCTTCAAATGAACTTTTCTCTTCCTCTAATGTAAGAGTAAGAGATAAAACAAACATGGTATATAAATGGAAGTGAATATAGAAACATGTTTTACCATCTCCTCATATCTCTGAATCAAAATGTTGTTTCAAATGTCTGAAATGACTAAATTCACCAATCGTTTATCTGAATGATGAATTGCCCTTCTAGAGTTACCTTCTCTAGATACATTTGTACCTTGATATCCAACCAACTTACAATAGAAAATTGGCTGAAAAAAAAACTCATGCCATCTCTGCGCTTGTCTTCTTAGATGAACTTTCTTGCCATGAAAGAGATCTTTCAAAACTCTCTAGAAAAACCTCTAGATACCTGTTTTGATGTAGCCTTTAACTTTCAAATGATGAAAGCGTATAAAAGCATTCCTTGAATTTCTTCAAATGTCTTCATAACTTCTCTTCTAAGATATGACCTGCAAATGATAATCTGATAGTAAAAATTGATACCTGTGATTTGATGTTGATCTGATTCCTTCATATTCTCTAAACCATTGTTCTTCCTTGAATTTGAAGTAGTCTTCTCTTCATCAATTCTGGGTCTTCAAATAAGACTTTTGTAAAGTATTTGCATACTCTTCCAAAAATATTCGGCTGCTAACAGATCATCAACTTCATACTCCACACTGATAAATACACATGTAACTGAATTGTCTAATTCTCAAATCTCTACTCATCTAGATTAAGTGTGTATGTCAAATGTCAAATATTAGAAGATGCTTTCAAATTATATGTTGTAAAACTAGAAGTCTGGGAACCTGGGATTATGAATGAGCCTTACTGCATTGATGCCAAAGATCTAAAGTTCTGTAACCAAAACCTTAGTGCTCTGATACCAAATGTTGGAAGTGAGGTAGGCCCTTAGGCTCATGTCACAGGTCCATGGTTCCATAGTTCCAGTCATGTACAACATTAATTCCAGCAATCTTCCATATTGACAAAACATGAACATATCACAACTTAATCATACAAATGATGAGACAAAGATAGAGAAAGAATAGACGACATGTGTAAGGTGTTACGTAAGCCATTGCTTACTCATAGTATCATATATACCAATGTTCAATGTACAATGTGGGAGTAAAATTCTCAGCCACTATTTGTGATGAGAAATAGATGCATGAGTGAATGTACAATGTAACAAACATATTCAGATGTGTGGGCAGTAATCTGAATATTCATGAGATGTGTGACCTAATAGGTTATAGAAGAGTGAATATGAGTGACTGAATGAGGAAGGATCAGTGTGAAGCTGATGGTCAACAAACCTACATCTAAACTTAGGCTATGGAAGACCCTAAGTCAGATACGTGTGTGAAAAGATCACATACTTATAAAGTAGCATAGAATGCTAACAAGATTGTTGCCGGAAATCCTCAAACTCATGTGAACACACCTTCTCAAACACCTCATAAAAATATGCATAAAGCATATAAGTACTGATTCTCTTGTACCTATGCCGAATAGGACTCCTTCTGATATGAACGCCAAGGCCTCCATAAACTTCAAGTAGTACCTGTGTGCATAAAGAGAATATGTACCTGAATACTTAACATAAGATGTAAATCTTATGTTAATCACCATCTAATGTCTTTGAAGTAGCCCGACATCTTCTTGTAGAAGACAATCTTCAACCTAATATCTTCCTGTAGAAGATAATCTTCAAAATCATGTAGATGGTCCCATCCAATGTCTTTGAAGTAGCCAGACATCTTCTTGTAGAAGATAATCTTCAACCTAACATCTTCTTGTAGAAGATGATCTTCAAATACATCATGTAGATGGGCGATCCTCACCATCAAGCTGCTAATGACCAAGTCTTCTTGCCATGAACAAGAGATAACCTCCTCTCCATGAGGTAGAGTGTGAGCACACCCTTCATCTTCTGCAAGAAGAATCACCAAGAAGAACTCCATAGTTGCTCCTCAACATGCTTCAAGTTAGCACCATGGCTGCCCCATGTGCTAGAAGAAACACCACCTCTATTGAGGTCCAAGCTCTAGAAAGCTTGTGTTGATCCTAGGTGAAGGATGAATACAATGAGCCCAAGGTGCATCTTATATAGTAGTTTGTACAACTTTGAAAAGCTCATAATAAAGCTCCACGAATAAAAAAGCTATGCGATCGCTCTCCTAAAGCACACGATCGCTGTCCGAAGATTTTAATCGAGAAAACACTTTGTTGCGCGTTCGTTGTTTTAAAAGCTAAAATTATTTGATCGTGCACGTAGCTGCTGAAGGGAATTGAACCCGCGTGGTCACGATGGGAGGACTCTTAGCTAGCCACGTCGCCAACTCCGTTCGCTGTTATAAAGACTAGCCTTGAGTTCTATACATGCTAGAAACTTAGAATATATTTTGATCAATTGGGATATGCACAATATGACATTGTTTCCAACACACTAGTGGTAATTGCTTTTTCCTTGGAGACGTATGCATATCTTGGTTGAGTGAGAAGCAACCTACAATGGCAACATCGAGTTGTGAAGCTGAGTATAGGGTAGTTTTCACAACTACGATGGAGTGTATATGGCGAGATGCCTATTGATGGATCTTTGTATAGAGATTGATGTTGCTACACATATTCTCATCGATAGTCAAAGTGCATTGGCTATTGCACGAAACCCAGTGTTTCATGTACAGACCAAACATATTGAGGCGTATTATCACTATGTGAGAGAGCCTTCATGCAAGAGATATTGATTTGGTATATGTGCCTACACAAGATAATGTGGTAGACATATTCACCAAAGCTCTTCCACGAGAAACGTTTGAATCTTTTCTCAAAGCTTTAAGCTTATTACCTTGTGGGGACTGCTTTGTCACTCCGAATATGTGTTTACATCATTCGCTTCAGGGGGGTTTGTTACACTTACGTGTTCCCCGAGTAGCTTTGATGTGAACCTTTTCTCTATACATGGGCACTTTTTACTCTAGTGCTAGCTATAGGTTTTTTCCCCATGTTACCACATACTTGATACACTCATATGTGGTGTTACTTTGTACTTAGGGATATTATTCAGCTCTTACTTCAGTTTAGTTCATCGTCACTAGAGAGAGCTATTCCAGCCATCCATCTTCTCCATGTGTCTTGCTGCGTTTGTGCTCCTTGTGTGTGGTTCTTGTGTGTCTCTCGCACTTCTACACACACCCAACAATATCACGATCCTATTTCTCTATGGCTTCCCAAATATCAAAATATGTAGGATCAAGTCTACATTTCCCTCTAATGGACTCAAGTAGCTCATTGGTGATCTTAGTAAAACTCAATCCATTTAGCATAAGCATGCAGCTAAGCAAATCAGCCACTACATTAAAATTTCCCTTCCTATATTTAAGCTCATAATCAAACTCTTTAAGGGACTCTACCCATCAAGTCTTACAAACTTTAAGGTCTATTTGATTAGAGAACCACTTAATGCTCTCTTGATAAAAAACTATTGTGACTTTGGAACCATATAGATAACAATACTACCCCAAAGCATGGACAATTGCATACAACTCCTTATCATAGATGGAGTAATTCTTTTGAGTAGGTTCTAGTTTCTTACTCTCAAAAGCTATTGGTTTACCATCTTGAACTAAAACCACTCCTATGGAAAAATCACTCGCATCAGTCTCAACCACATAGTGTTTATTGGGACCTGCTCTGTGCAAAAGTGGAGCTGTAGCAATTGCTACCTTCAATTTCTCCATAATTTTCTTCTGTTCATCTCCCCAATGAAAGGATCTCTTTAAGTTTTTCCATCATCGGGATAACAATTTTGGCATAGTTCTTGATGAATCTTTGATAGAATCTTGATGAATTTTGGCATAGTTCTTGATGAATCTTTGATAGAATCTTGCTAAACCTAGGAAGATATGCAACTCTTCCAAGTTCTTCAGATGTGGCGATTCCATGATAGCTCATACCTTTTCAAGATCCATCTAGATTCCATTTTGGGAGACTATATGCCTAAGGTATCTAACCTCCACTTTGAAAAGTTCACACTTTGACGAACAAGATTAGAAGAATTTGTTTTAGGTGGAGAGAAATCTCCAACAACCATTCCAACCTCTTTCTTCTTTGCCTCCTTTGCAGCCAGTTTAGGAAAACTCTTTATGAGATGGTCATTTGCCTTACAATATTTGCAAAACTACTTTTTCTTTTCTTTTTCTTGTCATCTTTTTCTTCCTTATTCAATATGCTTACTAGTAGATGAGGTCCATTTACCTTTTCCCTTTTGACTAGCTAAGAAATTTTGATATGCAACATGCATAATTTACATGTTCTACTTAGATTGATCTTCTTGTTGGAAGTGGGGGTGGGCCTCAATAACAACTAATCACAGGTTTAGAGGATCTTCCAACACATGAACCTTATCATACACACCTTAATATTAAAAAAGATGATGAGTGAGAGATAGAGAGAGAATAGAAAAGTTCTTTCAAAGTGTACGATAATCTAAGATGCTCACCTACACTATCTTATATTCCACTGTCAAATTTCAATGTGTGAATATGATACAAACTGACAATACTTGAATCTAGCTAGAAATAGAAACTAGATACTAGAAATTATGTGCCTAAGAGGTATTAAGAGTGTGTTTGAGAATTTGGAGAATATGAACATTTTAGAACTGTTTTTTAGCAAACCCAAATTTTGATTATCCTTAATAAGAAACAACAAGTGGAGAAAGATGTAGACTTGTTACTCACAGTATGTTGGCTGTCACAAATTCCTCTAGATGTCTCTAGATGTAGAGCAATCCTCCAAGAGTATCTAACTCTTCCTCATGTAGAGTACCTCCTTGTTGATCACCTCCAACTTGGTTGAGCACCCCTTGTGCCTTGTGGCCATAAGGCTCCATTATATAGTTTTTGCAACACTTGGAAAACACAATTAGAAAAGCATTATAAAAAAAAATGAGAGCTCTTCCCAAAATCCAATCATTTCTTCTCAAAAAATATACGCTGAAATAATTTTACGAAAAAAGCTACAACAAAAAAAAAAACTAATACAAATGCATTGCATTCGTTGGGATTTGAACTTGCATGGCTTGTATTAGAAGTCATTCTCTTATCATCAAGCCCACATGATTTTCTTGAAGATTATTCTACAGAATACTCATCATATGCTTCTATGTTAGACTATTTCAACATTGTATCCAACAATCCCCCCCTTCAATGTCATAATGGTACAAGGTTCAATAACATGCAAAACTTCTAATATCTGCAAATATATCTCTTGATTGATTTCCACTCACTCTTTAGCTGATTGTGCATGAACTTGGATACTTAAGAAAGTACAAACTGAATGCTTGGGCATATATTACATAGATATATCAAGCAACCAACTGCTTGAATATATAATGTAGCATCAAATGGTTTTGAATCTGCTTTTGACTATAATGACGCATTGACATCCATAGGTGTCTCCATAGGCTTGGAATCTATCATCTCAAACCTTTCCAATAATTTCTCAATGTATTTCTATCGTGCCATGTAAATACACTCATTTCTCTATATGAATTCAATCCCAAGATAATAATGCGAAATACTTAAGTCATTTACATCAAATCTATGCTTAAGATGTGCTTTATAATACTGAAGATCTGAATCCTTGGGACATCTCATTATCATATCATCAACATATATGATAATAATAATCAAAACATCTTTCTCAACTTTAACATAAAGATTGGGAGCCACATCTGAGTTTTGAAAACCAATAGATAGAAGATAGACATGTATCTTCTCATACTTAGCTCTTGGTGCTTGCTTTAGTCCATACAAAGCTTTGAGATGATTCCACACTAAATGCTCTTTACCTAGCTCTTCAAAACCTTTTGGCTGCTAAACATAAACATCTTCATGTAGATCACCATTAAACAATGAAGCTTTGATATCTATCTGGTATATTTTCCAACCAAACAATGCACCTAAAGAAAGTACTGTCTTGACTACTCTCATTCTAGTTCTAGGTGCAAAAGTCTCATCATCATCAATACCTTTGTTTTGTGCATAAACTTTGATAACTAATCTTTTTTTATACCTCCCAATGGTACCATATTCTTTTCTTTTTATTTTGAAGATCCATTTAATACTAATAGCTTTCTTACCTTTTGGTAACTCACAAAGGTTCCATGTTTGATTCTTATGAATAAAATAAATCTCTTCTTGTATAGCTTTCTTCCATACAAGACTAAGAAGTGCATCTTGAACACTAGCTGGTTCATTCTCAACTGAAGTAAGGGCTAAAATATTATGAGTCTCAAAATGTTTTCTATAATTTACCTAGTTTGTATGTTGTCTCCTTGTTTGACTTTCTAGTTCTTCCAGTGTATTTCCTTATAGCACTGTCCTTGTAGGTTTATATAACCACTTTGGCATGGTGGAATCCTTTCTCGTTCTTCAATATCTCTTTCTTTTGGAACTCTGAAACCTTCTCCAACTTCATAAGTCAGAACATCAAGAGGTACTAATGATGGACTAGGTACTGATGTAGGTAATGAAACTCTCTCTTCACTTGCATCTTTTAGGGTTTGAGAAGGCTTACCACCCACCTTGTATGGATGAATATAAGAATCCAAATTCCTTTTCTAAAAAATGCGCAGTCATATGTTTTCATGAATTTTGGAATCTCTTCATTGTTATCATCAATCTGACTTTCTTCAATATATGCATTGCATGAGGGTAGGATATCACTTGTATTTGGAACATAGAATCTGTATCCTTGCTTTCAATTGCATGACCAATAAAGAAAACTTTAATGGCTTTTACATCAAGCTTACCACGTGTTAAAGTTGTTAAAGTTCAATTCTACACGTGGGTTCTTGGGATGGTCAGGGGTCTGATAATTCAGAGGCCCTTTATTTTTTTTCCCAAATCACTATTTAACTTCTGACAATTAACTTCACTGATTAACCCTGAACAATTACAACAGATTCAACTACGCTCCTAGTGCAAAACAATTTCTTAACCATCACCGTAACCATGTACACAGAACTTTTATTATTCATTTGTTATTACTATTATAATCGCGCTTCATTCATGACATAATGAAATGTTAACACAGTACCTTATTCATTCAATACTGAATCTTTAAAAACACACTATGCGATAGAATCAATGCCAGCTGATCGCCCAGACAAGACAGTCCGGCGACGCATCTGTTGTTTCTTCCCCCACATTGCTTCTATTAACCAGGAAAATGTTACAATGTTTGCACGACACCCTTTCAGTGTGCGACTTTTCTAATTACAATTATTCTTCTAAATAATATTCTGGCGGCGTGACACTAGAACGCACGGTGGACTCGAACCTAGCAGGGAAAATTACAAGATTTAGGAATCATCAATTTCCTTGGATATACATGGATCTAACTAATTTAAAGGTGCGTGAGATTTTCTGCTTGAGGGATTCTAATATCTCCTTCAAAATTTGAGGTTCAACCAGGTGTGCATCAATCTGCACAAAGCTGGAAGCGATCACTTGAGAGAGTAATACGTCAGCTTAACTCTACAAAAAACCTTCTTAAAGATAAAAGTCATTAGCAAGCGCAGCATTGGGTCGTAACTTCATTTCGGCAATCTCTGCATCAATGCGAGATAATCGCTCGTGCTGGATACCCAGTTGTTTCTCTCTTCATTCGAGCTCTTGGGACTGGAACTGCATGGTTTTATAGAAATTTTGCCTTTCTTTTTGGATGGCGTCAAAATCCTTCTTCAGCTGAAGATTTCGGCCTATTTTCTCTTCCAGGGATCGGATTTTCTGAAAGAGCTCTTCTGTGACTTTCGTTAATTCCGTTTCTGCTTGTAAGGCTAACTCAGCCATCTCTTGACCCTTTTACTCAACCGTAACAAACTCAGCATGCGTGGTCTCTAGTAGATTACCCAAAGCCTTCATGGCATCCTCCTTGTTAGTCACTATCTGAGTCAATTGTTTGATCTCATCATCGCGAGCTACAATGATGGCATTCTTCTCATTCAACTGTTCTTGGAGAATTTGGAACTGTTCCTATAGTGAGCTAGCTTCTGCTTTAGCTGCTAGCACCTCTTCATAGAGTGGTGCAATGTCTGCTTCAAGGATATCCACTTTGGATTGATACTCCATTCGTAGAGATTGTTGGGCGACTTGTAGGTGGTGAGGAAGATGGTTGGAAAGATGAATAAGGTAATTTCCTATCTGTGCTAGTTGGGCCAATGAGTCAGGGACAATGGAGGTGGAGATTGGCCGAGAGGGATTAGATGAAACTGTGGTGGAAGACGAAGGAGGTGAGTAATCGAGAGAGGAAAGGAGAGGACGGGATACCAAATGACACAGTGAAGGAGGAGGGCTAGATGGCAAAGGCACCTTTGAGGGAGAAAGAGGAAGTGGTGGGTTTTGTGGTGAAGATAGCAGAGCAAGAGTGGTTACCGTGAGAGGCAGGATATCCGGTTGCGCAATCACCTCTTAGGTTGCACTTTCTCCGTGAGTTGCACAACCTCTCTGACCATGTCGAGTGCTTGCTCCTGTGAATGAGGCTGTGGCTACACGACCGTATCACCAGGATGGACATCTTCCATTACAGTATCAGGAGCGGCTTGATCCTTAGTGGATGGTGGAGCAGAGAGAATCTGTGCGGAAGAGGCAGTATCCTGCAATTGGACGGTTGAGGACGACTAAACTTGACTGTGGGAGGGGCTCAGTTTGCAGCGCTTCCCCTTAAAAAACTGCGGGAGATCGTCGTCGTCGTCGTCGACCTCCATCATCACTGGCATTGATTCCTCATGGAAGAGAAGGGTATTCATGGGAGGAGGTTGCACAATTTGAATCGCCGAGAGGAGGAATGTGAGCAGATGAGGTAATCGGGTCCGAGGGATATTGCCTTTCACCAATTGTCTAGAAACTGCCTGACATTCTCGATGAATATGCCAGAAGAAAAACGAAGCAAAATTAAGTGCTTCACATGCAGCGGCATCGATCATGGAATAAAATGGCCAGGAAATGCCGTATGTGCATTTTTGGAGGTTAAGTGCAGTTACAAGAAACTGTAGTGCTGAGCGATCCGGTGTAGGGCGATAGAGAATGGCAAATTCATTGGAAGAATGACGTGGGAAGAGCTGTTTCATGGTCATCATCGATAAGAGGGGTCCGTCTACACTACCCTCCTGAGGGAGATGGAATCCCTCAGCGATGGTGTTTAGGGTGTCGACAACACGTGGGTTAAGACATGTAAGCGACCAACACGTTTTTGTCGCGGGAGTATCGGCTATAGCAGAGATGATATGTGCAAAGAATGGATGACATTCAACCGAATGCCAGGGCAGTTTGGCGAATGCCAAAAGCCTGCGGGTCTCGCTCAATTTCGGAGCGAGGCCAACACTGGAAGGTAGCAATATTGGCCAAAGCTTCCATGGCGAGCAAGAGAGCACGAATACAGGAGATAACACAAAACACTCAAACTCACAAAACACAATAGCAGAAAGAGGGAGAAGAACGTGATTAAGTAAAAACATCGAATGGAAATGCAAGAAGAAACATAATCATCACCCGATGTTGGGAGTATGCAGACATAATGACGACATACATGCATTAACAGAATCTTAGACACATAGTGCGATGACTAATCATGGTTAAGTAATAAAACATGAATATTATGGTCAGTCGGTCAACCGAAACACACAGACTGGAAAGGGACATCTGGCCATAATACTGACATAAATCGGGCGGAGAATAAAAATACCAATAAATCATCAAGATGAAGAAGGCGTGGGATAATAGGGACGAAGCTTTGATCCATTTATCGGTTTAGGGAGAAGGGTACCAATTAGAGTGGATAACCAGTGTTGTTTGTCCAAGGACTGCAACACATCCAACCGGAAAGGAAAGGATTCCTCCGGCAAGAGCTTATGATCCAGTGCCACCCTAAGGCTAGGTACCACAACCTCCATGGGTGTAATGGCCTCCAGCCCATATGCCAATTTGAAAGGCGTATTCCTTGTAGCCACTTTGTAAGTAGTACGGTATGCCCACAGGACTGAAGGAAGGAATTGATCCCAACGCTCCGGACATTCCAGAACGAGTTTCTTGAGCATGTTAAGTAAGGTTTTATTGGTACTTTCAGCAAGACCATTGGCACGAGGATAATATGGAGAGATAAATTTATGAACAATTTGCAGGGTGCGAGTAAGCGCTTGCAGTAAGGAATTATCAAAATGTGTGCCCTGGTTCGAAACAATCTCTAAGGGAAGACCGAACCGAGGGAACACATCAGTCATCAAACATTTGACCACCACGGATGCAGTTGCGGACCGTAAAGCCCAAGCTTCGGCCCACCAAGTAGCATAATCCGTGCAAGTAAGTATATATCAATGATTAGTAATCGTAGCCGGAGGTGTAATGGGACCAATGAAATCCAAGCCCCACTTTTGAAAAGGTTCCAGGGGAGAGACAGGCTGTAGTGGAAAATGATGTTGTTGTAAAGGCTGTCCCGATTGTTGGCAAGCATCACATGTTTTAACATAAACAGCAATATCACGCTGCATAGTGGGCCACCATAAGCCATTGTGCAGAATTTTTCGGTAAGTGAGGTTGACCGAAAAATGACCACTAGAAAGAGTAGGATGGGCCATGTCAATAACCGAAGGAACTTCATGAGGTGGGATACACCGTAATAGTGCACCAGAGGTATCTATGTAATAGAACTCTCCTACAATGATTCGAAACCGCCGACTATACATTGCCAATTTTCGGCGAGCCAAAGTAGAAGTATTAGTCGGGGGGCTTCCACTAGTGAGAAAGGTCAGAAGAGTGTCATAATATAAAGGTGCCAATGGGAGCTCCTGACCATCATCTTGGACCGAATTAGTCGCATAGATAGCATGGGTAGTATCATCAAGTCCATGGAAAATTCATCGAAATCGAGACGAGATAAGAAATCAGCCAGCGCATGTGCTTACCCTGGATGATGGACAACCACATAATCAAATTCTTGTAGTAACAACACCCACCTTGCTAATCTACCCCCTAAATGTTGCTGACGGACAAGATAAACTAGAGAAGCATGATCCACATGAAAGGTAAATTGGCGTCCCAGCAAATAGTGTCGGATTTCTTCACCGAATAAACCAAGCCCAGAAATTTGCACTCAGTGACGGAATAATTTCGTTTAGCAGCAGCTAATCATCGACTAGCATAATAGACAAGACGAAACCACTTATCCTGTTGTTGCATGAGCACACTACGGATGGCACTATCCGATGCATCCACAAAGACATGAAATGGAAGCTACCAGTTTGGCGCTTGTAGTATAGGAGCCTGGGTTAAGAGTGTTTTCAATCGCTTAAAGGCAATTTGGCACTCCTCATTCCACACGAACTGTCAGGGATTGCTAATGACCAACCAATTTTAGGGGTATGGCTAAATGTGCGAGCCATCGAAGATGCCACCCATGCCATCGTATTTGGCCAAGGAATCACATACTTCCTTTGGTGTCGTAGGAGAAGGTGCATGCAACACGGCTTGCACCTTATCTGGATCCACTTGAATGCCTTGTTGTGAAATAATATGGTCAAGTAATTTGCCACAAGAAATAAAAAAGACCGACTTGTTGGGATTTAAGCACAACCAAAATTCTTGACACTTAGAAAAGTAGCACCGTAAGTGATAGAGGTGAGCTGATGTGTCCCCGTATAACGAAAAATCGTCCAGATACACTCGCATAAAGGTGGTTAAGTAGGGGGAAAAAATTTCTTGCATGCATCCTTGGAAGGTACTAGGGGCATTGCGAAGTCCGAACCACATCACTGTACATGCATATACACCCCAATTTGTAATAAAGGCAGTCTTTGGTATATCCATTTCAGCCATGCGCACCTGATTATAGCCACTGTAACCATCCAAAAAGGAATACATTTCTCGTCCAGCAACATCATCGCACATTGTATCCAAAAAGGGAAGTGGGAAGGGATCCGGTACGGTCGCCGCATTTAATTTTCAGTAATCCACACAGATACACAACTGCTTATTTTTCTTTGGGACGATAACAATAGGTGAAATCCATTCTGCATGCTCAATGGGAACAATGAAACCTACTTTCAACAAGCGATCCAATTCCGCTTTCACTTGAGCAGCATAATTAGGGTTCATGCGATAATTGGGTTGCTTGATTGGACGTGCATCCGACTTGAGCATCACACGGTGTTGATAGATGCGAGGGTCCAACCCTTTCATATCTCGATAGTCCCATGCAAATACATTTTGGAACTCTGTCAACAATTGTAGTAGATCATTTTGAAAAGTTTTCGATAATTCGGCCTTAATCTTGACCGGTCGTGATGTATACTCATTTCCTAGATCGTAGGTGATAAGTTGATCTTCCAATACATAAAACTGTCGTGGCATGGGTATATCCTCAGGTGATTGGAATAAATGGTGGAAACTCTGGGCATTCAAAGCTTGATCCATAGCTAGGTCCCCTTCTTCTGTAATCGGAACTATCAAACAAACGATCGGATTCCAATTATCTACAATTGCTTGTAAGTTGACTGTTCCCAAGGCGAGCAAATCCTGGTTAGCATTAAGAAAAGCTTCTTCTTCACATCTGAAAGTCCATCCAACATATGCACAGGTTCAGCTACGTAGTCGAGCATGGAGGTCACATGGCTTTATCTCGTCCAACAGAACTACATACTTCCGGTGGTTACTTTTGAAAATAAGTTTGTGTGCTGACCAGTCCTGCAATACTTTGGCTTGTTTCAACCAGGGCCTCCCGAACAAGTTGTAGTCTAGAGTTGAGTCAGGTAATTCTAGAACAACAAAAGTCATTTTGAACACCACTCCCTGAAGAGTAATGGGTATATCACGTACCAAACCCACTGGATAGGCCCTGGACTGATCTGCCATCCTCACAAAAAACTGAACAGGTTCAATCTAAGTCCATCCTAACTGTTTACAAAGGGTGGCTGTCGCAATATTCACACCGGAGCCTCCATCAATTAACACTTGAGTGATTTTATGGTTTTTATGCCATGCCGTAATTAAAGGAACAACATGCTCCATCGTAGAATTAATTTCTGGACTAGTGTACACAAAGATCGTAGACAAACTTGTTGCTGAAATTGTTATTGTACACCTGGAACCAAGGTTAACAGTTTCCCCAACGTAATTGTAATGGAGGCCGGCGATAGAATATTCCACACAGAGTCAAAATTTGACATACCCCTTACCGAATTTGGTGGACTCTCTGATGGCACTTTCACCGGATTCGATTCTTCTAGTGGTGGATTCGGTGTTGTCTGCTGAACCACCGGTACTGGATCGGGAAAACTATTGGTTCTTGACTGGCCCATGTATTAGCTTTGGTGAAAACTCTCTGTTGTTCTCGAATGCAAGGCTCAAAAATCTCAGCAGCGGGTTGTAATTTCTTGCTGGACCGTGATTGGACTACTGCCGCTTGAGTATCTACTGCTGAAATATATACCATGTTGGGCATTGGATGCTGTCGTTCTTTTCTTTGTTTATCATACTCGGCTGCCTCCTTACAATATCTGCGGATATGTCCAATCTCACCACAGAAATGACATCTGGGTGGTGGCAGGGATGTTCCTTCACCCGATTGATCGGAGTTCCACTGGGTCTGACCGAAGTTGTTTGCTCGCGTTCCCCTGTAGGTTTTATAATTTTGATAGGGAGTATTCCTCAACTGCGGTGCTACATAGTGGGCAGCCTGTTGTCCCTGCTCCTGTATTATAGCATTTACGGTTGGCCTGTCCTGTACTTTAGCCTTATATGGACTCATTTCTTTGGAGTGACTCGTCATATTACAAATAGCACAATACATTTGATTTAGTGCACAAGCAGAAGCAGTGCGTCCCGGGTTCTTACATTTTGTACAATACACTTGTTCAAGGGATCCTCACCTGCACCCCTAGTCACCTTCAACCAGTCCAAATCTTCAGCGAACCCACCCACTTTATCTTCCAACTGTAATGCCATGGTTATGATTGCATCTAGAGTCATACCACCCACACATCATATGAGCATTACTTATTTAAGTTGAGTGTTTAATCCATTAATAAACCACTGGGTAGTCACGTCATCCAACAGGTTAGCATGCGCCGGTAGCAGTTGTCGTAGATGAGTACCAAATTGAGATCATATGTGTACTTGAAGGACCCTAGGACCATAGAAGAGTGTGTACGTATGTGCATCGACATTAAGAATAACCTAGGGGAGGAATTGGAACTCTCCAAAATCTATAAAGATTCAGATAGCTCTTCCAGCCTCTCTTTCGGACAGTCTACGTCTATTGAGGAACTAGCAGAGAAAGTAGCTCAGAAACTAGGTGTCTCAAGCAAACAGATACCCCAATTTACCCCAATGAGATGATGCTACACATGTGGAGGTGACCATATGGTGAACGTATGCCCCATTATGGCTCAACCCCAGGTGAATCCTAGTAGCCAGTACTGCACCATAGAGCGAAGATACACCAACCACACCGCACAAGACTGCCCCTATAACAAGCAAACTGTGAGACAAAATTACCCTCAACCATATCCACAACAGGGCAGGTACCAGAACCAATATCCACCACAACAGTACGGTAGGCCCCAGCAACCCTATCAACCACCCTATCAAGGGCAGCAAAGACCTCAACCAGTTCTAGCATAGCAACCCCCTGCTCCAACTAATGTGATTCCAGTGAAGTACGCAGCTGCAGAAGAGAACTTGAATAGAACCATAGTGCCAATAACTCCATTACCCTCAGAGAGTGAACCGAGTGATCATAGTTTTGACTCTACTCACATGGATAGTCCACAGGCTTACTACATGCAGTCACCAGAGCATAATGAGTCATATTACTCTGAAGATCCGGGCGAACCTAGTTGGGAGCCCGAATATGAAAATGTTATGTATGCAAACCCCAACTCTAGACCTCAATTGAGGCAGGTACGACCCCCATTTCCTAGAGGACCATGCTATAGATGTCAGGGAGATCACCTCATTCGTGATTGCCCAATGCCTGCCCCTACACAACCCCAATCTGTGACAATTCAAGGCTTTTGTCAAGATTGTGGGAAGGAGCATCTCCTACGAGACTGCCCAAAGAACCCCAATAACATGCCAAAAATCACTCCCATCAACGTTATTGGGTTAGTAGTAGACTCTGTAGGGAGTGTAACCTCCACTACACTAGTGCAAGTAGTCACAAGAGCTCAAGCTTTGCAGCAAAACCAAGGTCTAGGACAAGAAAAGAGTTTCAAGGTTAGTGAAACTGAGAGCATAACCAAGAAGAGGACTAGAGCCTGGAAGGTTAGTCGCGAGAGAATGAAAAGACAATGGGCAAAGAAAATGAGCAAACTTGAGGAAAGCCTAAGAGAAACAAAAGCCAAAATCATTGAACTCACATCTCAAAATCCCTCTCACACTACTCCACCACCACCATTCCCATCTCCCTCCAATCCACCACCTTCCAACCCACCTCATTCAATCCCACCACCCCCTAGAGTAGGATCAATCCTAGCCGATCCCACTCCCGAGGATCTAAACATGATGCTTAAGGCATATCAGGCCATAATTCAAGAAGGGCCAAACGTAACGAATCATGAAAAGTGTTACCCTAGAGCGGAACTAGAGCTTGAACGAACCAAAATTTGTGCTAAGATGGTGGAATTGGCTCAAACCATGTTTGAAGCCAGTCGCCTCTTCAACTACTCTTGCTCAGCTAAGGCACAATTGCACTTTGATGGACTGTTGGAGAAGTTGGAGAGCATAATTGCAAGATCTGATAAGGAAGCCATGTCCCAAGTAAGAGCCAAGGCAAGCGAAAGAATAAGCATTTCTCCCCAGGAAGCTTATGTGCCTAATTCCACTGAACTAGACACCTCTTCTTCTATGAATCGGTACTCACCAGAGTTCCTGCGAGAGATTTAAGAAGAGAAATGGGCTAAAGAAAGTAAAATCCCTCCTCCCATTGAACTTGTGGATGAGGTGCATGATCAATTCCCACAAGACATTCCTGCTATTTATGAAGAGAAGGAGAGTGCCCAATCTCAAGAGAAATTAGACTTTGAGTCTAATTCCTTACAAGAACTAGCCCATTTCACAGGCCCATGGGAAACTAAGTCTACTTGTATGAGAGCTCCCACGATCATGGTAAGAAACAAAGACTCAGTCATACCTAGGAACATAGAGATAGTGAAAAACACTAAAGTGCAGTGCAACCTCACTTTAGAAGAGCGACTCAAAGTTAGGCCAGAACTATGGAAGCATGTAGCCAATCAAGTGCCAGAAGTAGCAAAAACCTCGTTCCCAGGTAGGATCTCATCGCATAGTGCCAAAAATACCCTTGGACAAGATAGGAGACATTAGTGAAGGAGAAGAAGGAAACACCTATCTTCCCATTACCCATCAAGGATACAAAACCAAGGCAATTTTGGATTCAGGTGCAGGAGTTGCTATTGCTACAACTTCCCTATGGAAGCGTTGGGGCAAGCCAACACTCAAGCCAACAAGAATGAAGATGCAGATGGCCGATGGTCACATTGAGAGACCCTTAGGACTGCTAGATGTGGTGTTGAGTTCGAGCATACTTTTGCTATATGTGACTTTAGCAAAAATCATGCCTATGAGATGATTTTGGGAAGACCATTTATGTGACATTTGCAAGTGGTATAGGATTGGGGAACCAATTCCTTGTACTTGCATTACTTAGGTGTCACGACCAAAGTTAATCTTAGGGATTACTCTCATCGAGATGTCCCTCGCATCCAATGGAATCCCATCCATAGAGCCAAGGATGATACAAAGTCAGCGCATTCCATAGGATCAAGATCCTCATGGATGCATGAAGACACTCACTTGTGGATGTGTAAAGTAGCAGTAGAAGAAGAGAAGAGAGAAAAAGCTAGAGAGATAGGTGCAAAGGAAACCCATAGATCAATTCAAGACCCAGCCTATGCACCTTTAGTATTTCCTGACGAAGAATTTGAACCTCACGGCTGGCGGAGATTCTAGCAACAAGGGATGTAGCTATCAATGAAGATCAATGGACACCCCACTATGATGAGGATGGCTATGACATTTCAGTCTTCTCAGTAGAGCCAATCATGGGAGATTCGGTTCTGGAAGAATGTGAACCTAACACTAATGCATTTGAGGATGCAAGTGACTCTGATCTAGAGTCGATCATTATGGACACACCTTTTGCATCAGATGAAGAATATTTCTACGAAGTAGAAGTTCACCCTCAGAGACATGAAGAGCTTACAAAGGATGTGAGGTTAACCACACAAGTAACCACTAAGAATAAGGACAAGAAGAGGAAGAAGAGAGAAGCCACCCAAGAAGAAGAAGAATCTTTGTTTGAGGTCCCTGAAAATTTAAAAAAATATGAGATAGACGATAGGAGAGTCATGGTAAGAATGTCTAAACGTGAGGCACAATCAGGAGAGGCCTATGATAACAAGGAAACCACCAAGAAAAAGAAAATAGTGGTAGCCATAGAAGAAGGAGAAGAGAGAATCATGGTAAGAATGTCTAAACGTGAGGCACAATCAGGAGAGGCCTATGATAACAACGAAACCACCAAGAAAAAGAAAATAGTGGTAGCCATAGAAGAAGGAGAATACAGAGATGTATTCTCTTGGAGCTACAAGGACTTGAAAGGTGTAGATCCTGACATATGCTCACACACTATTCCCATGACCTCAGATGCCAAACCTTCTAAACAGAAGCCATACACATACAACGATAACTATGCTGCCAAGATCAAAGAAGAGATAGATCGCTTGGTTGAAGCTGGATTTATCTATGAAATTGAGCACACTGAGTGGGTATCTCCCATTGTAGTTGTGCCCAAGAAGAATGGAAAGCTACGTGTATGCATTAATTTGAAGAAGGTTAATGCAGCCACTATTCGAGATAACGATCCACTTCCTATCACTTAGCATCTATTAGAAAGGGTAGCAGGCAAGGAAGTGTACAACTTCTTAGATGGGTTCTCTAGTTACAATCAAGTGGCCGTTGCACTAGAAGATCAGCATAAGACGGCTTTTGCCACAGAGTGGGGCATATTCGCCTTCAGAGTAATGCCATTTGGTCTCACTAATGCGTCCGCTAACTTTCAGAGGTTGATGTGTCATGTACTAAAAGAGTTCCTGAGGAAGAACTTGGAAGTCTATGTTGATGATCTCTGTGCCCATTCCAACATTAGGAAGACACATATACCTAAACTTAGGCAAATCTTTGACAAATGTAGAGAATATCAAGTCTGCCTGACCTAGAAAAATGTGTTTTCATGGTCAGGCAAGGCAAGATTCTAGGACACATAGTGTCAAAGAATGGCATATCCACGGATGAGGAGAAAGTGAAAGCTATTGTAGAATTACCTAGGCCAAGGAACGTCAAGGAAGTACAAGGTTTCATGGGGCATTGTGGATATTATCGGCGTTTTATACACATGTATGCCATCATAGCAAAGCCTCTGTACAGACTTTTGAACAATTTTGAGTGGACTGATGAATGTGAAAACTCCTTCAACGAGCTCATGAGAAGATTGTGTTCAACACCAATCTTAACCACACCAGATTGGAATAAGCCCTTTCATGTTCACATGGATGCATCCAATTATGCTATTGGATGTGTACTCGCACAACCTACTGGTGAAGGTAATATGGATCTTCCAATTGCCTATGCTAGTAGACAATTGAATGCAACTGAACGAAAATACCACCACTGAATGAGAAGGATTAGGCATGGTATATGCGGTTAAAAAGTTTAGACATTATTTGCTTGCAAATAAGTTTAAATTTTTTACTGATCATCAAGCACTGTTGTATTTGGTAAACAAGCCATGCAATACAGGTAGATTAGTAAGATGGTTTCTCTTGCTAAATTAAATGGAATATGACTTTGAAGTAGTGGTGAGGAAAGGCAAGACTCATTTGAGAGCAAACCATCTCTCTAGGCTCACATCTGGGGAAGCCCCATAAGGAGTATCAGATGACCTTCCTGATGCTTACTTGTTTAATTTGGAAGTTGTACCTCAGTGGGCCAAGACATTAGTTCCAGTCTTGGCATACGGACCTAACCACCCAGTAATAAACACTCAAGGTAGAGAGGTAGTAAAAGCCCAAAAGTACCAGATCATGGTAGGAAGCATGTACAAGC
This sequence comes from Ceratopteris richardii, assembly GCA_020310875.1. Lineage (NCBI taxonomy): Eukaryota > Viridiplantae > Streptophyta > Polypodiopsida > Polypodiales > Pteridaceae > Ceratopteris > Ceratopteris richardii. The sequence goes on from CM035424.1 coordinate 73,327,922, forward strand.
ATACTGATCAAGGGATACTAGCTTGTTGTGTGGAAGAGGATGAGTGCGCAAAATGGTTGCAATTAGCACATGTAGGTGCATTAGAGCAACATTACTCAAGGCAACAAACCCTACAGACACTAAGGAGACTCGAAGTGCATTGGCCAACCATGGAAGCAGATGTTCATAGGTTGTGCAAGGAATGCCCAGTCTGTCGTATTAGACCACCTATAGAGCACGCTACTCTTTATCAAGTGTCTCTAGTACCAGATTGGAGTGAACCACTAGTAGCCTTCCTGAGGACGAAAACATTCCCTTAAAACATGACTTTGGCTAGGAAGAGAAGTTTAGAACAAGAAGCCCTAGACTACTCACTCATTGGAGATAATTTATACAAGCATGGCAAAGATGGTTACCTCAGACTATGTGTCCATGAGAGCGAATATCTTAAAATCTTGGAAACTGCTCACCAAGGTGTAGCAGGAGGACACTTTGGCCCAGATCTGGTGATCAAGGCAATACTATTTGTAGGACTTTGGTGGCCCACCCTTCACATGGATGCACATACCTATGTGAAGAGGTGTGATGTTTGTCAGTGAACTCGGTATCCTATACGCAAGGATGAGATGCCATTGAAACCTATGATGGGTGGACGTGCATTCTCTAAGTGGGGAATATACTTTGTAGGTCCTATTAATCCCCCAGCCAAGGGTTCACATGCTGAATATATCATTGTGGCCACTGATTATCTGACCAAGTGGGTAGAAGTGAAATCCACAACGAAGAACGATGCTCAAACTACAGCTAAGTTCTTATTTGAGAATGTGTTCACAAGATACGGGCTACCAATAGAGCTAGTAAGTGATAGAGGCACTCACTTCTTGAATGAGGTTATTGAAAATCTTCTTCAAGAGTTCTTGATGATACACAAGAATTCAGCCCCCTATCACCGACAAGCTAATGGCAAGGCTGAGAGCACAAATAAGATTCTATGCAATGTATTGACAAAACTAGTGAATAATAAACACTCTGATTGGGATAAATAGCTACACCATGCTGTTGGGCATACAGAGTTGCCTATAAAACGGTGCTCCAAGCCACACCCTTTCAGATGGTATTCGGCCAAAATGCAGTGCTACCTTTGGACTTTTTGATACCTACATTGAAAGTAGCACAAGAGCACGAGTGGATAGGCCATGAGCTCTCCTCTAGAATCTTTGATCTTGAACGACTAGGTGAAACAAGACTGAGAGCTGCCGCATGAATTTACGCAGCCAAGAAAAGACAAAAAGTATATTTTGATGCACATGTGAAAGATAAAGGCTTGAAAGCAGGAGACCTAGTCCTAGTCTACACCTTGAAGCAACATGCATGGAAACTAGAGAAGAGAGGTTATGGACCTATGATCATAAATAGGATCTCAACGAGTGGAGTAGTTCAATTAGCTACACTAGAGGGTGATGTTCTTCCTAGTTACATTAGCGGATGCAAAGTCAAGTTATATCAGGAACCCCTCACGGAGGAGATGTTAAATTGACTCAATACTGCAAAGAAACGTAAAGAAGAGGAAAAGCGAATTCGAGAAGAGGCATAGGCAGAAGCATTGGAACACATCCGAAGAATGAAATTGAGAAGACAGGGCAGAGATTGGCCTAGGACAGAGGCCTATGCAGCTGAAGGATATCATATGGCTATATGTGAAGTCTCAGGTGTAAGTTCCCATAGAATAATTGATCGATGTCCTTTTGTAACCTTAGAGATAGGACAAGGAAAGAGTGCAAGGATTGTAAGGGCCTTGATTGACTCAGGTGCAACGACTAGTGTTGTTAAACTCTCTTAGTGTCAAGAACTGAACTTAAGTATCAATCCTGTAGAAGCATATCTCATAGGACTGAGAGGTGCGGAAACCCCTTGCATGGGCGAGGTGGAACTTCCCCTCTACCTCCAAGATGTGCTAACGACAGTTAAAGTGCTAGTGTGTCAAGACGATGATCTCACTGAACCTCTTGTCTTGGGTCAAGACTGGATCTATGATCATGCAGTCAACCTAAACCTAAGAAGTGGACTTCTTCAGGTCTGGGTAAATCAGAACCGCATTACACTTGAATTAGAGAATGAAGCACTCAAGGAACTAGGAAAGGCACAAACTCCTGGTCCTTCCAGGAGTACACATGAAGATGACGATGCTATTCTTGTCCAAAACTATGTGATGTAGAGGAATGATTGTCTCAACAATGAAGTCAGGGATACGATGGAACTCCCTTCTTTTCCAAAGGCGATAGGGATACGGCAAGCTAAGGCAGATCAACTGCAGAAGAAGCAGATGACCTATGCTCGAAGCCACAACAAAGTACGAAGCACGGTGTTCAACCACCAAAACAAGTGTGGGTGCGGAAAGGCTACCAAACTGTTGCGATCCAATCACAACCATTGGCCCAACTTCATATTAGTGAGCAACGACAGGACACTAATAAGAAGTCTTTCAAAAAGTCTTCTACTAAAGCGAAGTCTATCTGGGTACCCAAGAAGTCAATGAAGGCTGACCCGCATTCAAGACAAATTTGGGTGCCTAAGGCTTGCTTGCGGGCTCAAATAGCCACACAGAGACCATACCACGTACAACATGCTTCACTCACTCAAACAGCTGATACCCACTCTCATTCGACATGCACAAACACATATTTGCCCAGGAGCACAAGCAGAATCACTTGTAAATGGGTCCCTAAAAAGCTTCATTTCCAAGCAGACACTCTTATAAAACCCTCCAGAGTCTCCACAAAGTCAAAATCAAAAGCCATCCACTGTGTTTGGCAGCCCAAAGCTTGTAATAAACCCCCCGACTCCAACTTGTAGATTCATCTCCACCTACTAACTGCATCATTCTCACACTGCATCGTTCCACTTAGCTCATAGGACTACTTGTTAACTAACAACACACAAAATCATCGAGCACTCATTGACCTACTAACCCATCAGTGACCTCATGTTAATGTTGTAATGGGGACAAAAATTGTTCTATCTTGTCCATTACAATGTTAACACATGATTCTATATTCTCACAGAACCAACAAACAAGAAGTCACATGGCATAAGCAAGAGGTACCAGTTCACAAGTGAGGTCCAACGCCCAAATCGTGGACATTGAAACTATCCTCCTCGAACAACATCTCACCGAGAGACCTCACAAACTCAGACCAGTGCATGTAATTCCCATTCAGGACCCTCCGCAGGGACACACTTCTCAAGTAGGTAAACATGCACATTGGTTCAGCGATGTCGCAGGTCCATTGGGTGAGGGCACCTACTTTTGGGAAGCAGAAATTGAATTTAATGGCAAATGGGGAAGATACCATTTCTTCACCCGTGAATTCGAAAAATATCAGGATGTAGAAGTAATGAGATCGGTATGGACGAAGGCGGGCTTGGACATCTATTTTAGAGCACTCTTACCTAAGCTTAATTTTCTACGCTACTCCTACTTGATTAGCACATTCACCCCGAGTAGAGCCAAAGGGGGAGATAGTATGTTTGTTCTCCCATCTCTAACACCAGGCCATGAATTGAAAAGATTTAAACTTGCCCTCAACCTAGTACGGGAGGCCTTGGACATGAATGGGATGCACATTCCCATAGAGAAAGAAACTTTGATCCCTGGAAGAATGAAACACAAAGATCTTAACAAATTAAAGGATATGGTAGCGATGACGCCTACCATCGCTCTCCACTTACGCACTTTCATGCAACACTTTGCCTTTCCAGCTCAGGAGCGGTTCACCATACCACCCAAAAGAATTTGGTTTAGCTTGTACTTGGCAGAGACAGAAAGCCTCACAATCAATCTACCGCACTGGATCATAGATCAAATCCACTTAGCACATCAACGCTGGAATAAGAAACATAAGAATGTGCTTCATGGATGCTGTGTGCTAACAAGGATGGTTTACAGGTGCTTAGCTTATGATGCGCCTATTCAAAGAGCACTAGTGTGGTCTCGAGCCTATGAATTCCAGAGACGACTATCAATAGCAGGGCCACCATCGAAGAAAATGAGGGGTGCAGTTCAGATACCCTGTGCACAAGCAAGAGGTGCCACCCTCACACCAGAGGTGACACCACCACAAACACGACGTGTCCGTCTGTTTACGATTCGCTTACCCAAACATAGTGTAGAAGGACCCAATCTAGTTTTCCCTCCGATTCCCTTTGACTTGGAGTTCCCACAAGGCTACACCCTAGAGGATTTGATAGATGAAGAATTGCTCGAATGATTAATGAGACTAATCTGGAGATGGAGGAGGCTTAGACCTGAGGACCACAACCCATCACCATGACTTCAGCTCCTACCCAACCTGAAGTAGTGGAAGTAGACGAAGATGAAGAAGAGACTGAAGAGGAAGTAGACAAGGAACACGACCAAGAGTATGAAGAAACCTCAGAACTAGCAAGTGCCCCAGCTTATACTACGCAAATCAAGAGGTTGTATAAAACTATGAAAAGAGTCCAAGAGCACCACAAATTGTCAGTGGAAACAGGAAAGATGCTAATAAGTTAGATGTTGGGAGAAGAAGGAGTGGACGAACTGTTTATTGAATCCTTGAACCTGCACACGGACACGCTGGGCCTGGATGAAGCCATTCATTCAGCTATGGCTTACATTCATCGCTTTGAGAAACGAGTGCCTACCTGTCCCCTTTGCTTCGAGAACAAAATCCACATAGACATTTCGGCACCAGGAGATACCACATAGACAGAAGAACATCAGGCGGCACCATCATCACCACACTCCTCACCCATCACTGCACAATTCACTTTGCCCCATGGCACAACCACCCCAACTTCCACAGTCACCACATATGTTATGGGAATCCGCCTCTCTCCAGGCATCCACCTTGGAGGAGTTAATATGCCCACCTTCACAACAATATTCACGAACATCACATCCAACCCACCCACTGTCCCCATCTACATGGTCACACACACTTTTGACACCATGGAAACATCACCAACCACAACACCACTCCCTCCCCACACACACCACAATCTCCCATACCCCCTCCACCCACATCACCACTTGATTCCACCTCATTCACGATTCCCTTTCCCTTCCCATCCCCCCTGCATCCTCTCCTTCCCAACATTCTTAAATATAAATAATGTTTTTTCTTCTTTACATCAATGTGTATATCAACTACAGAGTGAATATCAGACTCTCAAAGATCGCCATCGTCAATTGACTACGGATCACCAGCAACTACAAAGGCGGCTTGTGACTATAGAAGAAGAAAATGCTGACTTGAATCAACGATATACTATGCTGGAGCATGCCCACCAGACCTTATTGGAAGCTCCCCAGCCATCCGAGTCTTCTGAAGTTAAGAAATTAATAGCTTTACTTGGACTCTATCAATCAGAGAATGTCAAAGTCCGGCGCAACCTAACATTATTACGGAAGCACATGGCCACAGCCTTAGAAGAAAATAAATGACTTCAAAAGAAGAACGAAGAAAACCTAGAAGCTGAGATGGAAGGATCCCCCCACGAGATGGACCCAGAACAATTTAAAGCAGTCCCTTTAGAGACTATGAAGACCATCCTTGAGAGCTATGCTGATCTTTTGGAAGCACATGATGCTATGGAAAAAGAACGAGATGCACTGTGCGGCCAGCTAAGGGAGCAAGAAGAACAACCCAAGATCATAGAGCCGGCATCGACTTGAGAGGAGGTAAAGGCTCTAAAAGAACAAGTTGAAGAATTACAAAGGAAGCTACTTGAGTATGAAAGACAACCATCTCTAGTTATCGAACTAGAGCTAGACGAATTGGTGCCCATCGAAGTGGATGAGTCGTATGAGGAACCCTATGTTCGTATGCCTATGCTGGGTGGCCAGCAAACATCGGAAGGAATGGAAACCCTAGAAGTCGAAGCACCCGAATGGCTTCAGAAACTCAAAAAGATAGCCAAGACCCATGAAGATCATGTGGCAGTCCAAATCCAATCAATGGCTAAACTGGAGGACACTATCATAAACTCCGAGTACTTCAAGCACATGTCACATCACCATTGGATAGGAACAAACGATGCTCAATATGTGCCTTACTGTGTGCTCTTAGCAGATTACAATGCAGAGATTCAACGAAGGTGTGGCAAAACCCCGACTTTTGCCACTCAATTTGGTCCTGAAGATCTACCTGAACGTGGGAAAAAAGGATCAACCTTCCAACCCACCTGGCGGATTTGTCTCCTTGAAACATATCCAAAAATGGTTCGCACATGGAACAACATGCCAGTATGTATCAAGTATAATCCATGTTACATTCCACTCCTCCGAAGAAGCACCTGGCCAGAGTTTGCGATTGCTATCAAGAACTTCAAAGGCTGCACAAAGTGGTTGAATTATGTCTATTTAGCACCTCCACAAGGACAGCCCTCAATCGCATATATGATTTCTACCATCTGTCACTGGAGTCTTAGACTACGGAACACCCCTGATGTGATGGCTCAAATGTGTATGAAGATATTTGAACTAATGCTGGTCACATTCAGAACATTCAAAAACATCAAAGACCCACATTTCTCAGGAGTCGGCTTCACTGCAGGCAACCTAGACCTGGTATATGACATGAGCACCACCCGCTCAATCAATGTAATATATGCTTGGCACGCAAGAATAAAGTACCTCCCAGCTTGCTTCAAACAAACTTTCCAGAAGATGTTCGTCACAAGGTTCTGGGAATATCACTCGAAAATATTCGTACCCAGGCCCTCACATCTCCTCCAACTGTTCATTGTGGAGAGGACCTTACACTCAGATCAATTGCGGTTTCCACATCCGGACTTTCCAAGACCAGTAGACTGGGACACTTTATTAACAGACCTAGCACGGGGGCTGCGGCTGGAAGAACATCACCTAGCTTCAGATGTGGTTGAATACTATGTCCAATGCTCAGCCAAACAAGGGTCTGTCAGAGAGGACAGACGCGAGAGAGGGGGGATGTTGGCAGCAGTCAAGGCACCCAAGGACCCACAAGACAAGGAAGCCAAAAAAGGGAGTCGGAGCAAGGATCAAGTAGGCAAAGTAGTCAATGCAGATCTGGCAAATAGGCCCTTAAATTTTTCCAAATATTTCCCAAATAGTGATTCTAGTAACTCCATACCATTGTAAATACCATTCCACCTTTTTATGGCTCCATTTTGTGCAAGCCAAGGAGTCCTTGAGCTTGAGGAGCATTAGAAGCACCTACCTATGAATTTTCATAATTTTATGAGCTCGTTTGAGCCTCCAAATTAGCCTAGGAACCTAATTTTTAACTAGGCTGGACAAGACCAAAGCTAATAAAAAACTATAAATAGAGCTAGAGAGCTCATTTTTGAGGTTAGCTTGTTGTAGAATTGAACTTGTAAGAGCACTTTTGAGTAATCTAAAGAAATCCATTGTCTCTCTCTTTGTTCTTGCCTTGTGTGCGCGTGTGTGTATGAGTGTGCATGTTAGTGTGCTTCTCACTCATGCACTTGTGCCATCACTTGTTCGAGGTCTTCATACCATCCTCACGTCTTCCTGGATTGACATTAAAGGAGGTGCTAATCATCACGGAGCTACAGTGTGGAATCAAAATATGTATATATGTTTGGCACAAAGGGACAAAATTTCCTTCATAGTCACTACGATAGTGCATTGAGAGGTCGAAATGAGCTCAAATAAAAGTTTTGATCCGATAGAGCAAAGCAATTTGGAACTCCTAATCGCCTCAAGTATGTTCATTAATTTTTGTGCGAATGAGGCCCTAGATGAAGATATGACCTTTTTTGATATCAATTGTTGGTGGTGAAGGTCTATGGAAGCATACAAACAACACAAGGAAGAAGAAGGAGCTTGAAGCACAACACAATATTGAATTCATCACCAAGTGAATGTACAAGCTAAGTGGACCATTAGGGTTATAGCCATATATACAAGTCTAGTGAAAAAAACCTTCTAAAAAGGGTAAAAATTGCCCCAATGGTCCTAGTTGTATTCACACACATCACTACAAAAATATGTCAAGATGCTTTCAGAAATGTAGAGTAAACTAGAAGAAACATCTTCCAAACGAATATGTAGGAGGTAGTTTTCCATATGTAAATAGTCGGTTTGAAGATGGAATTGGAAACATTATGGCCTCCAGTGAGCCACTACTTTGCCTTGAAACATCCATCATGCTTATTAGCTTTGGTATTCACAATCCCAATCATCATAACTCTCTTTTAAACAACAAAAACCATCCTATGAGTTTGCATGTCCAACACTCCTCTCTCTTAGAATATGTCATCCTTGATAGATGATTGCCACAAATCTTGGTTTTCGAGAAGTGTGGGCATTGAAGCACACTTGAGTTGTCCAGTTCCTATAGAAGAACATACCAAATACACTACAAGTGATATTTCTTGTTTCTTTTTCCTTCTAATAGTAGTACTGGTGTACTACTCTAGTGCACTGCATGGAGGTACGAAAGGTGGCTGTGCATAACCTTTTAGGGTGGCCGTATGCATTTCCACTTTGGAAATGAAAATAAAAATAAATGGTATAAAAAAAATGAAGGGATGTTGAGTAGTGTGCTTAAGGGTTTGTTGCTAATGAAGCATCCTATTGTAAAGATTTAGAGTTAATATGAGGATTCTTTGGTTATCATTGAAGTAATAAAATGGTTGCTCCTTGTTAATAGAGCTTGAAGTTGGAAGACAATGATAACTGAATTCTATTTTTTGTGTTTTGAAAAGATCCTTGATGAGGAAGTGGGCTTTCCCACTACGAAGACTCTAGGAGTAAGAAAGGTATATGCAGATGATAGAACAAGAAGAAGTAAATTAGGACCAAGAAGAGGATGAATTTATGATCACATAGGTATTCCACTATGTGCTTGCTCCATGTAGGTACTACTATCACTTTGTATAAAGTAGCATGTTTCATTGGAGGGCTTGGTATTTCACACATTGTGACACATAAGTATGTACATCTTTTTCCACGTTAGGCCAATGCCCTGGTGGTCCTAGTATGCTCACACACATCACTACCTAAATATATCAATGAATCCCCCTCTAGAGTGATGCGTTGAACAAGGAGCTGGCACTCATGTATAAGGAAGTGCCAAGGTATGTGGAATCAATCCACAAAAATAAGTAAGCCCGAAGTTTTGGAGAAAACTTCAAAGGTCTCCCTAGGCAGAGCCTTCGTGAAAAGTTCTACAATGTTCTCTTGCGTGGGCACATATGCCAAGCTAATCTCTCAAATAGAGAACCTCTCCCTGAAATAATGATAATGCATCTCAATGTGCTTAGTGTGAGCATGGAATATAGGGTTCCTCGCAACTGCCAATGCAGTCTAATTTTCAGTGAAGATGGTGGTGGCAAAAGACTGACCAACACCCAAACCAATCATAAGGCATCTGAACCACACACACTCAACATTCATTATGAAAGGTGTCGTATACTCAGCCTCACAACTAGAAGTGGTTGCAATAGGCTGCTTCTTGCTCAACCAAGATATACATGAGCTACCAAGCGTGAAGCGAAAGCCACTAGTAGATGCATGAGTTTCATGTTGGTGCAATTCAAAAGCCTACACATTTGGCTTGAAGGATACCTTGAAGTCCATACACATATGGAGAAGCATAGGAACAAATTCTAGTGGTTAATTACCACTTTACCTTTTTTGTAAAAGTCATTTTTGACTTGGAATCTTTGTAAACACCTACCAAAAGGAATTCGTGGAAAAGTTAGCTTTATTGATGGAATATATCCTAGGATGTAGGAGCATGATTATAGGGAGCCAAAAGTTTGAATTCAAATTCAAACTTTTAACTCAACAACTATAAAAATGATCATGAAAATGTCGCGGGTAAGACTCATCATTCTCGAGCTCATCTCTGTCAATTCCGAGTGTGTGTGAGGCCTACACTCTATCCCACACCTATCTACACCATTAGGCAATGATCTTCATGCCTATGGCATTGTATACAAGTGTTCATTAATACATATATCTACATTGTTTATTTCTGCGTTCTCTGTCATAGTACTTGAAAGTCTATCAACTTGTGGAGAGCATATCTCACTCATTTCTTCACTAAATTCAAAGATCTATAGCTTGTTGGAACCAGCACAAAGCTTTCTACATGCTAGAAAAATGTGAAGAGATTCTATTAAGCCATTTCAGAGAAAAGCTCGTCGAGGTGATCATTGGTCAAAGTCTGCAACAGTCCTAAAAAATGGGGGGTAAAGGTTTACTTGCTAAATTGATTTCTCTGAGCATAGTTAATCTTTTTATATCGTTCCACTTGGAATAGTTAGCTTGCTAAGATAATTAGATACCCCTAAAAGGAATTTTTCCAATTCCTACTGTGCTGGTCATACTGAGCAAAAAATCTAGCATGTGTCAAGGAAAAAATAGAAGGTTTTATTTGAAGCTTGAAGTTCAAAGTTGTCTGTTTTGATTCAATCTTTACATACATCATTTCCAAAGTACATAGGCCATTTTATGGTGTCATTGGAAAGCTAAGGAGGTCCACTGATCAACTTTGAAGCATCAAAGGGCTGGTACAAAGCAGGATTTGGCAGTACCTACTCATTCTCTTGGAGTGTCCATCCATCATTCGCAACAGTGGTATGAGAGCAAGTTAAGGTAAAATGGGAGATGGGTTTCCTTCATTTATTGATAAATTGGACAGGAACAACTATCAGACATGGTCTCTAAGGATGAAGACATACCTACAAGGAATGAGTCTTTATGGATACATCTCAGGAGACGAGGAATTGCCCCCATTCAAAACAAGAGGATTGCCAACAAAGGAAGAACATGAAAAGCTCAACACATGGTGTGCCAAGGATGCATTAGCAAGGTCTTACTTACTCAACTCCATCTCTGATTTTCTTTTGCCACATATTAGAGACTATAAAACATCCCAAGAGACTTGGGAAACCTTGTCATCCTACTTTTCTTCCAAGACAAGGGCCAGGAAAAATCAATTATGGATTGAATTCACTACACTAAGGAAGCAACCTAAGCATGCTATTTTCAGAGTTTGTGATTAAGATTAAAGATGTAGCAGATCAGTTAGCAAGCATAGGAGAAGAGATTGAAGAAGAGCAGATAGTAAGGCAAGTGATCAATGGGATCAAGGCTGATGACAAATGGGAAAGCTTTACCACTGTCATGGACCTTTACATGGACATGCAAATTCTAGATCTCACAACTCTCATGGGGCAATTATTTACTCATGAAGCCAAGCTCAACAAGAATGGAGACACATCCAAAGGTAATAGCTCTTCTGCCCTATACACTGATAAAGGTAAAGCTAAAGATAAAGGCAAGAACAAGAAGATAAAAGATGAAGGAACTACCTCTCAAGCCAACTATGCAGGGAGCAGTAGATCATCAAGAGGAAGGGGCAGAGGAGGTAACCAAGGTAGGGGGAGATCCTATAACTCCTCATCATGCAACATTTTTGGTTTATCAAATCATACTACAGATGATTGTTTTCAGGAACTACAAGAATCAGAGAGGAAGAGGATATCAAAGAGGTGGATACTCACAGTAAAGAGGCAGATTCAACCATCATCAAGGATACAACAACAACTACAATAACAACTACAACAACAATTACAATGGCAACTACCAAGGAGGATTCAAAACCAGAAAGGACTACAACAACTATACAGAAGAGCAAGATGACTCTCTTCTGATCATGAACATGACTTCAAAACCAGGTATAAATGATGACCACCTATTCTACATTGACTCAGGATGCTCAAATCATGTGGCTGGCAATGTAGCTCTACTCTTTGACCTTGAAGAACCAAAAGGTAAGCATCAAGTACAAACAGGTGATGACACCAAGCACTCAGTAGTTAAAGTTGGAAATGTTAAGACTTGTGATGGAATCAGAACTTGTTGAGTAGGGTACTATATGTACCAACCATTACCAAAAATTTGATGAGTGTTGGAAAAATTGTGGAGAAAGGCTTACATGTTAGATTCAACCAATTTGGAGCATTTGTGGAGGATCAAGGCATGGGTTCAAGAGAATAGCAAAAGGAGAAAAACCAGGTAGACTTTTTACTTTTGAGCTAGAAGACACAAAGAATATTGCACTCTACAATTATAAAGATCAAACACTTTCAGAGCTTGAGATTTGGCATAAAAGATTAGGGCATGTAGGAGAAAGAACATTGAAACAGATATGCAGGGATCAATGTGTAATTGGAATACCCAATGTTTCCAAACAACACATGATATATAAATGTAGCGCTTGTCAATTTGGGAAGTCTCACAGGTTACCCTTCTCAAGGAAAGGCTACATGCATGAGGACTATCTAGAACTTGTCCATATAGATGTATGGGCACCAAGCAAAGAACCCTCAATATCAAGATCAAGGTACTATGTATCTTTTATTGATGATTATAGCAGGTGGACTATATTGTACTTCATGAAGCACAAGGATGAAGTGTTTAATTGCTTTGAAAAATATCTTGCACTTGTTGAGAATCAGATAGGGAAGAATCTAAAGAGGCTAAGGTCAGATGGAGGAGCTGAATACTTCTCCAATGAGTTTGAAGCATTCTTACAAGACAGAGGAATCAAGAGAGAAATCACCACAAGGTATACTCTTGAACAGAATGGGGTAGCTGAGAGAAGAAATAGGCTGATTGTTGAAATAACTAGGTCTATGTTGAATGAGAAAAAAATACCTAACTACTTATGGGCAGATAGTGTTTCTACTGCCACTTACCTCATAAACAGGTTACCATCTAAGTCCCTTGATGGGATGACTCCTTATGAAGCATGGCATGGGAACAGACCCTCACTTGATCATTGCAGGATATTTGGATGTGTAACATATGTACACATTCCTTCTCAGATAAGCGGTAAGTTAGACCCTAAGGCTGAGAAGTGCATCTTTATTGGATATGATCTAAATCAGAAAGGTTACATATTTTACAACCCTTCCAATAAGGGATTTATGGTTAGTAGAGATGTTGTCTTTGATGAAAATGATTCTTGGTATGAGAATGAATGCAGGAAGTTTAAACTACCCTATGACTTGGAAGAGGAGTTTCCAAGTCTTGCTAAGGAGGAACCTGCTCAGAATGAAGAGTCTAATTCAGATGATGAAGACATTATCAACCTTGAAGATTTCAAGGCATGGAAGTCCAAGGGCAAAGTCAAAATGAAGAAGCTTGAAGACATACCTGAATCTTCAAATCAATCAATCAGAAGATCACAAAGGGAAAGCAAAAAACCTATCAGATATGGGTATGACACCTCTCTTGTTACTAAACACTCTATTTATCTTGCCAAAGACTTGTCAATTGAAGAACCAGGATCATATGAAGAAGCCATGACCAAGACAAAATGGAAGGAAGCTATGAATGAGGAGATTGAAGCACTCAAGGAAATGTACCTACTATCACAAAGAACTTGGTGTCCGTTGGGCAAATGGTTGAAAGAGGCTATCAAGTAAGGTTCAACAAAGGTGGATGCTTTGTGGAGAGCCCTAAGCAAGGTTACAAGGTCATAGCAAGACGAAAGAAGCAAGGGAGACTCTTCACTTTGGAGGTAAATTCTCATTCCACTCAACATGTCTACTTCACATATGGAAACAAGAGGATTTCGGAGTTGGACTTGTGGCACAAGAGGATAGGTCACATCAACATACAAAGAATGAAGGAAATGCAATTCAAGAGGCTGGTTGAAGGTCTTCCCAACTTCCAAGGACAAGGTATGAAGCATTTATGTGAATCTTGTCAACTAGGGAAGCAAGCGAGACTTCCATTCAAGAAGAGTGGCTACATAAGCCAACATCCATTGGAGTTGATACATACAGATGTGTGGGGGCCAGCCAAAGAGCAATCCATTGGAGGTAACAAGTACTTTGTCACTTTTATAGATGATTGCACAAGGATGGTTTGGGTTTATTTCATAAAAAACAAATCAGATGTGTTTACATGTTTCAAAGCATTCAAGGCAATGGTAGAGAAGGAAACAAGTACATATATCAAGAAGCTAAGGTCCGATGGAGGGGGAGAATATTTCTCCAATGAGTTTTCTGATTTTTTAATGGATCAAGGCATCAAGAGGCAAGTAACATGCAGGTACACACCCCAACAAAATGGAGTAGTAGAGAGAAAGAATAGATACATTGCCGAGATCGCTAGAGCAATGCTTAATGAGATGAATGTACCTAACATGTTTTGGAGTGATGCAGCAAATACCGCCGTGTATCTAATGAATAGGGCTCCTACCTCAGGGATCCATGGCTTGACACCATATCAAGCCTATAATGGTAAGAAACGTGATCTTTCCCACTTGAAGATGTTTGGATGTACTTGTTATGTACATGTGCGAAGTGAATTGAGGCACAAGCTACAACCAAAGGCAGAAGTGCTTCAACCCAAACACAAAAGACTTGAGGATATCAAGGGATGTAGCATTTGATGAGCTACTCCCTTGGTATAAGAAGTATGATTGTATGCAGGACTATGAAGAAGAAAAGCATGGACATGACGAAGAACAAATCGACCTAGTGCTAAGCGGCCCAAGGTGTTCCATCAATGAAGATAGTTCAAGCATGAACTCACCATGGACAGGGAGATCTTCATCAATCAATGAAGCACAATCAATCAAAAAAGGCAAAGCAACATTGGTGGAGTTAGATTAAGAAGGTAATGAAGTTGAAGATGATGGAGGACACATGATGGAGAAAGAAGCCACGTCAAAGAAAGAGATCAAGTTCCCAAGGCAAAGGAGGTTTATTCCTCCAAAAGGTGAAGAAAGGAAGTCTTCTAGAGTTAAGTATCCAACTCAAAGGTTTACTTATGATTCATACATGGCAACACATTATGCATATATTAACAAAGTAGTAGAAGATCATGAGCCCGATTGCTATGAAGATGCAAGCAGGTACACCGAATGGAAAGAGGCAATGCAAGAAGAGATCGACACACTGGAGGAAAATTAAACATGGACTCTAGTGCCCAAGAAGGAGAACATGAAGGTAATAGGTAATAAGTGGGTGTATAAAGTAAAGAGGAATTCAGATGGATCTATTTCTAGGTTCAAAGCAAGATTGGTGGCCAAGGGTTTTGCACAAACCTATGGAGTGGACTTTGAAGAGACATTCAGCCCTGTGGCAAAGATGAGCACCATTAGGACACTCATTGCAATGGCTGCTAGCAAAGGATGGAAGCTTTTCCAATTGGATATCAAGAATGCCTTTCTCAATGGAGACTTGGAAGAAGAGGTATACATGGAGCAACCACTAGGTTTTGTTCATAAAGAGTTTCCACATCATGTTTGTAGGTTGAAGAAGGCACTTTATGGCCTAAAGCAAGCTCCAAGGGCTTGGAACCAAAGATTGGTGGACTATTTGATCAAATGTGGTTACAATCAATGCAAGGCGGATCCATCTCTCTTCATAAAACAAAGAGGAGAACTTGTAGTCTACATGTGTGTGTATGTAGATGATCTTATCATTACAGGTAATGATACAAAGGGCATTGAGGAGATCAAGGCAAAGCTTGGAAAGGAGTTTAGGATATCTGATCTTGGAGATCTTAGGTATTTTCTTGGCATTGAAGTTGTATACAAAGAAGAAGGTATTATGCTCATACAAAGGAAGTATATTCTAGACCTACTTGAGAGGTTTGGGATGCTACATTGCAAGCCTATTTCAAATCCCATGGAAGTTAATGGAAAGCTAAGCTCCATTGATGGAGAGCCATTAGAGGATGTAACTTTTTATCGCTCTATTGTAGGCTCTTTCAATTATGCCACAATAACTAGGCCTGACATAGCATATGGAGTTGGAGTGTTATCACAATTTATGCATAGTCCAAGGACTACACACTTGCAAGCTGCAAGAAGAATGTTACGATATCTCAAGGCCACTATAAATGAATGATTGTTCTATTCATTTGATGATGATATGCAGGTCAAAGCTTACTCTGATGCGGATTGGGCCGGTTCCAAGGAGGATAGAAGAAGTACAAGTGGTTACCTAGTCATGCTAGGTAGCAAGATCATCTCATGGATTTCAAAGAAGCAACCCACGGTGGCATTATCTTCCACCGAGGCTGAGTATAGAGCTTTGGCTCAAGTCACATGTGAGCTAATGTGGATTAAGAAGTTATTTATGGAGCTTAATTTGCAGGTTGACACATATCGAATTTTTTGTGACAATATGAGTAGCATTCATCTAGCATCGAATCCTGTCTATCATGCTAGAACCAAGCCCTACAAAAGCCCTACAACATGAAGGAGCTTGGATGAGGATGAAGAATTGAAGCTTGAGGGGGAGTGTTAAAAGTCAAGATTTAAGCTACAAATTCGTGGGGAATCTTTTATGGACATGTGGAGCAATCAAAGGAAGCCAAAATCCACGAGATTCCATCAAGAAAAGTCACTCAAGCACTCCCCAATTCATCTCAACTAAATCCTCCAAGTTAGGAGGCTCATTTGGAAAGGTAGTTCCTAGATTTTAGGGGCACACTTCTCACTATAAAAGGAGCATGTATCCCGACTTCTTTTGGGCCATCTTCTTGGAGTTTTAGCTCATGTAACGTGAGCACTAAGTGCTGGAGTTGTGATAAGCAAGCCCCTTGCTTGCTTGTTTGTTTTCTTTTAGTAGGCATATCTATGTGTGTGCGCAGGCAGTGTTGCAACTCTCTACCCTTGAGTTGTTAGCATTGGTTCTCCCTCATATTGTATCCATTTGATGTAATTCTTGTCTCATTGGATAGCTATTAGAGTCTATTTTATGCTCACAAATTCTCTGGAGCATTCTCTGAGTAATCTGGGAGCAACATTCATTTTAGTGAAGTTGTGTGATTGATATCTCTCTCTGTGTGTAGGCTCTGTTGGAAGAATATTTTGCTCTCTATTGTAAGGGCTGGTTCTCCTTCTCTATTTATCCATTTGCTATGATTTTGGTATCATTGGGTAGCTATTAAAGTTTTCTAAAGTTGACCCAAGTTTGAGATTCATTCTCTGTATAATCGCTGAGAAAAGCTTGCTGGAGTGAAGTGAGGTCTCTGCTTGACTAGCAGTTGTGAGCATTCAACTAGCTCATGTTGTAGACATTGTTTCTCTTTGTGTAAGAATCCATTTGAAGTGAAATTTTATTTTTTGGAAAGGTCTTGGTGTCTACTACAGGTTTGAAAAAAGGTCAGTGGAGTTCTCTGCATAAGCTCTGAGTAAGAGCACTTTTGGTTTGCAGAGGTCAAAGAAGGATACCTGTGGAGGTCATTCACGCTTCGTCATTGCTCAAGGGTTGAGATACTTCCCCCATCAGTATATATGTCACAACCTTCTGGCTATGAGGATCAAAACAAGGTAACATGTATGAAAATTGAATAAAGCTCTTTATGGAATAAAGCAGGCACCTAGGGCATGGAATCACATATTAACCACATACCTCCAAGACCAAGGTTTTGTCATGAGCAAGGCAGACACTTCTCTGTTCATCAAGAGGAGTAATTGAGAGGTAATATACCTATGTGTATATGTTGATGATATCATACTTACAGGTAATGATGTCAATGGACTCAGACAAATCAAGAACGAGATGATGAAGGAGTTCAAGATCAATGATCTTGGTCTACTAAAGTATTTTCTTGGACTTGAGTTAGTGTATACTAACTCTGGAATCTACATGACTAAGAAAAAATACATACAGGATATGTTGAAGAAATTTCATTTGTAGGATGCCAAAGTTGCAAGTACGGTAAACCTAAAACTAAGTGCCCATGAAGGTGATGAAATTGATGACATTACAAGTTATCAAAGCATGGTGGGTAGTTTGAATTATGCTACCTTAACAAGGATAGACATTGCATATGGAGTTAGTGTGCTAAGTTAGTTTATGCACAAGCCAAGGGTACCTCACTTAGAGGCTGCCAAAAGAATATTAAAGTATCTCAAGGGTACACAACATCATGGTTTGTATTTCCCTTACACTTCAGATTTGGATATTAAGATCTATTCAGATGCTGATTGGGCTGGATGCAAGGATGATAGGAGGAGAACTTCTGGATATATTTCATTTGTAGGTGATAAACAATTATCATGGTCTTCAAAGAAGCAACCCACTGTTGCTTTATCCTCTACAGAGGTAGAGTATAGAGGATTGGCAAATGCCACTCAAGAAGCTACATGGATCAAGCTATTGTATACATAATTGGGTTTGTGTACTAGCTCACCTTTGATCTTTGGAGACAATACAAGCTCACTCCACCTTGTAGCTAATCCTATCTATCATGCTAGGACCAAACATATAGAGGTCCATTACCACTATGTGAGAGAGAAGCTATTAAGCAAGGACATTCAACTCACTTATGTATCAACCAACATGCAGTGTGCAGATTTGTTAACTAAATCTTTGGATGGAACCAAATTTTGCAAGTTCAAATCAATGATTGGATTGCAGGATATACATGAAGATTAAAGGATGAAGACCAAGCCAAAATGTTTGGCTTGAGGGGGAGCTATTGGTGCAATTCACAAGCCTACACATTTGGCTTGAAGGATACCTTGAAGTCCATACACATATGGAGAAGCATAGGAACAAATGCCAGTGGTTAATTACCACTTTACCTTTTTTGTAAAAGTCATTTTTGACTTGGAATCTTTGTAAACATCTACCAAAAAGAATTCGTGGAAAAGTTAGCTTTGATTGATGAAATATATCCTAGGATGTAGGAGCATGATTATAGGGAGCCAAAATTTTGAATTCAAATTCAAACTTTTGTTGGTGCGTTTCAAGCCTTCACACTTGGCTTGGAACTTTGGAAGATAAGCTTGGACAATTTTCATCAAGGCTTCACTTGAAGGGAAGAGCATAGGAACCCATACCTATGATTTATTATCTTTTTACTTTCATTGTAAAAGTCTTAGTGACTTGTCATTTATGAACACATACCTACTTGATTAAGTCGTGGAAATTGGATGGTGTAAATGGAGAGAATATCTCCCTACTTTTAGAAGAGTGATTATAGGAGATTTGAATTTGAATTCAAATTCAAATCTCAACTCAACTTCTATAAAAATCAATGTAAAAAGTTGCAGGTTAGCTAGTCTCAATTGAGCTCACTCCCCGAGGCATTCTACCATTGTAACTCTGTGTGTGTTAGTGCTACTTCATAGTCTACACCACAACACCTCACTTAGCTATGCTTGTCATGCTAATGGGATTGTACAACTACATCAATCAATAGAAGTATACACATTCATTATCTCTGTTTTCTCTGAGTCATCATCTCCAAGTCTGTCAACTTCAACAGGGCATATCTCAAGATCTACTTATCCAAATCAAGTGATTCAAAGCACATTGGATTCAGCTCAAAGTCTTCTACATGCCTACGAAATTTCAAGGTCATTGGATCAGCCATCTCGGAGAAATCACGCTCGAAGTGACCTCTGGTATTCTTCTGCAGAGCTCCTAAAAAGTCGGGGGTACATATAATTTTGCTAAAGTGATTTCTCAGTGTGTAGTTTATCATTTTATCTCATTCCACTTGCAAATGGTAGCTTGCTAAGCTAATTTAATATGTCCAGAAGGAATTTGATCAATTGTAAGTGTGCTGGTCATACTGAGTGAAAGTCTGAGCAGGTGTAAATACCAAATTAGCAAGTTTTCTTGGATTCTTGAAGTCTCAAGTAGTCTATTTTGATTTGATCATTACACATATCATTTGCAAAGTACATATATGCTTTCTTGGTATCATTTGGAAGCTAATCAAGTGTACTAAGCATATCTGAAGCAAAGGAGAGCTGGAGCAAAGCAGGTCTAGCAGCCTCAACTCAATCTCTTGAGTGCATCCAACCATCTCTCCCAATAGTGGTATCAGAGCAAACAAGGTAACAATGGGAGATGGATTTCCTTCATTTATTGACAAACTGGACAGGAACAACTACCAAGCCTGGTCTCTAAGGATGAAGACCTATCTACAAGGAAGAAGCTTATTTGGATACATATCAGGAGATGAGGGATTGCCCTCATTCAAAACTAGAGGACTACCCACAAAGGATGAACAAGAGAGACTCAATCAATGGTGTGCAAAGGATGCTTTGGCAAGGTCTTACCTTCTTAACTCTATATCTGATTTCCTTTTACCTCATATAAGGAACTGTAAGACTTCCCAAGAGACTTGGGAAACCCTGTCAACATATTTCTCTTCTAGCACAAGGGCCAGGAAGAATCAAATGTGGATTGAATTCACAACCCTTAGGAAGCAGCCCAAGCAATCAGTCTCAGAGTATGTGACCAAGATTAAAGATGTGGCAGACCAATTAGCAAGCATTGGAGAGGAGATTGAAGAGGAGCAAATAGTCAGGCAAGTAACAAATGGACTCAAGGCAGATGATAAGTGGGAAAGCTTCACCACTGCAATGGACCTCTACATGGACATGCATACCCCAGATCTCACAACTCTCATGGGCCAACTATTCACACATGAAGCAAAGTTTACAAAGGCAGGAGATCAATCAAAAGGTAACAACCCCTCTGCTCTATATACTGATAAAAAGGTTAAGGATAAAGGTAAAAGTAAGAAGGTTGATGAAGAGGGTTCTACCTCCCAAGCAAACTATGCAGGGAGAGGTAGATCATCAAGAGGAAGAGGCAGAGGAGGTAAGTCAGGTAGGGGGAGACCCTACAACTCATCACCATGCAACATTTGTGGATTGTCCAATCATACCACAGATGAATGCTACAAGAACTACAAGAATCAGAGAGGAAGAGGCTATCAAAGAGGTGGATACTCTCAAGGGAGAGGCAAGTTCAACCAACACCAAGGCTACAATGGATACAACAATCAATACAACAACAATTACAACCACAACCACAACCACAATGGTAATTATCAAGGTGGATTCAGAAATAGAAGGGATTACAACAACTACACAGAGGAGCAAGATGACTCCCTATTGATCATGAATATGACCTCAAAGGCAGGTACAAATGATGATCATTTATTTTATATTGACTCAGGATGTTCTAACCGTGTAGCTGGCAATGTGGCACTACTCTCTGATTTGGAAGAGCCCAAGGGCAAACATCAGGTACAGACAGGTGATGATACTAAACATTCTGTTGTTAAAATTGGAAATGTAAAGACATGTGATGGTAACCAGAACCTATTGAGCAGGGTACTCTATGTACCAACCATCACCAAGAATCTAATGAGTGTTGGTCAGATTGTGGAGAAAGGTTTGCAGGTCAGGTTCACTCAACATGGAGCATATGTGGAGGACCCAAGACATGGTTTCAAAAGAATTGCCAAGGGGGAAAAATCAGGTAGATTGTTTACTTTTGAGCTAGAAGACACCAAAAACATTGCTTTATACAATTACAAGGATCAAACACTTTCAGAGTTAGAAATATGGCACAAGAGGTTAGGTCACATAGGTGAAAGAACCCTAAAGCAAATGTGCAGGGATCAATGTGTGCTTGGGATACCTAATGTATCCAAGCAACACATGATTTACAAGTGTGGAGCATGTCACTTTGGTAAGTCTCACAGGTTGCCCTATTCAAGGAAAGGTTTCATGCATGAAGACTACCTAGACTTGGTACACACAGATGTTTGGGGACCTAGCAAGGACCCTTCTATTTCAGGATCAAGGTATTATGTGTCCTTCATTGATCACTATAGCAGGTGGACTATCTTATACTTTATGAAACATAAAGATGAAGTGTTTAATTGTTTCAAGAGGTATCTTGCACTTGTTGAAAATCAAACAGGAAGAAGCTTGAAAAGGCTAAGGTCAGATGGTGGAGGAGAGTACTTATCCAATGAGTTTGAAGATTTCTTGCAGGAAAGAGGCATCAAAAGGGAGATAACTACAAGGTACTCACCTGAGCAAAATGGGGTAGCTGAAAGAAGGAATAGACTCATTGTAGAAACAACTAGGTCTATGCTTAATGAAAAGAAGTTGCCAAATTATCTTTGGGCAGAAGGTGTATCCACTGCCACCTATCTCATAAATAGGTTGCCATCCAAATCACTTGATGGCATGACACCATATGAAGCTTGGGTCATTGCAAAATCTTTGGTTGTGTAGCATATGTGCATATTCCCTCACAGGTAAGGGGAAAGCTAGACCCTAAAGCTGAAAAATGTATCTTCATTGGTTATGATTTGAACCAAAAGGGATACAGATTCTACAACCCAACAAACAAAGGCTTCAAGGTAAGCAGAGATGTCATCTTTGATGATAATGACTCATGGTATGAGAATCAATGCAGGAAGGTTAGTCTACCCTATGATATGGAAGAAGATTTCCCAAAGCTCACCAAGGAGAAACCAATCCAGAAAGAAGACTCAAGCTCAGATGATGATGATACAATTAACCTTGAGGAATTCAAGGCATGGAAGTCCAAAGGAAAGATGAAGATGAAGAAGCTAGAAGATATACCAGAATCCTCAACTCAAGCAATGAGGAGATCTCAGAGAGAAAGTAAGAAGCCTATCAGATATGGGTATGATACTTCTCTTGTAACCAAGCATTCTGTATATCTTGCAAAGGATTTGTTGAATGAAGAACCAGGTACCTATGAAGAAGCAATCACCAAACCAGAATGGAAAGGAGCTATGGATGAAGAAATGGAAGCTCTCAAGGAGAGTGATACTTGGGACTTGGTACCCAAGAAGGACTCTATGAAGGTGATAGGATCCAGATGGATCTATAAGCTAAAGAGGAATTCTGATGGAACAATAAACAGGTACAAAGCTAGGTTGGTTGCCAAGGGTTTTGCACAAACCCAAGGCATTGATTATGAGGAAACATTTTCTCCTGTGGCTAAGATGCCAACTATCAGAATATTGGTGAGTGTAGCTGCATCCAAGAATTGGAACATGTACCAATTAGATGTCAAGAATGCTTTCTTGAATGGATGGATATCTGAAGAAGTCTACATGTCACAACCACCTGGCTATGAAGATCCCAAGAAGGTAAATTATGTTTGTAAATTGAAGAAGGCTCTATATGGTTTGAAGCAGGCACCTAGATCATGGAATTACAGGTTGACAACCTATCTCCAAGACCAAGGATTTGTGATGAGTAAAGCAGACACTTCTCTGTTCATAAAGAGAAGTAGTACAGAGGTAATCTATTTGTGTGTTTATGTTGATGACATCATCATTACAGGCAATGATGTCAGTGGGATTAGACACATCAAAGGACAGATGATGAAGGAATTCAAGATCAATGATCTTGGATTATTGAAGTACTTCTTAGGTCTTGAGTTAGTCTACACCAACTCAGGTATATATATCACTCAAAAGAAGTATGTACAGGATATGGTCAAGAAGTTTGGCTTGCAGGATGCTAAAGTCTCAACTACTCCAATGGAGGTCAACCTAAAGCTTAGTGCTCATGAAGGGGATGAAATACAAGACATTACAGGATATCAAAGCATGGTAGGTAGTTTGAATTATGCTACCTTGACAAGAATTGACATAGCATATGGAGTTAGTGTGCTAAGCCAATTCATGCACAAACCAAGGGTACCTCACCTAGAGGCAACAAAGAAAATCTTGAAGTATTTGAAGGGAACTCAGAACCATGGTTTGTACTTTCCTTATACATCAGATATTGACATTAAAGTATATTCAGATGCAGATTGGGCAGGATGCAAGGATGATAGGAGAAGCACATCAGGTTACATTTGTTTTGCAGGAGATAAACCTATTTCTTGGTCAGCCAAGAAGCAACCTACAGTGGCATTGTCATCCACTGAAGCAGAGTATAGAGGGCTTGCCAATGCCACTCAAGAAGCTATCTGGTTAAAGCTTTTATATACAGAGCTAGGCCTATACACTAGGCCTCCAATCATCTTTGGAGATAACACAAGCTCTCTTCACCTTGCAGCTAATCCAATATATCATGCTAGGACAAAGCACATAGAGGTTCATTACCACTATGTGAGAGAAAAATTGCTAAGCAAAGACATTCAATTGACTTATGTGTCCACTAATATGCAATGTGCAGATTTACTCACTAAAGCATTGGATGGAAACAAGTTATGCAGATTCAAATCCATGATTGGATTGCAGGATGTGATTGAAGACTAAAGATGAAGACTTAAGCCAAAGTGTTTGGCTTGAGGGGGAGCTGTTGGTGCATTTCAAGCCTTCACACTTGGCTTGGAACTTTGGAAGATAAGCTTGGACAATTTTCATCAAGACTTCACTTGAAGGGAAGAGCATAGGAACCCATACCTATGATTTATTATCTTTTTACTTTCATTGTAAAAGTCTTAGTGACTTGTCATTTATGAACACATACCTACTTGATTAAGTCGTGGAAATTGGATGGTGTAAATGGAGAGAATATCTTCCTTCTTTTAGAAGAGTGATTATAGGAGATTTGAATTTGAATTCAAATTCAAATCTCAACTCAACTTCTATAAAAATCAATGTAAAAAGTCGCGGGTTAGCTAGTCTCAATTGAGCTCACTCCCCGAGGCATTCTACCATTGTAACTCTGTGTGTGTTAGTGCTACTTCATAGTCTACACCACAACACCTCACTTAGCTATGCTTGTCATGCTAATGGGATTGTACAACTACATCAATCAATAGAAGTATACACATTCATTATCTCTGTTTTCTCTGAGTCATCATCTCCAAGTCTGTCAACTTCAACAGGGCATATCTCAGGATCTACTTATCCAAATCAAGTGATTCAAAGCACATTGGATTCAGCTCAAAGTCTTCTACATGCCTACAAAATTTCAAGGTCATTGGATCAGCCATCTTGGAGAAATCACGCTCGAAGTGACCTCTGGTATTCTTCTGCAGAGCTCCTAAAAAGTCGGGGGTACATATAATTTTGCTAAAGTGATTTCTCAGTGTGTAGTTTATCATTTTATCTCATTCCACTTGCAAATGGTAGCTTGCTAAGCTAATTTAATATGTCTAGAAGGAATTTGATCAATTGTAAGTGTGCTGGTCATACTGAGTGAAAGTCTGAGCAGGTGTAAATACCAAATTAGCAAGTTTTCTTGGATTCTTGAAGTCTCAAGTAGTCTGTTTTGATTTGATCATTACACATATCATTTGCAAAGTACATATATGCTTTCTTGGTATCATTTGGAAGCTAATCAAGTGTACTAAGCATATCTGAAGCAAAGGAGGGCTGGAGCAAAGCAGATCTAGCAGCTTCAACTCAATCTCTTGAGTGCATCCAACCATCTCTCCCAACAACTTTTAACTCAACATCTATAAAAATGATCATGAAAAAGTCGCGGGTAAGAGTCATCATTCCCGACCTCATCTCTGTGAATTCTGAGTGTGTGTGAGGCCTACACTCTAGCCCACACCTATCTACACCATTAGGCAATTATCTTCATGCCTATGACATAGTATACAAGTGTTCATTAACACATATATCTACATTGTTCATTTCTGAGTTCTCTGTCATAGTACTTGAAAGTCTGTCAACTTGTGGAGAGCATATATCACTCATTTCTTGACCAAATTCAAAGATCTATAGCTTTTTGGAACCAGCTTAGAGTTTTCTACATGCTATCAAAATTTGAAGAGATTCTATTCAGCCATTGCAGAGAAAAGCTCGTCGAGGTGATCACTGGTCAAAGTCTGCAACAGTCCTACAAAATCGGGGGTAAAGGTTTACTTGCTAAATTGATTTCTCTGAGCATAATTAATCTTTTTATATCATTCCACTTTGAATAGTTAGCTTACTAAGCTAATTAGATACCCCTAAAGGAAGGTTTCCAGTTCCTACTGTGTTGGTCATACTGAGCAAAAAATCTGGCAGGTGTCAAGTAAAAAATAGAAGGTTTTATTTGAAGCTTGAAGTTCAAAGTTGTCTGTTTTGATTCAATCTTTACGTACATCATTTCCAAAGTACATAGGCCATTTTATGGTGTCATTGGAAAGCTAAGGAGGTCCACTGATCAACTCTGAAGCATCAAAGGGCTGATACAAAGCAAGATTTGGCAGTACCTACTCATTCTCTTGGAGTATCCATCCATCATTCCCAACATGTCATAGCAACCAACCCAGTCCGAGTCACAAAAAGCATGTAAATCTGACCCTAATGATCCCCCCTTGGGCTAAAACAATCCAAGTAGCCAAGTACCAGTCAAGTAGCGAAAGATGTGCTTAATTGCCTACCCATTCTTCACACCTGGGCAATGCATAAACCTGCTCATCTATGAGACAAAAAACTAAATATCTAGCCGAGTAATGCATAATTAAATCAAGCATCCAACAGCGTGCTCATAGAGAACATCATCAAATGCATCCCGAGCATCATGAAGACTCAATCCTAAACCTATCTCCATAGAAGTGGCAATAGGTTTGCAGTTTTCAAGGCCAAAATGCTACAATAATGTGTCATTATATTTTGTTTAACACAAAGCTATTCCGCCACCAACTTGCATAAATTGAATGCCCAAATAATGATTCAAATGCCCCAAATTAGACATCTCAAATGAGGCATGAAAATCAGCCTTAAAATCAGCAATATGCTTCTCATAAGGACCAATGAGCTGCATTTCATCAACATACACAACAATGATCATAAGCACATCATTAGCACACTTAACATATAAGTTGCTCTCTGTTGGATTGTTCTCAAAACCATGTAAGGCCAATTCAGGAAATTTGGGAATTATTCAAGTCCCATTTATATCACTTACTATGTCAACTTATTAAGTTTGAGCCTAACCTTGATACCCCATTTATAATAAAGTTATCCTTGATATTAAAAGTGTCAATTTAATATACTCCAATCAAAAGATAATAACATGTTGTAGTGTGTGAATGAGTCAAAAACTAAAACATTCAAACACAAAGAACTGTCTCAAAATCCTGTGTAATTCCCAATTTTCCTGAATAGGCCTTATGTGCAATCAGGTAGGCATGTATTTTTTCATACCAAGCACGTGGTGCTTGTTTCAATGCATATAATGCCTTTTCCAACCTGCACACCTGGTTTTCATGCCCTTTCTACACAAAGCCATAGGGCTGAAAAACATACACTTCTTCATGCATGTCACCATTCAAAAATGCAGTTTTAATGTCCAACTGATGTGCATTCCAACCATGATGAGTAGCAAGTGCATAGATGCTATGAACAATAGTCCTTTGACATTTAGGTGCAAAGCTCTAATCAAAATCAATGCCTCGTTCCTGTGCATAACCCTTTGCAACAAGCCTAGCCTTATACCTGTCAACTGTTCCATATGGCTTACGCTTTAGCTTGTATACCCACTTGGTGCCAATGGCCTTCTTGCCAGGAGGCAAGTCACATAAAGATCAGGTACCATTTTTCCTGATAGCATCATATTTTGATTGCATAGCAGCAATCAAATTTTCAAAATTTTGTGTCTTATCAAAGAAAATATGTTCATTCTCATCACAGAGACTAGAGGCAGCCATTGCACAACAATCTAATGCAAAAGAGGCACCATGAGAGCCTGAATGAGTAGGATATGATAGAGGTGCATCTAATTTGGTGTCATGCAAAGTCTGAACTAGCCATTTTGGCATAGTTTTTGCCTCCTCAATATCACACCTCTCATCAACATGTGCATCATGCAAGTCTGCATCTGAAATGGAATGATCAACATCATCACATGAAACCTATAAAGGATGAGAAGTTGCCTCATAAGGACTAGCACTAGACTATCCACCTGTAAAAAGAGGCAACAAAGTATCATACATGTCTTTCGAGCTAACAGATGTCTCCCTAGTACATGAAAGTAGTGGCTGAATATCATCTTCCACAAAAACATCATGGCTAACCAAAATGCGTTTAGTTTGTGGATGATACATATGATAGCCTTTGCTTTGAGAAATGTACCCAACAAAAATACATGTCACTGCTTTATCATCCAATTTCATGCATTGTTGTTCAGGCACTAGTGCATATGCCAGACAACCCAAAACACACATGTGAGTAATAGATGGCTTGTGACCATGCCAAGGCTCATATGGGGTGATAGATTGCAATCCTTTAATCCATTCTATTGAAGTGTATTCAGCACTGTACACTGATGTTTTATCCCAAGAACAACAAAAAATGCATTAAATTTGGAAGACATATATTCCCCCCCTCAATGAGAATGCAGGGTGCCCATTTTACATGCTGATAGATTTTGAATCAAAACCAGAAACTGTTTGAAGCACATAAACACTTCAGACGTTGCTTTCAATGGATCCACCCATGCATGCATGGAAAAATCATCGATGAAAGTCATGAAGTAAAGATAGTTCCCAAAAGAGGATGTCTACATAGGACCACAGACATCACAATGAATAAGCTGCAATTTCTGAGTAGCTTGAGCTCAACCATCTTTTGGGAATGAGGAACGCTGCATTTTGCCCAAAATACAACCTTCACATACATGTTTACGAGGTGACTCAAGTTTGGGCAAAGCGGACACCATTTTAGATTTCTCTAGGCATAGGAAACTAGCAAAATTCAGATGACCAAAGCATGCATGCCAAAGCTTTGCATCTGACATAGCCTGAGAATCATGTACTGCACATGCTGAATCATTCGTAGATTTTTCATAGTCTATGAGCTTATATAGCCCATGACATAAAATGCTAGAAGCAACAATCACGTCACCATTTGACTGATCATGAACTGTACATCTGCCATCAACAACTTTCACAACCAAGTCAATCTTGACTAAAGCCAAAACTGATAATAGATTCTCCTTGATCCCTGGCACAAATAAAGCATCTGACAATGTAAAAGAACTACCATTAACAGTAGTTAGAATGATCTTACTAAATCCCATGATAGGATAAGATGCATTTTTGGTGCATGTATTCCCTATAGGGGTAGGCTCAAGTGAAGTGAAGAAATTGCACTGTGAGGTAATATGTTTGGTTGCCCCACTATCAAAGTACCAAACATCCAAATCTACTATAGACATACACTGTTCAGGAGAAGATGGGTCAAAACTGCAAAGAGTAGTAAACACCCATTCTTCATTCTGGACTAGATTAGCAGACTCTATTTTTGGTGTAGAGGCCTCTACAGCCATTCTAGCCTCTTTTTTTTGCCTCTTTAGTAACTAGTTTTGTACAACTCTCTATGACATGATAATTTGCTTTACAATATTTGCAAAACAATTTTTGCTTTTCTATTTTCTTCTCGTCTGTGTCATCCTTCTTGATTGTGTAGAATGAGTAGATTTCTACTTACTAGTAGAAGAGCTCCATTTACCTTTGCACTTCTGGCTAGCCAGGAAAGCTTGATCTGCAACACACATAATGGACCGGTTCTGCCTAGACTGATCTTCCTGCAATAGAACAAAGACTAACTTCTCAAATGTTAAGGCATTTGGATTGCCTTTCATCATCAAATGAAGAGTGGAAGCAAAACCTTCATATGAATATGGAAGACCATTCATAACAGTCTGCACAAGTGAATTGTTAGGTAAGACTTCATCAGTAGAAATCAAATGTTCCTTCAAATCTTTGATCTTTGTGAGAAAATTGTCCATGGAATCACCTTCATTCATGTGCTCACTCTCCAACTGTGTTCGGAGGCAAGCAACACGAGCCTCATTTCTTGCTTGGTATAAAGTGGTAAGTGTATCCCAAGCATCCTTAGCTGTTTCGCAAGAGAGAATGTGAGGAATAATGACACATTTAACAGACAAGGCTATCAATGCATGTGCTTGAGCATCTCTGCATCCCAACAAATTTGCTCTACATTAGGTGCAATATGAACCATAACACCAACAGGAACATGAAGAATATCATCATCTTCAATGCCATCTGCATCACCTTCAACAACTGTGTTTGCAAGTGTAATATGAAGTTTTTCAAAACCCTACATAATATTCCACATTCCTTTCGCAACCAATACATGACACATCATATAAGCCCACAATGGGTAATTGGTACTGTCGAACTTATGCTCAACAGCCAACATGCGGAATACATCACTGCTTTCAGCCATGGTCACTGATTAAAATACCCTGATGTAAAAAAATGATTGTATCTTGAAAAGTTGAACATAACTACCTTGGCAATTCTTGCTAAACCTGTAGCAGACTTTGAGGTGCTTATACTGGAAAACCAAAACTTGTATATATCTTTGGCACAAAAAGACAAAATAGCCTACACAAGTGCCATGATAGTGCATTCGAAGGCCAAAACAAGCTCAGATCACCTTGACTATGCTCACCAAATTTTGTGCGATTCTAAGATTGTGATCAGAGGGGTGTTGACGATGCCGTAGATGAAGTGACAACTTGCTCTGATACCAATTGTTGGAGTTTGAGGTGTACAGAAGCACATGAACAACACAAGGAAGAAGAAGAAGCTTGGAACACAAAACAAAATACGAAATGTATTACCACTAGAATGTACAAAGATAAGTAACCTTTTAGGGCAATAGGCATATATAAAAACTGGGGGAAAAAGCCTTCTAAAGAGGGAAAAAAGTGCCCCGACAGTCCTAGTGTGTTTGCACACATCACTACCTAAATATATCAACAGCTACTCAACCATTACTTTCATGTACTAAGGAGACATTTGTTAGCTCCAAAGGTATGTGTGATACTTTGATTCCTCTTTTTACAGATGGACAATCTAATGCTGGTCCAAATGAGGCAATTTCTCAGCCTTTACAGGTTTCATGTGATGATGTAGATCATTCCATTTTTGATGCCGATTTACATGATGCACTTTTTGATGAGAGAGCTGATATTGAGGAGGAAAAAGTATGCCAAAATGGTTGGTGCAAAATTTGTGTGATAAACAATTAGATGCACCTCTATCATATCATACTTATTTAGGCTTTTAGAATGCTTCTTTTGCATCAAATTTCTATGCTATGGTTGCCTCTAGTCTCTATGATGAGAATGAGCCTATTTTGTTTGATGAAGCTCAAAACTCTGAAAATTGGATGGTTGCTATGCAATCAAAATATGATATATTATGAAAAATGGAACCTGATCCATATGTGACTTGCCTCTTAGAAAGAAGGCCATTGGTACTAAGTGGGTATACAAGTTGAAGCATAAGCCTGATGTAAGAGTTGACAGTAATCATGCTAGGCTTGTTGCAAAGGGTTATGCTCAGGAAAGAGGCATTGATTTTGATGAGACCTTTGATCCTACATACCAAATGACTATTGTTCATAGCATCTTTGCACTTGTAGCTCATCATGGTTGGAGTGTACATCAGTCGGACATTAAAACTGCATTTCTGAATGGTGACTTGCATGAAGAAGTGTATGTTTTTTAGCCTTGTGGATTTGTGTAGAACATGCATGAAAACAAAATGTGTAGGTTGAAGAAGGCATTATATGGTTTAAAGCAAGCACTACGTGCTTGGTATGAAAAGATATATGCACCTTATATGTTAAGTGTGCAAATGATGTGCTTTTGATCATTTTTCTCTATGTTGACGACGTGTTGCTCACTGGTCCTTATGAGAAGCATATTGCTACTTTTAAGGCTGATTTGCATGCCTCATTTGAGATGTCTGATTTGGGGGATTTGCATCATTATTTGGGCATTCAATTTATGCAAGTTGATGACGGAATAGCTTTCGTGTCAAACAAAATATATTGACACATTATTTCAGCATTTTGGCCTTGAGGGCTACAAACCTATTGCCACTCATGTGGAGACAAGTTTACAATTGAGTCTTCATGATGTTGGAGATGCATTTGATGTTGTTCTCTATCAGTAGGCTATTGGATGCTTGATTTACTTATGCATTACTCAGCCAGATACTCAGTTTGCTATCTCAGAGATGAGCAAGTTTATGCATTGCCCATGTGTCAAGCATTTGCAGGCAGTTAAGCACATCTTTAGCTACTTGAGTGGTACTTGGCTACTTGAATTGTTTTATCCCAAGAGGGATCATTATCACTAGATTTACATGCTTTTTATGACTCTAACTGGGCTAGTTGCTATGACACTCATGTGTCCACTAGTGGCTTTTGCTTCATGCTTGGTAGCTCATGTATATCTTGGTTGAGCATGAAGCATGCTATTGTGGCCACTCCTAGTTGTGAGGCTGAGTATAGGGCAGCCTTATGGTTGATTTGGGGATTGGTTAGGCTTCTACCACCACCATCTTCACTAATAGCGAGAGTGCATTGCTAGTTGTGAGGAACCTTGTGTTGCATGCTCGCACAAAGCACACTGAGGTGCACTATCATTATGTCAGGGAGAGCTTCTCTGTTGGAGAGATCAGTTTGGCATATGTGCCAGCACAGGAGAACATTGCAAACCTTTTCACAAAGGCTCTATCTAGGGAGAAGTTTGAAGCTTTCCACAAAGCTTTTGGCTTACTTCATTTTGTGGATTGATTCCACATGACTTGGCACTTCCTTATACATGAGTGCCAGCTCCTTGTTCGCTACATCACTCCCAAGGGGGATTTGTTGATATATTTAGGTAGTTATGTGTGTGAACACACTAGGACCACTGGGGCGCTTTTTTCCCTCTTTTGGAGGTTTTTTCCCCCTGGTTTGTATATACACCTATAACCCCAATGGGTTACTCATCTTTGTACATTCTAGTGGTAATACATTCAGTATTGTGTGTTGTGTTCCAAGCTCCTTCTTCTTCCTTGTGCTGTTCGCATGGTTTCACAGACCTCAATCTCCAATAGGATGTTCACCTTGAATGTGAAAATTCTTGAAATGAATGCAACCATGTTTGCAAAAGGTGGTGTTATTGT
Organism: Ceratopteris richardii; assembly: GCA_020310875.1. Classification (NCBI taxonomy): domain Eukaryota; kingdom Viridiplantae; phylum Streptophyta; class Polypodiopsida; order Polypodiales; family Pteridaceae; genus Ceratopteris; species Ceratopteris richardii. The sequence goes on from CM035424.1 coordinate 73,360,619, forward strand.
TGATATAGATATTTGGCACAAGCAAATTTGACATGTAGATTTGGAGAGGCTAAAGTTGCTGCAGCTAAAGGCCTTATCAATGGACTACCAAATTTTAGGGTTGAATAGATGCAGAAGGTGTTTGAAGCATGTCAATTTTTCATCATTTTCACATGACAAGTATGTTCGTGATAATGTGCTAGAAATAGTACATACATATGTTTAGGGTCCTACAAAGACCACATCTATCAGAGGCTACTGGTTTTATGTCACTTTAATTAATGACCATACACAAAAGGTATGTGTATAATTTGTGAAAAATAAGAATGATATATTTAGTGTTTTTTATAATTTCAAGGTTATTGAGGGAAGTATATTAAAAAAGTTAGACCTGATGGAGGAGGTGAATACATGTCAAATGAGCTCAATAGTTTTCTAAGAAGTCATGGAATTCGAAGGCATTTTTCATGCAGTTACACACCATAATAGAATGGTGTTGCCGAACAAAAAAATAGACATATTGGAAAAATAGAAAGAGACTTGAAAAATATATTTCATTGTTATTGGGCAGAAGCTATGCACACTACTGTATACATCATGAATATAACTCCGATTACTTCTGTACATTACACATGAAGAGAATTTTATAGGTAAAAAACCAAACTCATTGCATATGAAAGTATTCAATTATGTTGCATATGTACATGTTTTAGATGTGTTGAGGATAAAACTTGACCCAAAATTAGAAAAATATATCTTCATTGGGTATTCCAGTGAGAAAAAGGGATACAAATGTCACAACATACTCACATGACAAGTGAAGGTACACAAAGATGTGGTGTTTGATGAAATGTCAAGCTTCTATGTAGATGCTAAAAAAGGACTTAACCTTGACTCAAATGAAAAAGGAAATGTTGAAAACTAAAGTGCAAAATCTGAATTTGTGAGTGGAATTGATGTACCACCAAACAATAGTTCCAACTCAAACCCATGGAGTGGATGATTGTTTGGAGATTTCAGTCTAGCAAATTCATCCACTATGTCCACGAAAGGTAAAGAAAAGGTTTCTTGATGGTAATTAAACATCTATAAGTTTGGAAGACATTGATGGAGAATCAAGCAGTTCAAAAAAGAGCCTTGGTGAGGTACTTGGATTTTCCTCTGTGACGACTCAAGGAGTAAAAAAGGCATATGCAAATGATACAGCAAGAAGAAGTGACCGAGAACTAGGACATATATGGGAGGATGCGGAATTTAGTGCAATGATTGACGTATGAAAGTTACATGGCTTGTCATTGTGCCTACATGACCAAGGTAATACAAGATGCTACACCTTCTTGTTTTCAAGATTCAATTGGAAATGTAGATTGGGAGAAAGCTATGGATGAGGAGATGTTGCACTTTATGGAAATGAAACATGGAAGCTAGTTCCATTGCCATGAGGAAAGAAACCAATATGCTACAAGTGGGTTTACAAGGTAAAGCACAATGCTGATGGTAGCATAAGATTGGTAGCAAAGGAATCTTCACAAACATATGGCATTGATTATGAGGAAAATTTCAACCCTATAGCTAAAATGGCTATTGTTAGAGAACTTGTTGCATTGGCTACAACAAAATGATGGATTTTGCATCAGATGGATGTGAGGAATTCTTTCTTATATGGTGATTTGCAAGAAGAAGTATACATGGAGCAATCACAAGAATATGATCATTCAAGGCACCCAAAATATGTTTGCAAGTTCCAAAAGGCTTAGTATGGGCTTAAATATGCACCTTGTGCTTGGCATGCAAGGATTGTAGATTATTTAACCACCATTGGATTTTCTATATGTGATTTAGGTAACTCGTTATATGAAAGGAAGGGTGATGATGGCATCTCAATTGTGGCTATTTATGTTGATGAATTGATTGTAGGTGGTAATAATGAAGAAACCATTAAAGAGGTAAATAAACTCTTTATGTAGGAATTTGACATGAAAGATCTTGGTGTGCTACACTATTTTTTGGGCATTGAGTTTAGACATACAAAAATAGGTATATGGATGTTGCAAAGGCTATATGACTTACAGAGGCTGAGTATAGAGATGTTGCAATGGCAACATGTGAAGTGTCATGGCTAGAGATGCTACTCATAGATTTAGGTGTGGAAGTATAGAAGCCTATCATCATTTATTGTAATAACCTTAGTAGCATTGAGTTAGCACAAAATTCTATATTTCATGCTAGAAAGAGAAAAGGTATTAGTAGGTAATATTGAATGGTGTTGTTGAACAAAAAAATAGACATATTGCAGAAATAGCAAGAGACTTGATGGTTGAGAAAAATATGATTCATTGTTATTGGGCAGAAGCTTTGCACACTACTGTATACATGATGAATATAACTCCGAGTGCTTCTATAGATTACACATGAAGAGAAGTTTATAGGTAAAAATCCAAACTCATCGCATATGAAAGTATTTGGTTGTATTGCATATGTACATGTTTTAGATGAGTTGAATATAAAATTTGACCCAAAAGTAGAAAAATGTATCCTCATTGGGTATTCCCATGAGAGGAAGGGATATAAATGTCAAACCCACTCACATGACAAGTGAAGGTATGCAAAGATGTGGTGTTTGATGAAATTTCAAGCTTCTATGAAGATGCCAAAGAAGGACTTAATATTGACTCAAATGAAAAAGGAAATGTTGAAAACTGAAGTGAAAAATCTCAAGTTTTGAGTGGACTTAATGTATCACCAAGCAATAGTTCCAACTCAAACCCATGGAGTTGAAGATTGTGTCCAAATTTCAGTCCAACAAATTCATCGACTACGTCCACGAAAGGTAAAGAAAAGGTTTTTTGTTGGTGATAAAACATCTACAAGTTTGGAAGACATTGACGGAGAATCAACTGGTTCAAAAACGAGACTTGATGAGGTACTTGGATTTCCCTCTATGAAGATGCAAGGAGGAAGAAAGGCATATGCAGATGATACAACAAGAAGAAGTGACCCACAACCAAGACATATATGGCAGGATGTCGAATTTAGTGCAATGACTGATGTATGATAGTTACATGGCTTGTCATTGTGTCTACATGACCAAGGTAATACAAGATGCTGAACCTTCTTTTTATGAAGATTCAATTGAAAATGAAGATTAGGAGAAAGCTATGGATGAGGAGATGCTGCACTTTATGGAAATGAAACATGGAAGCTAGTTCCATTGCCATGAGGAAAGAAACCAATATGCTACAAGTGGGTTTACAAGGTAAAACACAATGCTGATGGTAGCATAAGCAGGTACAAAGAAAGATGGGTAGCAAAAGGATATCCACAAACATACGGCATTGATTATGAGGAAAATTTCAACCCTGTAGCTAAAATGGTTATTCTTAGAGCACTTGTTGCATTGGCTACATCATAAGCATGGATTTTGGATTAGATGGATGTGAAGAATTCTTTCTTATATGGTGATATGCAAGAAGAAGTATACATGGAGCAATCACAAGAATATGATCATTCAAGGCACCCAGTATATGTTTGCAGGTTTGAAAAGGCTTTGTATGGGCTTAAACAAGCCCCTTGTGCTTGGTGTCACTCTAGCACAATGGTGAGTACCAACGTGAGGAGATACACCTCATAAATGTCAATCCGTGGAGACGTGAGGACCGGTATGAAGACCGCGAGCAAGTGATGGCACAAGTGCGTGAGTGAAAGCACACAATCATGCACACACATACACACACACGTGCACAAGGTATGAGCAAAGAGTGGAACAATGGAAAGCTTCGATTACCAATGAGCTCTCTTACAGAACTGAAATCTACAACAAGCCAACCCCAAAAATGAGCTCTCCAGCCCTTTTTATAGTTTTTCAGTGGTTTTGGCCCTGTCCAGACCTAGTGTCCGGCCTAGTTAAAAATTATGTTCTAGGGCTTATTTGGGGGCTCAATCGGAATCTAAAAATTATGAAAATTGGTAGTATGATACATCTAATACTCCTCAAGCTCAAGGACTCCTTGGCTTGAACAAAATGGAGCTGTAAAAATAGAAAATGGTATTTACAATGATATTTACAATGATATTTAGTGATAAAAATCACTATTTTTATAGGGATTTCTTCTGAAAATTTGACATGTGAATCTTGGAGCTCCCTACTTGCTCCTTCTTCTTGTGAATCTTGGAGCTCCCTACTTGCTCCTTCTTCTCGTGTGTTCACTTCCTTGATGCGCTTCCATGCTTTGTCCTTGATCTTGAGCTGCAACACTCTCCCCCCTCTTGAGTCTGTCGTCCCTGACAGACCCTTGTTGTAGTGGTTGTTCCATGTAGTACATTGAGAGGTAGTGCCCTTCATGTGTCAACAGCACCGGTCCATCATTCCAATGCAGCTTGGTCATTTGTCTGGTTCTTCACTTTGTCATTGCTGCCTTTGCATGGACTTCTTCCTTGTATTCCAGTTTGCTACTGTCTTTGTGAGCTTTCAAAAATTGTGAGCTACTCAAAAGGGGTTATCACTGTGGATTATGAGTAACTCTCATGGTGCATTGCTTCTACGCTTGTTGTTGTCACCGTGATGTCCGCTGGTTCGTCCAAAGATGGGGTTCCGTGTTTTCATGCCCAGTACTTGTAACCTAGAAATGATGATGGGTAAGTGCTTTAGTGCGTGGGTTGAACAAAATATGTGCCTTGTGCAAGGCCTTGTAATGTGGACCTACGTATGCGTACTTGGAAAATGCATGGCAAGAAGTATGGTGCAAGAGATTGGGTCTTGAGCTAAGTGCTCAAGGGTATGCTGACGAAGAGGTTTCCTAATCGATCATGGTTATAGTGTTGTTGAAGCATACACGTCTTACCATGGTGAAGGGTCCGTTGATCTTCATCTCTTCGTGTTGTATTCCATCATGGTGTTTGACCATCGGCTTGTCCATTTGTTGATGGATGTCCTTGCTGAAAGTTCGCTGATGAGCATTTTCAAGCACAGTCCTCTTCTTTGCCCTTTTTTTTTTTAATAAATTTATTTATTTTTTTTTATACACACGATGGCATCAAACAAGAAGAAAGAGGTTAGTATCAATAATATATTTTGCATGTGAAAATTGTGTCTCCTGTGCCTGGGATTTCTCATTTGTGTCTATGCACGGCCATGTAAGGTGGCCCTATATTGATGCATACTTTGGAAATGCATGACCTGAATGGTGCAAACGACTGGGTTATGCCAAAGGCACATGGTTGCTGCTGGTCGAGGCTTTTGATGGTACTTGCATACTTGATGAATTCTTTGATTGGAGGTGTCTATTGGATCTCAAAATGATGTAATCCTCCGGATTGGAACCCATTTTGGAATAGGGTTGGGTACTGTAGAGATCACCTCAGGCCACTTCATCTTTGTATGCTTTCCAAACTTGGGTATCCCGTGTGGTTGGCCTTTTGGTTCTGGGGATGTTGTTGGTGCTTTTGGCTTCCAAACCCATATCCTTGATGATTGCCTGCTTACTTTTGCAGAAGGGTTGGGTTTATCTTCGTTTGTTCTTTGTGTTTTGTTATTCCCCTTTGCTTTCCTTGGCTTCTTTGTTGAGACCTTTTGCATGGTGGGGAGCATAGGCCGTTGTGTATGTAAGAGCTTCTTGGGTACCCACATCTGTAATCGCCCGTGTTGAGCTGTAGTTAATTTTTTAGGCACCCAAATTTGTACATGATTGTGGTCGGCCTTCTTTGATAGCTTCGGTACCCAAATTTGTTGGATTCTTCGTGCTTGAGCCTGTCGTAGGTGCTTGGTCCTCTTTTTTTCATGCTCGATCTGGTTGGGTGGGAATCTTTGAGGCAACATCGATGGTTGCACTCCTTTCTTTACCCAGATCTGCTTCATGCCCATAACTTCTTTCTTCTTGAATTCTGTCTGTCGAGTTGATATAGCAGATGTCATTTTTGCTTGCCTCCTTGGTTGGGTTACACTTGCATTAGCATGTGAAGAAGAAGGGAGGTGTGCTGGCCTTTGAGCTTTGGCTTTCATGATTGAGTCCTTGTGCGTCATAGGATCAGTGACACACACAAAATTTTCTTTATGAAGATTAGTTTCAGGAGAACGAAGAGAATGTGTGACCTTTGGATTTGTGAGCATGCACTTTCCTAATTCTAATGTAATGCATTGTTCATGGACCCAAACTTGAAGAAGTTGACTTCTTAGGTTCAAGTTGACTGCATGGTCATAGATCCAATCTTGACCTAGGACAAGTGGCTCTGTAAGGTCCGCATCATGATACACTAGCATTTTGACTTTTATTGGAACATCTTGAAGGTAGATGGGAAGTTCCACCTCGCCTAAACACGGGGTTTCCACACCTCCCAATCCTATGAGATAGGCTTCTATGGGCTTGATGTCCAATTGCAGGTCTTGGCAGTATGAAAGTCTAACTGCACTAGTTGCTGCACCTGAGTCAATTAATGCTCTCACAGTCTTTGCATTCTTCCCTTGCCCTACCGCTATGGTCACAAATGGACGTCGATCAATTATTTGAGAAGCAGTTAGGTCCGATTTTTGGCACATGTCCATGTGATATTTTGGAGCTTTTGTGTTGACCTCTAGGCCTAATCGTCGTAACTTATTTCTTCTGATGCGCTCTCTCGCCTCTGCTTGTGCTTCTTCTCTAACCCTTAACTCCTCTTCTTTTCGCTTCTTAGCAGTGTTGAGTCTCATTAGCATTTCCTCTGTAAGAGGTTCTTGATATAGCTTGACTCGACAACCACTGATATAGTTTGGTAAGACATCGCCTTCTAGTGTGGCCAATTGAACTGCACCGCTAGTGGAAATTCTATTAATGATCATGGGTCCATATCCTCTTTTTTCCAATTTACGGGCATGTTGCTTTAGTGTATAAACCAACACTAGGTCTCCCTCTTTCAAGCCTTTATCCTTGATATGTGCATCAAAGTATGCTTTTTGCCTTTTCTTTGCAGCATAGATGCCTGCCGCTGCTCGTAGCCTTGTCTCACCTAAGCGTTCTAAATCAAAGATCCTCGAGGATAACTCATGTCCGTTCCAATCATGCTCTTGTGCTACTTTTAAAGTTGGGATTAGGAAATCCAATGGTAGCACAGCATTTTGTCCGAAGACCATCTGAAATGGGGTGGCATTGAGTACCGTTTTATAAGCAACTCGGTAGGCCCAAACAGCATGATGAAGTTGTTTGTCCCAATCAGAGCGTTTGTTATTTACGAGTTTTGTCAATACGTTACATAGGATCTTATTCGTACTCTCAGCTTGTTTGTTAGCTTGTGGATGATAGGGGGCAGACTTCTTATGTATCACCAAGAACTCTTGGAGGAGATTTTCAATGACATCATTCAAGAAGTGTGTGCCTCTATCACTTACTAACTCTATTGGTAATCCGTATCTAGTGAACACATTCTCAAATAAGAACTTAGCTGTAGTTTGAGCATCGTTCTTTGTTGTGGCTTTGACTTCTACCCACTTTGTGAGATAATCCGTGGCTACAATAATGTACTCGGCATGGGAGTTTCTGGCTGGGGGGTTAATAGGACCTACAAAGTCTATGCCCCACTTCGAAAATGCACGTCCTCCCATCATTGGTCTCAAAGGCATCTCATCTTTTCTAATCAGATATTGTGTACGTTGGCATGTGTCACATTTCTTCACATAGGTATGTGGATCCATATGAAGAGTGGGCCACCAAAGTCCTGAGAATAGAATAGTCTTAATTACCCGATCAGGACCAAAATGTCCGCCTGCCACACTGCTATGTGCAGTTTCTAAGACACTCAAATAATCTGATTCATGAACGCACAATCTTAAATAGCCATCTTTGCCTCTTCGGTATGGGTTATCACCTACTAAGGCATAGTCTTTAGCCTCCTGCTCTATACTTCGTTTTCTTGCTAGACTTGCCCCCTTGGGGGATGTTCCCGATCTCATAAATTCTACCAATGAAGCACTCCAGTCAGGAATTAACGACATGTGATAAAGGTTAGCATGCTCCACTGGGGTTCGCTCTTTGCACATTGGACAATTCTTTATCCACTCATGAATTGCTTTATCCATACTGGGCCAATACACTCCTAAACGTTTTAGATTTTGCAGTGTTCGTTGTTTAGAATAGTGATTCCCTAGAAATCCTTCATGGGCTTGTTGCAACCAACTACTATGCTCATCATCCTCGACACAACAAGCTAGAACACCTTCCGTGTCTTGTTTATACATGCTTCCTGCCAATATTTGATAGCTTTGTGACCGCACAATTTCATCCCTGTCCGTCTTCACCTTTTTATTTGCGGGTCCAAAGGTTAGGCCTGGTACCAACTTATTTGCCCATTTAGGAACAACTTCTAGATTGAACAGATAAGCATCGGGCAATTCATCCGACACTCCTTGCGGTGGCTCTCCTGAAGTGATGCGAGAAAGGTGATCCGCTCTGAGGTGGGTCTTACCTTGCCTAACAACCACTTCAAAGTCATATTCCATTAGTAAGAGGAACCATCTTACTAAGCGTCCAGTATTGCAAGGTTTATTGACCAAGTATAATAAGGCTTGATGATCGGTGAAGAACTTAAACTTGTTGGCCAATAAATAGTGTCTAAATTTCTTTACAGCATATACCATGCCTAAGCCTTCTCTTTCGGTTGTGGTGTAGTTTCGTTCAGCAACATTCAATTGCCTGCTAGCATATGCTATAGGCAAATCTAAATTCCCTTCACCAGTTGGTTGTGACAGCACACATCCTATTGCATAATTGGATGCATCCACATGTACGTGGAATGGCTTATTCCAATCAGGAGTCGTCAGTATTGGTGCTGTGCACAAGCGTCTCTTCAACTCATTGAAGGACTTCTCACATTCATCGTTCCACTCAAAATTTGTCAACAAGGCATAAAGAGGTTTAGCTATGATTGCATACATGTGAATGAACCTACGATAATATCCACAATGGCCCATGAAGGCCTGTACCTCTTTAACATTCCTTGGCCTTGGTAGCTCCGCTATGGCTTTTACTTTGTCCTCATCTGTTGATATTCCATTCTTAGAAACAATATGACCTAAGATTTTACCTTGACGTACCATGAACACACACTTTTCTGGGTTCAGACACACTCGGTATTGTCTACACTTATTGAAGATTTGTCTGAGCTCAGGAATATGACATCTCCTTTCTTGGGAATGAGCACATAAATCGTCCACATATACTTCTAAGCTTTTTCGCAAGAACTCTTTGAAGACATGACACATGAGCCTTTGGAAGGTTGCAGGTGCATTAGTCAGCCCAAATGGCATCACACGAAATGCAAAGATTCCCCACTCTGTGGCAAAAGCTGTTTTGTGTTGATCTTCTGGGGCAATGGCTACTTGGTTGTAACCTGAAAATCCATCAAGGAAGCTATAAACTTCCTTGCCTGCGACACGCTCCAATAAATGATCAGTGATTGGAAGTGGGTAGCTATCTCTAATCGTAGCGGCATTAACTTTTTTAAGGTTAATACACACACGTAACCTTCCATTCTTCTTGGGCACCACTACAACGGGGGACACCCATTCAGTATGCTCGATTTCATAGATGAATCCGGCTTCAATCAATCTGTCGATTTCTTCTTTTATTTTGGCTGCATAGGTGTCATTATATGTGTAGGGCTTCTGTTTGGTGGGCTTGGCATCTGCTATCATGGGGATCGTATGAGAACAAACCTTCGGATCTACTCCCTTCAAGTCTCTATAGTGCCAGGCAAACACATCCCTATATTCCCTTAACAAAGCTACCAACTCTGCTTCCTCTTCTTTATTTAGGTCGTCTCCTATGTATGTACATCTCTCTTCATTTTCTTCAATGGTGACTACAACTTTTTTGGTCTTTTCTTTGTTATCATATGCTTCTCCTGTCGTGGCCTCTCTCTTAGGCATTCGTACCAAAATTTTTCGGTCTTCCACTTCATATTTCTTGAAATTTTCTGGTACTTCAAATAATTGCTCCTCCTCTCCTTGTTTAACTACTTTTCTTTTCTTTTTCTTTTGACTACCTTCACTCCCATCCTTTGAATTTACCGTTTTGATGCTTGTGAGAGGTTCTTCTTCTTTTTGCGTAAATACTCCTATGTCTTCAAGATAGTGCTCCTCTGAATTAAAGCAGCTATCCATCACAATGGACTCTAGATCATCATCGTCCTCTTCTTTTTCTATGAAGTCACTAGGGTCACATTCTTCTAGGAAGGGCTGACACATGAACACTGAAATATCATATCCCTCCTCATCACAATGAGGTGTCCATTGTTCTTCATTGACAGCAATGTCCATGGTGGCTAGGATTTCTGCCCAACCATGAGGCTCAAATTCCTCATCTGGAAATATCATTGGCGTATAGGCTGGGTCTCTAACTGGTCTATCTCCTTGAGAAGTTCCTTTTTCTCTGGCCTTTAAGCGTTTTTCCTCTTCCTTTGCGACCTTGCACATCCACAAATGAGTATCCTCATGCATCCAAGATGTATCAGATGAACTTTTAGAATGCAGAGAGACTGAATCTTCTTGCTCCTTGTGGATAGGATTCCACTGTAGGGGTGGAACATCTCTGAAGGTGTAATCCTTCAAATTTACCTTGGTCGTGACCCCTAAGCGTTGCAAATATAAGGAATTGGTTCCCCAATCCTGTACCACTTGCAGTTGTCATAGGAAGGGCCTTCCTAGGATCATCTCGTAGACATTATTTTTTTCAAAGTTACATATAGCAAATGTGTGCTCAAACTCTACTCCACAGGTGGTTAGAGTTATCCCTTCGAGCAATCCTAGAGGTCTTTCCACATGGCCGTCAGCCATCTGAAGCTTCATTCTAGTTGGTTTTAATGTGGGCTTGCCCCATCGCTTCCACAGGGAGGTGGTTGCAATAGCAGCACCAGCACCTGAATCTATGATTGCTTTGGTTGTGTAACCTTGGTAGGTGATTGGAAGATAAGTATTACCTTCTTCACCTTCACACATGTCCCCTATTTTATCAAGAGGTATCTCTAGAACTTTCTCTTTAGAGCCTACTTTTGGCATTTTGGAATCAAGTTCGGGAACTTGATCCTTCACATGATTCCATAGCTCGGGTTTTTCTTTGAGCAGCTCCTCTACCGTGAGATGACACTGAACTTTAGTGTTCTTCACGACGTCAGTGTTTCTTGGAATCACCGAGTCTTCATTTCTTACCACTATTGTGGGAGCTCTAATCTGGACAGATTCAGTTTCCCATGGGTCTGTGAACTGTGGCAACTCTTGTAAAGAATTAGATTCAAAATCTAACTGTTCATCTTCTTGTTGCACTGTTTCTTCTCCATAAGTAGATGGAATGTCTTGTGGAAACTGATCATGAAGGTCATCAATCTCAAGGATAGGAGGAGGATTATCCTTCTCCTTGGCCCATTTCTCTTCTTGTATTTCCCACAAGAACGTTTGAGAGTGTTGTTGAATTGAAAGAGGCTTTCTCTCATCTATGGAGTCAGGAACATAGACTTTCTTTGGTGATGAGCTTTCCCTTTCAATAGTTAGTTGAGCCTGAGGAGGTAACGAAACTTGTGGCTTGTTTACCAACTGCTCTAATCTATCTAGTAAGCCCTGGAAGTGCAAACCCGGTGTAATAGCATTCGTCTGATTGAATGATTGATTGGCCTCGAACATAGCTTGAGCTAGTTCCACCATTTTAATGCACATTTTTGTCCGTTCAATCTCTAAATCTGCTCTAGGGTAGCTCTTATCTAGGTTTGCAGGTGTTGGCCCTTCTTGAAGTTGAGCCTGGTTTGCTTTGAACATCATGTCCAAGTGTTCTGGGGTTGGATCTGCAAGAACAGACCCCTGTTGTGGTGGTTCATTTACCGTGGTTGGTGAGTGGGGATGAGGTGATGTGGATGGAGTTTGGACTTGTGAGGGGCTTTGAGAGGCAATATCTTCTATTTTTGTTTTTGCATCTTTCAGGCTTTCCTCTAGATCGGATAACTTTTTGGTCCACTTACGATTGGCCTTCTCTCTAGTATCCTTCCATGTTCTTGTTCTTCTCTTACTAGGCTCTCCTGATTCACTTGGCTCTGATCGCTCAGCTGGTTTATTTTGCTGTAAGGCTTGTGCCCTAGTAACTGCGTGTATAGGAGCCACATCATCACTACTGGAACTTGAATCCCTAGCTAGGCCGACAACATTAATGGGTGTAACCTTTGGTACACTAGCGGGATGTCCGGGACAATCCCTCAAAAGCTGTTCTTTGCCACCCTCTAGGCAGACAACTTGTATCGTGATGTTCTGCCCTTGTGTCGGAGCTAGTGTGTGGGGTGGTTTTTGTCTTGGCATAGATTGAGGTTGGCTATTTCCTTCATGTTCATATGGTCTAGTTGCTTCTCGTGGTTCTGGACATGGGCTATACCTAGGAACTTCTCTTCCTTGTTCTGTAGGAGGGTACCCGTATGGTCTATAGTGGGGTGGTACAAATGGTCGCGGCTGTCTATTCATTAGATAGTTTTCATTGTTGTAGTTGGGGTACTTTGGCTCACTATAAGAGTACATGTTAGGCACTTGAGTTGATCGTCTATCGTACGGGTAAGGTTGTGATAATCCTAATGCTTCTTGGTTGCAGACATGAGATGGATGATCCCCACCGCAAAGTGTGCAACTTCCTAACATTGGCATTCTCAAGGGGAAGTTCTGGTAGTTCCTTTGTCCTTGTACTCCTAATTTCTTGGCCACCAACTCTGTCACTTCCTCCACATAACTCAAACTAGAAGTTTCCTTGCTCCTTGTCTCCTCTGATTTGATAGGATCCTGTGTGATTTTGAGATCCTCAGCTAAGTTGTCTTCCAAATCTATGCACTCCTGAAGACACTGACTTAGGGTTTGCAGTCGTTTTACGTATACTAAGACTCTCAATATTCCATTGGTTAGACCTTCTAAAAATAGGGATATCATTTTTTGCTGAGAAGGTCTCTCTGTCATAGGGCATCGGGTTACGTATTGCTTAAACCTTCGTGCTGCATTTTTTACTGTCTCATTGGGAGCTTGTTTGAAACTATGTAGTAAGGACGACGAATTGTGCTTGATCCCGCGCTTCGTGAATTCCCAAATAAGTTCTTGGAAGAATTGTTCAATATGTTCAAAGCAATTAGGATCCAGAGATTGAAACCAAGTTAAGGCTATTCCCGTAAGTGTTAGCCCAAAGGATTCATATTGCATGAAAAAGTCATCCACTTGTTCTGCTCACACCACCTGCTTGAATTCTGCAATGTGGTCATAGGGTTCTCCTGTGCCATCGTAACGATTCCTCATACATTTGGCCAATTGGATTGGTCTCAGTCTTCTGTCGGGCTTTGGGGATCGAGTTATGATGGGGACACCTTGGGGCGGTTCTGTCCTAAAGGTAGGTCTATTCATATTTCCCATCCTCTGACTAGAGTGGCCGTGGGGGTTGATTCTTGGCATGTTGAATTGTTCATGTAGTCTATCGGGTATGCTACCTTGGCTCATTTGTCCTAACGTCACATTTTTTGTTCTTTGTTGGGTTTCAAATGGGTTTTGCGAGGTAGTTTCCATATCTCGAGCTAACTCTCCTCTTTCATTAATGTGACTAGGACTTTCCGTAACTACATATATCTCGCCCATCTTGTCCATGTAGACTCCGTCTTCATACTTGACAGCTGGTCTTGGAACTATTTCTAATTCTGTGGTGTTTATCATTCTTGCCACTGTCCTCTGTAGACCATCAAGGTAGATGGGTATTCCTTGCAAGTTAGTGGATATATATTGAAGAGACATTCGATATTCGCCTTCCACTCTAGACATAAAACCTTCCCTAGGTACGGAACTATGCATGTCTTCAGAAACCAAGAGCCTCTCCCAGTTAAGTGACATTTTTGACTCACTTGTCTATGAACTCAGCATATAGAGTTAACCCCTGAGTTGGGAGTCCCTGACTTGATTGTGTGGTTGATCTTAGTTTCAAGTGATATGGTACTTTATCTATCTCTTCCTAGGTATCATCTTGAGCTTAGGTCCATAAGTCTTGTCTACAAGTCCACAATTGTCCTTTGAATTGCTCAAAATCTTGTGGAACCCCTTGCTTCCTAGTCCAACCTGAGGGTCAACTTAAAAATACCCTATCTAATAATCCTGGTATTAATATTAACATAACCAGTCGATGTTTTTGTTGTACTCCTCACGAGCTTTCCAACAAAACCAAAATCACAGCAAACGGATTCCGTATGAGAAAGTTATGCCAGTTCAGGGTTTTGGGGGTTAAAACAGGGAAACAGGGTCTCTCAGAAAATGCTTCAAATCAGGCGATACATGACATTTGTAGGACACGATACTTGATACTTGAGGAACTCGATACACGATACTTGGTATGTATCGCGATACCTGAAGTAGGCGATACACAATCTCCAACAAGTATCGTGAGCAAACTCCACGATACACGATCTTTGATAGGTATCGCGATCGCTGTATAACGATACACGATACTTACCTTGTCACGATACACGATAGTTGAGAAGTATCGCGATACTTGATGTCCACGATACTCGGGCGAAACGATACTTAGCTCAAGACGATACTCGATATTTGGAAGAAAACGATACACGATCTCTGACTTAGGCGATACCCGATCTCTGATAAATATCGCGATCTCTGATAAACGATACCGATCGCCGACCGAAACGATACCGATCTCTCCTGCAAACGATACACGACCTATGAACCAAACGATACACGATCGCTGGTGAATATCGCGATCTTTGATTGACACGATCTTTGGCACCAACGATACTCGATACTTGGCTCAAAACGATCGACGATACCTGAATCAAAACGATACGCGATCTTTGGTAAGTATCACGATCTCTGAGAAGCGATACACGATACTTAGGCAAAATGATACACGATCTTTGATCCAGACGATACACGATCGCTAGTGAATATCGCGATCTCTGATCAAAACGATCTCTGGACCAAACGATACCGAAAGGAGGGAAATATCGCGATACTCGACCACAGGAGTAAAACGATACTTGCTAAGTATCGCGATACTCGACCGCGGGAGCAAAACGATACTTGACCCTTAGACAAGTTTTGGGAAAGATTTTTTCTAAGTTCTGGTTGTACACATGCTCTACTCCTTCCTCTCTCCTCTCCTCACTCTCTGTATCACCCCAAATCACTCCTTTTCACCTCTGTCAGTACCAAACGATACCTGACGCAGATCGTTTCCCTTTCCAAACTTAGTTTACTGAGAAATTATAGATTAAATGTGTGTTTTCTCACCTTGAGAGCCTCTCTAACTTCTTAGTCACTTCCCCTTGCTCTGTGTAACCCTAGTTTGCCCGATTTCTCACTCACGATCTCTGGCGCAGCTTCCGCGATACTTGGTGCAGGTTCGTCTTGTCCGGGACTATTCACTCAGATTTTTTTTGTTATTTTTGGTACTACTTCTTCAGCGCCTCTGTTCTGCACCCTCTCTAAGCTTCTTCCTCACAACCACAAGTAAAAACAAGGTGAATGTACTCTAAAAAATGGAGAAAAACTGAGAAGATGAAGGTGGGTGGAGATGGTGATGATGGTGAAGATGAAGAAGAAGGAAAATTCAAAAACTGAACTGAAACTGATGATTTTTTTACCTTCCAACGTCGCTACTCTACGTCTTACCGTCACACGCTCGTCCTCCAAGCTCTCTCCCCGGCAACGACGCCAAATTTGGTGTCACTCTAGCACAATGGTGAGTACCAACGTGAGGAGATACACCTCATAAATGTCAATCCGTGGAGACGTGAGGACCGGTATGAAGACCGCGAGCAAGTGATGGCACAAGTGCGTGAGTGAAAGCACACAAGCATGCACACACATACACACACACGCGCACAAGGTATGAGCAAAGAGTGGAACAATGGAAAGCTTCGATTACCAATGAGCTCTCTTACAGAACTGAAATCTACAACAAGCCAACCCCAAAAATGAGCTCTCCAGCCCTTTTTATAGTTTTTGAGTGGTTTTGGCGCTGTCCAGACCTAGTGTCCGGCCTAGTTAAAAATTATGTTCTAGGGCTTATTTGGGGGCTCAAACGGAATCTAAAAATTATGAAAATTGGTAGTATGATACATCTAATACTCCTCAAGCTCAAGGACTCCTTGGCTTGAACAAAATGGAGCTGTAAAAATAGAAAATGGTATTTACAATGATATTTAGTGATAAAAAGCACTATTTTTATAGGGATTTCTTCTGAAAATTTGACATGTGAATCTTGGAGCTCCCTACTTGCTCCTTCTTCTCGTGTGTTCACTTCCTTGATGCGCTTCCATGCTTTGTCCTTGATCTTGAGCTGCAACACTTGGCATGCAAGGATTACATATTTTTTAACCACCATTGGATTCTCTATGTGTGATGTAGGTAACTCATTATATGCAAGGAAGGGTGATAATGGCATCACGATTGTGGCTATTTATGTTGATGAATTGATTGTAGGTGGTGATAATGAAGAAACCATTAAAGAGAGGTAAAGCAACTCTCTATGTAGGAATTTGACATGAAAGATCTTGGTGTGCTATGGTATTTTTTGGGTATTGAGTTTATACATATAGAAATAGGTATATGGATGTCGTAAAGGCTATATGACTTACAGAGACTGAGTATAGAGGTGTTGCAATGGGAGCATGTGAAGTTCCATGGCTAGAGATGCTACTTGTAGATTTAGGTGTGAAAGTATAGAAGCCTATCATCATTTATTGTAATAACCTGAGTAGCATCTAGTTAGCACAAAATCCTATATTTCATGCCAAAACAAAGCACATGGAGGTACATTATCATTTCATCATAGAAAAGGTATAAGGAGATAATATTGATCTTGTTTATGTGAGGACAAATGACGAGGTTGCTAATATTTTCACTAAAGCACTTGAAGTAGAAAACTTGAAGAAGTTCTAGAAGAATTTTGGATTATAGGACATGACATTGAGCTTGATGGGGAGTGTTGAGGTATCAAGCTCAACATGTGATGATCTAGGATGACATGTACCACTTTTTCATCTCTCACATGTAGTGGTTAGATTGATATATTTCAGGGACACTTTTTAGTGAGTTGTACCAAATTTATCTACCGTGAGTGATGGCACATTTGTTTTCTTCCCAAATCACTAATTTGTGGACATTAGGTACTGTAATGGTTGTATTGTTGTATTAGGTGATTCTTGTATATCCTCTTTATGTAATAGAAGAAGAAGAAGAAGAAGAAGAAGAAGAAGAAGAAGAAGATCATTCTTCCTTGCCTCAATATGTGTGTGCTTATCTCTTTGTGTGTGAGAGTGTATGAGATCTCTCTTCCGTATCTCTTTTCTCTTGACAATCTACAACACAAGAAGACACCAATTGGGTCTTGGTAGTATATGCATCTAGCCAAAATGTGGAAACTTCTTGAAGCAACAAGTCTCTTATGATCCATAGGCAAATATATATGATGGGTGCCATGTGTAAGTGTGGGAAGGATTGGTTTTTCTTACTTTGGAAAAACTTCCAAATTGAATAGATCTGAATCTGCCACTGTTACAGGTGGTTCCCCAGTGGTCAATCTTGACAAATGATTAGTTCTTAAGTGTATATTCCCTTGTTTTATCAGAACTAGTGTCTATATTGATAGACATAATCATCGTACCATGTTGGTCCATTTGCGTTTTAGTGTCTAAATTTTTGATAGAAATAATCCTCGTACCATGTTGGTTCATTTGCGTTTTCTTTTAAGGTTGGGTCTTTGACTCAGACATTGACCATGATTAAATTGTACCCATCCTACTCTTCCAATCTCACATTTATGCAAAAATTACTGTGACAAATATTTGAGTCGATAAATATGGATCAAATTCCTCTTCACAAAGTAACTTTTTAGCATATGTAGGATTCTATAGGTTGTGTGTGCTCATGTTGAGGATACCAAGTTCATGATTGCTTGCACATTCACCTTCTCTTGTAGCATCTCAACATAGCACCAAAGGTGTGCATCCTCATGCATCTACTCAAGAGCATAAATATTTGTGGGTCTTTTGGCTCTTTTGTTTGAAAGTTTCTCCACGGTAAGAATTCCATGGGTACTCTAATGTTAATGAAGCTGTACGATGTTGCGCCATCACCATCGAAGCGCAAGGTACTCAAGAATAAGAGGATATAAATAAAGCATGCCCATCGAAGCGGAAGGTCCTAAAAAATAATATGTGAAAGTAATCAATGTGTTCGTTTATAAGAGAATACACGTGTACCTGTGAACGAAAACTTAAAACATAATTGGATACGCTTTCCTGAATATTTCTCTATTTTTTTACAAAGCCTACTTTCAATTATCAACAAGGAGAAACTATACAAGAAACAAGGTGATGGAAAATTACAATGAAGGTTAATACCCTTTTTGTTCCCTTGGTGGGGACTCATTTGTTTTCATCTTGTTATTTTCTAGGATCAACACTATATAGTGTCTAAAGGGAGGAATTTCTTACAATCACCGATTTTCTCCGTAGATAGAGAAAGGATTTCTCAATCACAATTCTCTAGGAGGCTTGTCAAAGTTAATCACATAGCTTCCCCAATCGTTCTGAATGGTCTTCTACTCTTTGGTTGATGATGAAAGGCAATCCAAATGCCTTGTCTTTTGAGGAGTTAGTCTCTGTTTTGTTGCAAGAGGATCAATCCAGGCAGAACAGGTCCATTATGCGTGTTGTAGATCAAGCTTTCCTGGCTAGTCTGAAGGGCAAAGGAAAATGGAGCTCTTCAACTAGTAAGAAGAAATCTAGTAATTTTGCACAATCGAAGAGGGAAGACAAAGATGAAAAGAAATTAAAAAACCAGAAATTGATTTGCAAGTACTATAAAGGAAATGATCATATCATAAAGAACGGTTCAAAATTGGCTGCTAAAGAGGCAAAGAAGAAAGAGGTTGGAATGGTTGTTGCAGAGGCGTCTACACCAAAAATAGAGTCTACTAATGCTGTCTAGGAAGAAGAATGGGTGTTTACTACTGTTTGCAGTTTTGACCCATCTTCTCATGAGCAGTGCATGTCTGCAGTAGACTCAGATGTTTGGTACTTTGACAATGTGGTGACCAAACATATTACCTCGTAGCGTAGTTTCTTCTCTTCACTCGAGCCTGCCCCTACAAGGAATACTGTTACATGCGCCAACAACTCCTCTTATCCTGTTATGGGAGTTGGTAAGATCATTTTGACTACTACTGATGATAGTTCTTTCACTTTTTCTGATGCTTTGTTTGTGCCAGGGATCAAGAAAAATTTATTATCAGTTTTTGCATTAGCCAAGATTGGCTTGGTTGTGAAATTTGTTGATGACAAGTGTACAATTCATGATCTATCAAATGGCAACGTGATTATTGCTTTTGGCATTTTATGTCGTGGGCTATATAAGATCATAGATTATGAAAGATTTGTAAATGATTCAGCATGTGCAGTACATGATTCTCAGGATATGTCAGATGCAAAGCTTTGGCATGCATGCTTTGGTCTCTAAATTTTGCTAGTTTGCTACGCCTGCAGAAATTTGAAATGATGTCCTCTTTGCCCAAACTTGAGGCACCTGGAAAACATGTTTGTGAAGGCTGTATTTTGGAAAAAATGCAGCGTTCATCCTTTCCAAAAGATGGTTCAGTTCGGGCTACTCAGAAATTGTAGCTTGTACATAGTGATGTCTATGGTCCTATGCAGATACCTTCTTTTGGGAATTATCTTTACTTTGTGACTTTCATCGATGATTTTTCCAGGCATGCATGGGTATATCCATTGAAGGCAAAGTCTGAAGTGTTCATGTGCTTCAAACAGTTTTTGGTTTTGGCTAAAAATCTA
Source organism: Ceratopteris richardii (assembly GCA_020310875.1). NCBI lineage: Eukaryota > Viridiplantae > Streptophyta > Polypodiopsida > Polypodiales > Pteridaceae > Ceratopteris > Ceratopteris richardii. Next base: position 73,380,422 of record CM035424.1, read on the forward strand.
TCAGCATGTAAAATGGGCACCCTCCGTTCTGATTGAGGGGGGGAATATATGTCTTTTGATTTTAATGCATTTCTGGCTGAACGTGGGATAAAACTTCAATGTATAGTGCCATATACACCTCAACAGAATGGAATGAAAGAATAGGTCACTCATGGAGATGGCGAGGTGTCTCGTGAAGAGTAAGGCTTTACCACATAGTTTCTAGCTAGAGGGCGTCATGTCTGCATCATATGTACTTAACCGGTGTCCCACTAAAGCGCTACAGTCTATCACTCCATATGAGGCTTGGCATGATCGCAAGCCATCTGTTGCTCATCAACATGTTTTTGGTTGTTGGCATATGCATTAGTGCCCAAACAACATCTTAGAAAATTGGGTGATAAAGCAGTAAAATGTATTTTTGTTGGGTACAATTCTGAAACTAAAGGCTATCGTCTGTATGAGCCACATACTAAATGCATTCTGGTTAGCTGTGATGTTGTTTTTGTGGAAGATGCTATTCAGCCATTGTTTTTCATGTACTAAGGAGACATCTGTTAGCTCCAAAGACATGTATGATATTTTGCTTCCTCTTTTTACAGGTGGACAATCTAGTGTTGGTCCTAATGAGGCAACTTCTTGGCCTTTGCAGATTTCATGTGATGATGCAACTCATTCCATTTTTAATGCAAATTTACATGATGCACTTATTGATGAGAGAGGTGATATTGAGCAGGCAAGAACTACGCCAAAATGGCTGGTGCAAACCTTGTGTGATAGCAAATTAGATGCACCTGTGTCATATCGTACTCGATCAGGCTCTCATAGTGCCTCTTTTGCATCTGATTTCTATGCTATGGCTGCATCTAGTCTCTGTGATGAGACTGAGCGTGTTTTGTTTTATGAAGCAGAAAATTCAAAGAATTGGATGGCTGCTATGCAATCTGAATATGATGCTATAATGAAGAATGGTACCTGTCTTTATTTAACTTACCTTTTGGCAAGAAGGCCATTGGCAATAAGTGGGTATACAAGCTGAAGCGTAAACCTGATGGTATACTTGACAGGTATAAGGGTAGGCTTGTTGCAAAGGGTTATGCACAAGAAAGAGGCATTGATTTTGATGAAACCTTTGCTCCTACTTGTCGAATGACTACTGTTTGTAGCATTTGTGCACTTGCAGCCCATCATGGTTGGAATGTACATTAGTTGGACATTAAAATAACATTTCTAAATGGTGACTTGCATGAAGAAGTGTATGTTTTTTAGCCCCGTGGCTTTGTGCAGAAAGGGCATGAAAACCAGGTGTGCAGGTTAAAGAAGGCATTATATGGGTTAAAGCAAGCAGCATGTGCTTGTTATGAGAAGATACATGCCTATCTTATTACACATGGTTTTGAGAATAGTCCAACTGAGAGCACCTTATATGTTAAGTGTGCTTATGATGTGCTTCTGATCATTGTTGTCTATGTTGATGACATGCTGCTCATTGGTCCTATTGAGAAGCATATTGCTGATTTTAAGGCTGATTTGCATACCTCATTTGAGAGGTCTGATTTGGGGCATTTGCATCATTATTTGAGCATTCAGTTTATGCACGTTGATGGTGGAATGACTTTGTATCAGATGAAATAAATTGACACATTATTGCAGTGTTTTGGACTTGAAGACTGTAAACCTATTGCCACTCCTATGGGGATAGGTTTAGATTGAGTCTTTATGATGCTGGAGATGCATTTGATGCTGTTCTCTATCAACAGGCTGTTGGATGCTTGATTTACTTAAGCATTACTCGACCAGATATTCAGTTTGTTGTCTCATAGATGAGCAGGTTTATGCATTTCCTAGGAGTCAAGCATTGGCATGCGGTTAAGCGCATCTTTTGCTACTTGAGTGGTACTCGGCCACTTGGGTTGTTTTATCCCAAGGGGGGATCACTACCGTGAGATTTGCATGCTTTTTCTGACTAAGACTAGGCTGGTTGCTATGACACTCATGTGTCCACTAGTGGCTTTTGCTTCATCCTTGGTAGCTCATGTATATATTTGTTAAGCAAGAAGTAGCCTACTATGGACACTTCCATTTGTGAGGCTGAGTATAGGGCAGCATTCACAGCGACTGTTGAGTATGTGTGTGGCTCAGATGCCTTATGGCTGATTTCGATGTTGGTCCATCTTCTGCAACTACCATCTTCATTGACAGTTGGAGCGCATTGGCAGTTGCGAGGAATCTTGTGTTCCATGCTCGCACTAAGCACATTGAGGTGCATTATCATTATGTCAGGGAGAGGTTCTCTGCTGGGGAGATTAGCTTGGCATATGTGCCCACACAGGAGATAATTGCAAACCTTTTCACGAAGGCTCTGCCTAGGGAGAAGTTTGAAGCTTTCCGCAAAGCTTTGGGCTTACTTCCTTTTGTGGAGTGATTTCCACATAGCTTGACACTTCCTTATACATGAGTGCGAGCTACTTGTTCACGCATCACTCCCACGAGGGATTTGTTGATATATTCAGGTAGTGATGTGTGTGAACACTCTAGGACCGTCGGGGCACTTTTTTCCCTCTTTAGGAGGTTTTTTTCCCCGGCTTGTATATACACCTATTGCCCTAATGGGCTAGTAAGCTCTGTACAATCTCTAGTAATACATTCTCTCTTTTGTGTTGTGCTCCAAGATTCTTCTTCTTCCTTGTGCTGTTTGCGTGCTTCCGCAGATGTCTAACTCCAACAATCTAGTAATAATGGGATTTGAGGATTTGGATCAATCATAGTTTATAATAAAAGGGCACAAGGTAAACAACATATAGTATTTTTTCTTTTATTTAAACAAAATTTTATATTCAAATATGTTATTTTAACATTTTCTATTTGTTTGTAGATTGGTAAGAGTTTGGAGGATAACATTTAAGTTCGACCTGAATGGAGTGTAGATGGAACTCAACTTTCATTGTCATAGCTCAAGAACTATTTGAGTAGTAGAGTGTACAATACACAACCTATTTTCCATTCATAATCCTTCCTCTGCTACAATGTATTTAACATGCAAGACATGTAGCATGTAAAATTTTTTGATCTCAATATGATGTAAAATTTGCCAAATCTTTGATTTTTCCCATGGCAACTTATTATAATTTTAAAATTTTGAGAATTTATTTTTTCTATTGTGTAGATGTGGTGTATCTTATTCTGCTTAATGCTTCTATTCAATCTTTTTTATGAGCCAAAGTTTTTTTTTGAGATTTCTGTGCATGATTCTTTTATTTGAAGGTATCAGTTCTAGTTTTAAATGGGTCCCGCTCACTTAAGAGTTTTGAAACTACTATAAAAGCAACACTTATTCTCTCATTTCTCACTTTTGCAACCAAGAAGAGCTAGAAGAACTCGCAGAGCATGCACACAAGCTAGTATCACGTGCAATGGTTGCCTTAACCTCCAGTACCCCGCAACCCAAATGTCCTCGAGAACTTTTGAATGAGTTCTTAGAATCAACTGAGTTCAAAGGTCAAACACACTTGTATGACCTATTTTCTAGAGTCCTTGATCTAGAGAAAACAACTGAACTTAACTATGATGTGCTCAAGGAAATCATAGAGTTCCTTGAGTATTACATCTTGCATTACTCAATAGAAATACCCCCTTATGAGGGTAAATGGGTCCATGTGACTTTTTACTCTACATACACAAAGGTGATGAAGCCTTCATGAAGCACCTTAAGTTCTTCATGACAATTGCTGAAAATGTAGGGCACTTGTTAGATGACTCTGTGCCATTAATAAAGAAACTTAACAAAAAGAAGAGGATGGGTACAAAGTACCTTTCCTACATTGCAACAACATATTTTATCATCAATGAGGAGCCCAAACCTACACCCATCAATCTCCCCAATCTTTTCACATGGGGCTTTGTTAAGGAAAAGAATGAGACTCAAGCAAAGGACATAAATTTTGCAAAAGAGAGCATTACAATCCACCGAGACTTCCTTGGTGGTGTTGAGGACAAACCACTTGAGCTATCAAGCATGGAGGAGGCCCCCCCCTTCAAATCTCAACCCCTCTGAGCCCACATTACCAGAGGTGGAAATTGAATATCTCTCCACCATCGTTGTGGATGCAGAGGAATTTATTTTTCTTCATGATATTGAGAAGGCATTTTGTCTATGTCTAGACGAATGCCTGAGTATTTTCTCCACAATGTCAGATGTTCCCCTTGACAACACATCTAACATACTTGAAAAGAAGGCCATCCCAATCGGAGATTCTGTGGAAGACACCATAGCAACAGTCTGTGAAGATATCTTAAAAGATGACAACAATTATACTACAAAAGAGGAGTTCGGTGCAGTGCGAGGGAGGATAATGAAGCACAAAGTTCCTTAATCGGCCGTAGCAGAGCAGCGTGGCATTGATCTTGATGCCCCTGGAAGAGAGGAAGACAAGCTTCATGATGTAAGTGGTAATTAAATTAAATAAATGAATAATTTAAGTTAACAAAGTTAGAACTTGAATTCTCATTTTCTTTCTTAACACGAAGCAATTGAGCTAGACAAGTTTGCGGCAAGATCCGGTGGGGATCGAGATTCTCGCAAAAGTGGTTCATCCTTGGCAAACTACATCAAAAATTTGCCAAAGGATGATTTTGTGATCATACATAAAGACTACAGTCCAGATGGGAACTTCATGACTTGGTGCTTGAAGGCCCTTAGAAAAATTTTGTGTCTATGTACAATTGCCCAAGGCACTAATTGTGTCATTTTGGTTAGGAAATCCTTAGCTGTAACTACATTAGGACTTAACTTTAGAGCAAAAGTACTCCGGCAAATAGGTATTGGCATGGGTCTCGGAATGCAAGACCCCCATGTAATATCCAGACTTGTATTGACCTACCAGCTGTCTCAATCTCTCCAAAGGAGAAAGAAAATTGTGGAGAAATTGAAGGCAACTGAGAAATGATGTAAATATTTGGATAATACAAACTTTTGTTTTTCCTATTGTTTCTTTTCCTTTGAATGAAATGTGTTTCATAATTTGAACCTACCTTTGTATCCACAACTTCTATGTAATTTTAAGTTGCATATGGTTTGTGATATCTAAATTAGCATGAAATAGGCCAAAAAAGCCCCAACCACAGAAACACGGGAATCAACCCTGCAAACATTTTGCAGGGCTCATCCCCGTGTTTCTGTGGCTGGGGCTTTTTTGGCCTTTTTTAGTGTTTAAGAGGGCTTCCAAGTGTAGGATCATCTGAAATGATTTCCAATTCTCTTGCGTATGGGTGGCATCAATTGTACACTGAAGATCTAGCAAGCCAAAGAGTACCTGTAGTGATTAACCTTCTATGTTATACATTTTATACATCTCATCTATACAAAGGGGGCATTGAAAGGGCATAAAATGCAAGAAAAAAACCCCAACGACAGAAATGTGGGACTCAGCCCTGCAAAAAAAGTGTAGGGCTGAATCCCACATTTTTGTGTCTGGGGGTTTTTATGCATGTAAATGACCTTTGGGGACATATTAGGTTCAAATTATACATATGTAGTCAAAAAACAAGAGGCAAATGCATGCAGGTTCAACTCATTCACAAAGAGCCTTTGAGGACTCCATATATAACTGACTTAAGCAGAAGTTATTTCTATACACTTATGGTGGAGAGTCAATGATAGAAAGAGTGAGAGAGACAGAGGAAAAAAGACACAAATAACATATAGGTAAAAACAAAATTTTCTATTAGTCATTGTATTACATCACAAAGTATGCCTCTCAAAGGATACAAGATACAAATGTCATGGGTCATTTCCTCTAATTCTTCTTGCTAGCTGAATGTCCTTGGGTTGTATGGTTACTCTCTTGGCATGGATAACACATATGTTGGAATCCTCAAGCATGGAGATGAGGTAGGCCTCAACTACCTCTTGAAGCGCTTCAAGTGCTATCCCCTGTATTCATAGACTTGCACAGTAGCTTTGTAGTTCTTCTTTTACTACGCTTGCAAAAGCTCTTCATGGTATGAGTAGTTAACGGACTTTTGGCACTATCGTATCTCTGCGAAAGGCCTAAGGTGCCTCCTATGTCTTTGTGGAGCTCTTGCGTTGGGAGGTACGTTAGGCTGTCGTTGAGTTCTATGACATGGTTGATAGTTTTTCTTTCTCCGATGTACACGATGTGAGGGTCTAACTTCATCTTCCACATTTTTTTGTTGACATGTTTGTTGACTTTGCTCCCTTTCCACCTCTGTTGGTATTTGCCCTTGTCTTTTTGGAAGTATCTTGCCTCCATGTGTCACCCTATGGCTCGTTGGAATGTGCATATCATTCCATGGTGGTTGATTGCTGTTTTTGTCATTTGGTGATGTCTCCTCATCGCTCTCTGATACAACCCTTCTCATCGTCTTTTGTTTGGCTCTTGCCTTGATGGGTGTCCTTGTTGGTGGCTCATCATCTGAATCTGAGTCTGATCGTCTTGGAGTGAAATGCTCTTGTCTATTGGACACTTCATGTTCTCGTGATGGACTGCTCCTAGGTGGTGTGCCATCATGTGACACAGGCCTAGATGTGCTCTAGGAACCACTGCAGGGTCTTTGGGGGGTTTGCAACCATGGTGGGCGTTGCATCCCTAGATGAGGGCTAGGAAAGAACACGTGATTTTTCCTTGCAATTTTCTTGGTGCGTGCCATTCTCTTGGGTTGCAAAAGTGTGAAATGAAGTGAGTTCTCTCTATTTATAGAGTTTTTTTAAAACTGTTTGTTCACACTAGAATGGACAAAACCTATTTAAAAACATACATAATATTATAGTATAAATAATAACACATTGAAACCCAGATTACAATAATCCAAGGATTTACCACATAATGGGAAATAATGAATTCACTTTACTTCCAAGCTGAGCCTTCTCATAGTCTCCTAGCACGCCATCGAGCATGATGGAGAGGTCCTAATGATGACTTCCATTTCTCACTGGCAATGTTGTATTGCATCCTTCTCACAAGTTTTGCCAATTGTGATTCCCTAACTCATTCCACAAAAAACTTTCTCGAGAATGTAGTGCAATAAAACCAATTTAACATCTCCTCCATGTAGTTTGATTGCATTGGACCACCACCATGTCATGTATTTTTGAAGTAGACACCCCTCATTTTGTAGTGTGACTTTTGCATTCCTTGGGTACTGAAAATCTCTAATGACCTATATCCATGCATGAAATAAGCTCCATATGCAAATAAAATATGCTAAAAATTGTTAACTACATTGGAAAAAGGTAAGTGCAATGAACACTTTTAGAAGAAGAATACACTTACAATGTAGAGTATTATATTGCTCTCTCCCCAAGATTGAATGAAACACTTGGTGGAATCCACTAATGTCTCTTGAAACAATTGACATCGAATAGCACTAGATCTAGTCAGAACCATTAAGCCTACCAACTTATCAAAGCTTGACCAAACCTTCTTTCTCTTCTTACAAAGATCAACTTGAATGTCATTGTCTGTTGTGATCATGCATAAGTCTTTCCACAGCTCATAATGTTCATTATTTTGAGTGCATGTACCTCTTCTAAAAAAATGTCTTGCTTTATTACCTGTCATTGACACTTGTTGTAAACCATCTTGAGATTCTCCAACTTTCTTAACAACTAGGGTTATGTTTCCACCATGACAACCAATTGAAATAAGTAGTTCCTCCAATTTCTTTATAGCTTGAATAGATTTATCAACTAGCTTCATGGAAAATTCATATTCTACATGACACTTCAATAGTCTATCAAAAATTCTCATGAAGGCATGTGAGGTGCAAAAATGGACATTGACTAAAGGGAATGGAATAATGGGATTCCAATCCTTATCTGACATGTCACGATTAGGTGTACCTAACATGGAACACCTCATTAAAGGTATATCCCATTCAGTAGATGGAGATGCATCTATGTCATCAGCTAAATCATCTATGTTGTTTTGTTTTCTCTTTGTTTGTTTATAACCTCATGTGAAATATGGACAAGGGTAAGAGTAGATGCACCTTGTTTGCACCCTAACATGCATTTGATAGTCTTTAAGTCTCGACCTAATTGCTACTCTACTTCAAAATCACCTAGGCCTTCTATAGTGATTTTGGCACCGTGAATTTGAGAAAATATCACCTTTGTGATCCATGGGGTCCTACTGAAAATCCATGTAAGAACATCATTGGATTCCTCAGGTACTGCAATAGCACCTAACCACCATATATCTTTCTTGGATTGGACACTATGTGTGAAGTGATGGGTAGATTCTTCACTTTCATCAATAATGGCATGGGCCATAGCTTCGTTCATGAGTGTCACACTAAGTCTCTCCATACCTCGTCCCTTCATGATTTGACATTTGTCAAGCTTCAATACAAAATTGAGTTTGGAACCACAATCTACATCAAATAACAAACATTATATTAATAAAAATACTATGAATGTCATTATCACAATAATGGATATACCTTGAATTGTGGATTTGTAAAATTTAACCATTTCCTTTTGAAGACTCTCCAAATTGACAAATATATTGTTGTACTTTGTGTATATGAATCCCTTTCTAAATGAGTTTTTCAACTCTTTCTTTGATGTAGATGAATGATAAATGGATGCAGGCATAACATCTTCTACATGCAAGTAATTGCCAAGAGTATTGGCTACATCCTCATTGGTCATCTCCTTCTTTAGAGATACCTTGTAAGGGCATGGAAAAGCGCTTTGGAAAATACCTTTGTTCTGCAAAGATTTCTTTAAAAGATTGTACAATGCAATGTATGCTCTAGTACTAACACCTACTTCATCACATACCATTTGTACCTCACTAGGACTAATAATATCTTCTAAGTTGCCTGCAAAATCTTTAATCACTTAGGTTTTGATGTGATTTCCTATTGGTGAATCCAAAATCATAAGCACATGTTTGTTGCTAAGACAAGAATTCAGAAACTTCAATTGATCCTCCATTGTTGAGGAAGCACTGACATCTTCAACAAATGACTTGCACAATAAGAAACTCAATCTAAAAGTCTTTTAACATAAATAAACAAGCAAAACACAAACCTAAGTGCATAAAAACATCGCTTCCATGCTCCACCATCAGTTGAAAGAGCTTGAAAGGATGATCATGGTCATTTCTTATATCTCATCCCAAGTGGAGTCTCTTTTAGTTGTGTAAAATTGGCTTTTAACTTTGTAATTCTGCTCTCCTTTTCTTCCACATCTTGTTGGAGTCTATTATTGTGCTCATCCAAAGATTTGATAGCACTTTATAAAGTGTGTATAGCACTTTTTAAACTATGTATTTTGAAATGGTTGTGATGACATTGTTGCATCCAATAATGTGCTATAGATGTAGAATGGTTAGAGAATCACTTGCAATAGCCTAGCAGTCCATCTTCATTGTTACCAAGGAATTGTAGAAATGTGGACATACTAAATCTAGGATGAACATTAGACATTGGGTCTAAGGAATACAAAGCACCATTCACCCAAAGATCAATATTCTTCTCTCCAGTTGCACGTCATTCATTTTGAGAATCTTTGTCATTTCCACATCTAGTTGTTGGTGCAAATTTTGTTGGAACATGAACATGTACACTCTTTGAGTGAGGAGCATGAGTTGGTGCTGGTGTCATGTTCATAATACATGTGAGCACCATGATGTTCCAAAACTCTAGGACCAAATAGGAGGAAGCACATATATGGCTGGAATGGCTTGTAAAGTAGCTGTGTGCAAGAAAAAACGTGTGTTTTGGTATGTGGAGAGGTCAAAATGATTTTTTTCAGTGTGTAAGAGGAAAAATAACTTTTTTTTCAAAAATTCATGTTTTGGGGCAACCAAAGTTACGAGTTTGATGATGTGGCACTTAACTTTTGGAGGGATTTTGAAAAGTATGTTTTTTTAAAGTATTTTTTTAAAAAACAAGACTAAAAAAAGTAACTTCTGACATATACATGGGCCGTTTTGAATAACGAATAGTTGAAAAAGAAACTTTTTCAGAAAAGTCATTTTTTATTCATAAAGATGGATGGATTTGATGAGGTGGAAAGTGCTTCTTCTCTCTCTCTTTGTGCAAAAGAGAGAGAAGATCCTAGCTCAACCTAAAAAAAGCCTACTTTAGCCTACCAAAAAGTGCTCTATTAAATGCACTTTGTCCCCTTAACAAAGTACAAGATTAAGATTAATCCCTAAAAATTAGGAATCCTTACAAGGCCCATGCAGGGTTCACTTTTTTTCCTAATGAAGAAAATCCAATGGGAGCTTGCCTTTTTGAGAACTTGCTTTCAGTGTAAATGCATTTGATATTATCATCCCAATGATAGAGCTCTCACTTTCTGAATTATCTTCTTTTCTAGTGGTTTATTCTTCTTTATGATATTAACTTGTGGCATAGTCCTCTAGGGCTTTGACATCATGGACGTCTTCAATTTGGTGCATCCCTACTAGATAGTCTGGGAGATTGACTTCCTTTTAAGCCCACTACTTTTTTTTGGCCTTCATATTGGTATTAATATGAGAAGACTCAATAACATGAGAGACTTTAGAACTTCTCCTTCATCAATCACACACTTGAATGAATCCATAAGACACATCTAGATGAATCCATCAAATGAAGGCTCAAAATATTGTGTCCCTTTGACTTTCTCGATTTTTGATATTGATTTATCTGGGCTAGGTACTCCATTTTTTTGGATTTTCATATGCTCTCTAGAGAACACAAGTGGCTCCTCTATCTTATCACTTTCCCCATCTTGTTTATCTTCTTGGGATTTATGACTGAAAGGATACTCTTTTATTATGTGAATCTATGAGCCATAGTGAAAGCAAGGATTAGGTCAATTCTTAAAGATCAACCTCTTGTTCCAAAAATTCATTTTCCATGTCAAAAATCATAGTGGAGGGGAGATCTTTATTGAGATCAGCCTTGAAAAAAGTATGGGGACGTCATCTCATGTTAAAAGTGTAAGAGGGCCCTTTGTAAATCAGCCTCCCCTCCCTGCACCCTCCATATCCTCCCCAAATGCATGTGGGCATCCTAGGAGTGCCAAAATTTTTGTTATGATGCCACAAAGGAAGAAGTGAAGATGGGGAAGCTCCATTGAGAGTGGATACTTAGGAAGGTTACACTTTTTCGGGAAGAAGTTTTGGAACCATTTAAATAAGCTCATGATTATGCAAAAGACCGACCACATACCAACTTGAATGGCTTGAAAGGCCATCTTGTTGTTTTCAAACATGAGAAGGATATGGTTTGCAAGCAAGAATTGGCATTTATTGACAATTAGTCTCTAGGGGGAACCATTCCTTATGAAACCACTACCTCAAAGAATCCAACATCGGCTGAGGACCAAACAACTGGCTGATTGGCATGTCTTATTTAACTCCTCTCGTTTTCTAAAAAACACATCCATCTTCGAGAGGGATACCATCGAAGTTTGAATCCAAAAAGTGAGAGAGATTGACTGCATTCATATTTCTAAAGACTCAGGAACAACATTGCTATTGATTTCAAGGTAGATTTTAAGATTTTTTTCATCAAATCATTGTTTTTAATGTTAAAATATTGTAATGAGTAAAATGATTTCTTGGTATGGAAATACGATGGAATTTCTATTTAGAATGATTTTTATGACAATGCCTTGCATTTTAGCGACCTCTCGTGTTTGTAACAAAAAATCTAATAGAAAATATTATTATACAACCAACATTAGATGGCTTTACATTTAGAGGACTGCGTGCATAAACATACATATGAATAGGACTCAAGAAAACAAACTAACACGTGCCCATGCATCGATAATCAAGCAGAGCTTTGAAGCAAATTCAATCAATGACTTGCAAACTGTATGACTATATTTGAGGTTGTGAATTTAGAATGTGATTGATAATCTGAAATGATATCACGAGATCAACTAAAATTTATAAACTTTATACAAAAAGGCCAAGGTGACACATAAAAAATTGAAGCGAGTGTCATAGACATTTGCAGAGTGAAAAACGTTTACAGCATTTGGACGGTAGTATGGATGGCATAAAGAAGTTCTTTATATTTGAGGATCCTTTCCATGCAGGCACTCACATAAAAAATGAGTGCATATCTCAATATCCACGTTAACCATAACAACTCTGTTGTTTCATCATTTTTTACTATGGAAAACCAACATAGAAATTGCAAAGTAAGGTGTTAATTCAGGCGTTTGGTATCTTATTTCGCGTTCAATTGAATGTTTGCTCATGATGCAAACATATGCGTATTGGAGATTAGCAAAAGGAGTATTTATTACAGTATATCATTGGATGCATGGATACATTTTGGCAGCCTCTAGAATGACGAAAACAGAGACGATGTTAGTGGCGCCAAGAACAGAGACGATCTTAGTGGCGCCAAGAAAGCTTTAAAGCTAAGATGCGACAACCGGATGGACGCTATCATTATATGAATTTTTATGGAGCATGGGCTCCCCATTATGAGCTATTCTATAAATATTTATGCCGGTGGTACGTATCATCCATTCAAACAGCAAGGTTGATGTCAATGTCTTCCCAATCTCCATTCCCTGCAGAATACAGCACTTTGCGTAGGTATCACATAAGAATGATGGAAAATGCAACTATATTTACACAGGTTTAAGAGTCGCTATTCTGTGAGTTTATTTCGCAATTTAATGACAGTAAGATTGATGGCCACATTAATCTTGTCATTCTTTCCTTCCGAAGTTTGTCTATGGATGCGTCTGTATTGGTTTATGTGCTAGCGTCCTTCAGAGATAAAGCAGGTAGATGTGGAACAGGAAAGGGGAGAGAACGATATTGATGCATTGAAATTTGAGATGAACGGGGTTTTCTTGATAGTTTGAAGAAACAATCCGAGTTACAGTTAACGTTTTTTCTTTGCGGATCTGATGTAATCTGTTTCCGCTACCATATAAATAATAAAAAAGAAAGTGGCAGGCTAAGCTTACGCTCTGTAATGTCCCGACAACTAATCAGCCACTGAGTGTGGCCCGATTGGAAAAAGTACATGAAACGAAACATGTAAGCGCAAAAAGGAAATGTCTCTTCCTACCTCGTCTGAGAATGAGCGCAAGAATGGACCCGCTTTCAACCTGCAGGAAAGCCAATCTCTCTCTCTCTCTCTCTCTCTCTCTCTCTCTCTCTCTCTCTCTCGATCAGGTACCTCTTGTTGAGCCAGAGTCCTGGAATCATCAAGGTATCTGTAGGAAGGCAGGACAATGAGACGCTGGATCCTGGTGTCATGGCCGCTGAGATCATGGACCTTCGCTTTCAATTCGGCCCCCGTGTCAGCACTATTGCAGATCACGAAATAGGTTGTCCGTTGTCTCTTCACACGCACGTACATGCCCGCCTACAACCAATCATCTCTGGCAGGTTATCTCAGAGAGAGAGATCAAGTTCAACTACAAACTCTTGTCTAGCAGTTGTCTAATGCTTGAATCCAAAGCCTTTCGTTGAATCAGAACTTTGACACATACAATGAACAAATGCATGTACATACTGAATGATATTCATTAACATGACACTGGTTTGTTGTACCACGTAAGGAACAAACGACCATTTCTTATTTCTGGCGCCTGCTTGAGATCAGCGCAAACCCCTTAACCATACCACTGTTAATTAACGCGCTAAGAACTGCTTAATTATTCATACAGACACCTTCTGTTAATTAAACTGGTCTCTCTCTCTCTCTCTCTCTGGCTCTCACAACAATATGTTTACCATGATTAATACGACTCTACTATCTGATGGCTTATCAGATACAGTCTTGTTGTCCTTGAGGCAGCCTTGCTGGTTTGTCAATGCGGCCTTGACTATGCTTTTATGGACCACGAACCATAGATCATGACCTTTTCTGACTTTGTTTCCTAGGACGGTGTATTATTAATCTTCGGACTTCCCGTCCTAGGAGGGGTACTATTAATTTCCACTGGAAGCGCCATCAACATAATAACTTCCTCCTTTTTGCCGGAATGTGGTACACATGGTATCTATTACTACTGCTTAGAGCAAGCGGCCGCAGTATAAGTAACTACTGCAAAGGTCTAGTTTTTTCTCTCCTGTGTTGCAATAGTTTATTTTCCTCTTCTGTACAATGACCGTAATATATATAGTATCTATGTCCTACTCCGATAGAACGCGGTAACTGTATCTTACTCTTCGAGGAAAAAGGCATTTATTTACATTATATTTGATTAAGACTTTGGCATTTCTAGATTAAAAGATGAACTCTAGAATGCGCTTGCTTTATGAAAGGGTTATTTATTAATCTCGCTCATTATGGTTTCTTATGCACCAGGAAGGAATAATCCTCTACCTATTACAACCAGCAATGTTTCTACTACGTTTTATCTAGACATTCTTTTCGAGGTATTATGCGGTGAAATATTCTGGACTTGCCCTACTACATCTATTTACTATGCGTGTCCACATTTTATAAATTCAACTCTTAGAAATGTTTGTTCCTCGTAAAATCAAGTGTCCGGAATTTCTATAATTGCACTATAATATATGGTCATTGCTACACCAAATAATTCTCTAAGTGCACAAAACCGCGCGCACGGTTGGAATAAAATATATCGGTCAAGCTTATGATTGGGTGATACCAGAATCGCAAGGATTTCATACGGAACTCATCTGCAGACAACTGTCATCAAGCACACTGACTTTTTAAGCTTCCAGCACTTAAGTCTGTATTTTGAAGATTGTGAACGCACACAGACACACGCAAAGACATGCAGATAAACATACATGTAGTGATGAATGTTTCTTTGTACGATGTATGTATGTGTGTTCGCGTGACTTGTGCGAGTATGTCTGTATATATGGTGGTTTCTATGTATGTATGTAGATCGCCATGAATATGTCAAAGAATGGTACGTAAATGGACAGATTATCTAATTAAGACAATGAATATATGCTAGGAATGATTATAATATAGTTTTCACTACCTTTTTCTACAAAAAGATCTCAACACGTAGTCATTGCTAACACTCGACCATTGACTAAAAATGATTCTTATGCAGACAACTGAAGAACTATTTCTAAATCCATCGTCACTTTCTTGATCATCAGTCTGAAACGTACATCTCAGTATAATATAGAATTGTGTATATCTGTAATTTAAATATATGTTCTCTGTTTCTGGTCCAACCTAAATAAGTGCCGTAATAAACAATGTCTCACTAGTGAATCATACTTATGGATGTTCAAAGGAGTGACTATTTTTTAGTTTGTCATTTGTGAGTTGCATTATCTCTCTGTGTTCAAAAGGTTCCTTCTGGTAACCAGGTAACTGAACGGAACATGGTAAAGTCACAAAAACGTTACTTCAACTGTAAAAGCATAAGATTAGCTGGTTACCAGTTCATCCATTAAGTATCGTCTTTTTTTAATGTAGAGAATCTTATCTTTATTTTTTTTTGAGAGAGCGAGGAAAATATTAAAGTTAATGCACGAGAGTTTAAAAAGTACAAGGGGCAATATGTGCACCCCACCTACCACACAAAGGGTAGGTTAGATATTACAAAGCATATAGAACCTTTTGGGGAGTATAGGGCTAACAAGAGAGATTTGCACCTAGAAAAAGGGTGGGAAGCCATGATCTCATGCTTGGCATTACAGCTATTTGGCATATCTTTAATGACATTAATGGAATAGAGCTCGGTAAGATACAAATCTTTTTGAAGATTATAGAGAACCACTACAAAGAATACGGGCGTGTAGCGACGGTTAACGCGACAGAATTTTGTCGCTATAAAATTGCAACTTGCGTCGGAATTACCGTCGAGCGCGGACCGTCGATTATACGACGCAAAAAACGACGGTATTTGCCTAACGTCGCTTAAACGACGCTTGTCAAAGGCGTCGCTTAAGCGACGCTTTTTAGCGTCGCATAAGCGACGCTTTTTAGCGTCGCATAAGCGACGGTCCATAAGCGACGGTCCATTATGCGACGGTCCACACTGTCGCTTATACGACGACGGGTTGCATCACTTATACGACGATCTGTTGACGGACAAAAATTAAAACGTTGGAGGCTCTGCAATCGGCATTTTCACGCATCCGATCGAAGAGCTCTCCAACGTTCGCAATTGCGCTGCGCTTACAAGCTGAAGCAAGTATATGCAGAATTGTTGTTTTGCTTAAGCTCTCTGTTATTGTCTCCCTCTATCTTTGTTTCTCTCTTTCTACATCTTTCTCTCTTTGAATTTTCTCTCTCTCTCTCTCTAGATCTCTCTCTCTCTAGATCTCTCTCTCTCTCTCTCTAGATCTCTCTCTCTCTAGATCTCTCTCTCTCTCTAGATCTCTCTCTCTCTCTCTAGATCTCTCTCTCTCTCTCTCTCTCTCTCTCTCTCTCTCTCTCTCTCTCTCTCTTCTCTCTCTTTATTGCAGGTTATTCAAGAAGCTAACCAAGCAAAAACTATGGATCACAATTGTAAGTACAATTTCTATTATTTGTAGATCATTTGAATTGTGTTATTTTCATTACATACCATACTCACACTTATTGATATGCACTCATACACTTATACATGATGAAGAAGCACACACACATGCACATAGTACAAAAAAATCGACGATTTTTAAATAAAAATCGTTTTTTAAGTCGTTGGAACGATTTAAACGATTTTTTACGATTTTTATGAAGGTTTTTATTGAAAAAAATAATTTCCAGCAAAAGACCTAGGGTCATGTATTTTCAAATTTGCTTCCAGCTTCACTAATAGTTTCTGATCTTCTCTTACACACTCATCTTGAGAGCTTGAAATAGAAAGAAGTTAGAACATAAGATGAGCTTTAGAGCACTACTTTTATGTTTCAAAAAATAAAAATCTCTCACAGTGAATAAAAACCCCGATTTTTATTTTGGATTTTATAAACCTCTACGATTTAAACGATTTAAATCTCGATTTAAACCTCGTTTTTAAACCTCTTCTTGTACTATGCACATGCATATACCTACATATACACATATACATGCACATACACACACATACACATAGAGTTATACATATACACACACATACACAAGAACATGCACATATTGATACATACATATACACTTATACATGCACATGCATATACATACATATACGCACACATACACATGCACATATACACATATACATGCACATACACACACATACACATAGAGTTATACATATACATGCATATACATATACACACATACACATGCACATGCACATACTCATACACACATATACACTTATACATGCACATGCACATACATACATATACACACACATACACATGCACATACATACATATACACACACACATACATATACACTTAGGTACACACATATGAATGAATTATATAATTAAAGTATTAAAACACATGCTTTATATAAACAATAATAACAATCAATAGAACAAAACTCTTCATTACTTAATACCATACACACAATTCAAAACATGACTGAAATGAAAAATATATAGATAAATATATGTATATATCAATGTAAATACATATAATCCAATGTCATAATCAACGTCTAAAATCCTAATCATCATCATCATGATCATCATCATCATCAGCAATATCCTCATCCTCATCCTCATCCTCATCCTCATGATCACCCTGTGACGATCGAGATCGTCCCTCCTGTGTCTGTCTCTCCACGTCATCCATATTTGTCTCCCCATAATACTCCTGTATTACATATAACAAACATAAATCAATAAAATAATTAAAACATTCATAACAACAAAATAATTATATAAAATTTAAAAATACTCACAAAGGCATCAGGATGATCTTGTATATACTCGCTCAAACGCCGATATCCAAAATGTGTAGCATACTCGATCTCGTGTTTCGTAGGATATCGGCCATAATCCTTTCGCTGCAATGAAACAAATAAAAAACATTAGTTGCTTGCATTTTAACTAAAATAAAAAATATACTCACAATAACACATATACTTACAAACGTAGCTACAAAACCATTATGGCCCATTTGGCCTAAGTGCGATGTGTGGCCCGACTCCACTCTCTTCTTTGTAGCAGCCTATTTATTCAAGGAAAAAAATACATAAATTAAATTAAAAAATTACTAAAATATCTAAAAATTATAAATATAAACTATTAATTTATGTACCTTCTACTGAGGAAATGACTCCTGAAGACGTAGCTGTCTACGAAAAAACTGCCACGACTCAGGTGGTATGTTAGCTCGCCTCTTATTTTTTTCGACCATACAATATCTCCTGTTAATTTAATCTCAAACAGAAAAAAAAGTCAGAATACATACACATATATACACACATATACACATACACATACACATACACATACCCACATACACATATACATGCAAACATATACGCATGCATATATGTATATATATACACATATACATACATATAACATAAACACACATATACATATCCACATATATACGTACACACACATGCATGCATATACACTCATTCATACAAAATACATGCATTTATCCCACAATAATATGTGTTGTGTATATGTGAATATGTGTGTATGTATAAATGTGTATATGTGAATATGTGTGTATGTGTAAATATGTATATGTGAATTTTTTATTTATGTAGATAATCAAATTATTAATATCAAATACCATTATTTGTAGATTCTGATCAATCAGATGGAACTCCACCACCGTCTCCTCATCGTGCAACGACTTTATACTGTAAGTATATGAAATATTTAATTTTAACTATATTTGATGGATACATAACTTATATATATTTTTTATGTTTCTTATGATGTGCAGATTCTGATCAATCAGAGGGTACTCCACCACCTCCTACCCATGCAACAACTTCACATGTGTCCTCCGATAGGAATTATGATGAATTTTACTATCAAGAGCATATTATATGTTGGTGTAACTCTTGTTATGGCACGTATCGAAGACCACGATTGGAATGTATTGAACATGAGGCAGAGTATGGTACTTTTGAGCATGCACCATCACCTAGTCAACGTGATAATGCTTGGGTATGTATTTTCTATATATATTAATGTCATTTTTTTATTTAAAAACCATGTATAAAATCAAATTATTATTGATATATAGGAATACTTGCTCGATGATGATGATGATGATTTTTCTCATAATGTTAATATACCTCGTACACATCATGGACTTGCTGTTCATCAATTACAAGCAGAGGTTTCTAGAAATCCTCTACCTCCTGGTTTAGAGAATGAAACGGCTGGAGATTATCCATTGCCAGCTCGTGATCGTTCTTTAGTACAAACATATGATAGAAGAAGATATGGAGGATGGAATAGAGGACCACTTCCTTTAGATGGAGAGGTTTTCAACTTTTGGGGTAATCGCTATATGATTGCTCCATCCACTATTACTAATGCTGGTCGTGGTCTCTTTATTGTAGAGGATTTGTATGTGCCTCCGAACTCTGAAGTCACTCTTATGTCATTTTGTGGTCCTATATATGGATGGGGAGATTGGCATCGACTTTCACGTTATGTTCAAAGCATGAGTACTTATGGAATATGCTTGAACGCAGCATCTCTTACTAGTAGAAGGATTTTACATGCAGAAAATGAAAGATTATATATTGATGGAAGACCTTACACACATGGAAATTTAGCAGGTTTAATAAATAGTAGTCGAGGGTTACATAATAGTTCAAGGACTAATTGCACATTTGAGGAGCGTGAAAATAGTCATGAATCACCATACATGAGTAGAGATGTATCAAGATACATAGTTGTCAATGCTATTACTACATTACATGCTGGTGATGAACTATTAGTGAATTATGGATGGCGTAGACCTCCAAGAGCACCTTTTAGCTTGAGAGAATAAAAATTTTCTATCCATATTTAATAAGTTATATACTTAATTTTATATTTGAAGTTTAATTTTTATTCATTTATGGAATACTAATGAGTTTTATTTATATGTGTAGATTCCAACGTATGATGTTGATGATATTCGTCCACAACATTCACAATTACCAATAAGACCTCATTTATCAGAAGCTTCCATGAGAAGGCTACGCAAAACTAAGCCTGTGCAATATGCAAAGTTGAAAGATCTATATTCAAAAGATGATAAAGTACAAGATTTGTGTGACAATGATGAAGATGATGGCATGGCAAATTTTATTGAGGATTGGTATCAAAATGAGAGTGAGAGCATGGATATTTCTAAAAATGAGAAATATCTTCGAGAGGAATGTCTAAAGCATGTATATGAAGGAAGTCGTTTGACACGACTAAGTGCGAGCTTACTTATTCTCAACCTTCAAAATCGTTTTGGATGGAGTAATGTATCTGTTTCGACACTATTAAGGTATAATTTTCAATTTTCTATCTATTTATATATATGTGCATATATATATATATATATATATATATATATATATATATATATATATATATATATATATATATATATATATATATATATATATATATATATATATATATATATATATATATATATATATATATATATATATATATACATGCAGGTTTTTATTCTTACTATAGATAAGGTAAGAACAAGAACTTGAATTGAATGGACACTTTTTGTCCGCGCATCTTTTAAAACTATTAATGCATCTTTCAAAATATTCGTAAAAAATTTGATTGTTTGGATGGCAGGATACGATTGTTTGTTTTGGAGGATATGAAGTATGTACCTTCATTGAATGATTTGTCGATTCACGCATATGTTCAGTTTGAAAGTGTGAGAAGCGGATTTATAATTTGTATTCAAAGAATTTGGCACTGTTTATAGGCCATACAATGGTGACCTGGATGCATCGCATGCACAGAGGTTACTCAAGATAGAGCAATCTGATTATAATGGACTAGTGCCAACAAGATTCCTAGGGTATGCAGTAAACCTCTTGCATGTCAATGATGAGCATTTGAACTTTAGGATACAAAGTGGAAATCATGGTGGCTTGAGAGGATCACTTTTATACATGCAAGAGGTTTACTGCATACCCCAGGAATCCTGCTAGTACTAGTCCCTTATAATCAGGTTGCTCTATCTTGAGTAACCTCTGTGCATGCGATTCATCCAGGTCACCATCGTATGGCCTATAAACAGTGCCAAATTCTTTGAATAGCAATTATAAACTCGCTTCTCGCACTTTCAAACTGAACATATGATAGAATCGACAAATCATTCAATGAAGGTATATACTTCATATCCTCCAAAACAAACAATCATATCCTGCCATCCAAAACAATCAAATTTTGCGGAAATATTTTGAAAGATGCACATAAGCATACACATATATAAAATTATATGCATATATATATGTATATTTATTTATTTACTTTCTTTAATATATCATTTTTTTTATAAACTTACAGGTTATTATCTGAAAAGTTTTTACCAAGTCAAAATATTCTTCCTACCTCACATGATGAAATGAAGAAGATAATCAACAATCTTGGTATAGATTATCAATGTATACATGCATGTCCTAACGATTGTATTTTATATAGAGGTGAATATGCAGACTCTTTGACATGTCCCAAATGTCAATCTCCTCGATATAAGGGTGAAGAAGGTAAAATCCCAAATAAGGTATTGAGACATTTTCCATTGGCTCCACGGATTAGACATATGTTTCAAAGCCCCGAATTATCAAAGCTTTTGACTTGGGGACATGATCACAAAAGTACTGATGGAATAATCAGAATTCCTCATGATAGTGTTGCTTTTCAGCATATTGATTCTACATGGCCTGAATTTGCACAAAATCCACAGAATCTAAAGTTAGGAGTTGCATTAGATGGGGTTAATCCATTCTCCATGAAATCCAGTAAATGGTCAACATGGCCAGTGGTAGTCATAAACTACAATCTTCCGCCATATCTTAGCATTAAAAAGGAACATTTAATGCTTTCACTTTTAATCCCAGGCAAAAGACAAGTTAAAGATATGAATGTATATCTTGCTCCTCTCATTGACGATCTTCAAGAGTTATGGAGAGGTATTAATGTCATTGATATATCAAAAAGCATCAATGAAAGACATATTACGATTCGTGGTATTGTGGCTTGGACTATTCACGATTTTCCTGGATATGGCGTTTGTTCAGGTAATGATGTAGTTTTTTTATTCAATATGCATGTAAATAAATATGATTTAATCTAATTATATTTTTATCCTTTTCCATGATGCAGGAATATCTACTAAGGGTTATAAAGCTTGTCCATATTGTGGTGATTGGTTGAGATCAATCTATAGTAAGAATCTCAACAAAAATATTTATCTTCGACATTGACGATTCTTGCCTGATGATCATCCATTAAGATCTAAAAGAGAAGCGATACATTTTAATGGAAAGCTTGAAACAGGCCAGTATCCAAAACCTATGACGCCTATGGATTGGTATAAAAATGGACAGATGGACCTCTGATAGATCTAGAAGCAGAAATCTTCAGTGATGATTCAGATAATGAGTATGTGAACAAAGGTAAAGGGAAATTGGCACTCGCAGAGAACATATCAATATGGTATTCTTTGGAGTATTGGAAAGAGTTAAAAGTATGTCATCTTCTTGATCCTATGCATATATTCAAAAATATTGGTTATTCACTATGGCAGCATCTTCTTGGACTGAAAGATACCACAACATCAAGGAATGATTTGAAAGATCAAAAATCCAAACCAAAGTTATGGCCAGTTTTTGATAGACATCGACAAGAAACGACTTATGCATCTGCTCCTTGGGTACTTACGACAAAAGAGATACAGACTATCAACAGTAGAATTCAATTGATCAAGACTCCTACAGGATATGGAGCATTGTTTCAAAACATGTTTACTATGGATGATAAGAGCTTATCTGGATTAAAGACCCATGACTGGCATAACTTTTTGAAACATATTTTACCTTTGGTTATCGATGGATGTACAACGAAAGGAGTACGAGATGTGATCTATCGTCTTGGATCACTTATAAGGTAATTATGATAATTTTATATTTAATATGTATGAATATTGGATATCTTTTATTTTTTAATTAACTTCTTTACAATTGTTTTTATGATTTGTATAGGTGGATTACATCCAAAGAGATCGATAAAAATTCGATCCCACAAAAAAAACGTGAATGCAAAGAGCTACTATGTTTGATGGAAAAAGAACTTCCTACTTCAGTTTTTGATATTCAAGTTCATTTACTAGTCCATCTTGTAGATGAGATAGAGATTGCCGGTGTTGTCAACACTCGATGGATGTTTTGGGTCGAGCGATTTATGGGAATACTAAAAGGTTATGTGCGACAAAGAGCAAAACCAGAAGGATCCATGGCAAAGGGTTGGATGCTTGAAGAGTGCATGTATTACGTTAGTGAGTACCTTGAAAGAGTTCATGAAGAAGCTCCACGTGCATGGACCAACGAGTCTTCTTCAAAAATAACAGATGAGGTATTATCAGGTAAGGGGGTTCCATTCTTATTTACATTTCAAGAAAAAAGTGATGTTTCTACTTTTGTAGCATATAATAGCAAATGCATGCAAGCATTCGTTAGCGAGTACGAGGAACTTCAAAGTCTCCAAAGTAAAAGGCGAAAAAACAAAAGATCTAGACGTAATCTCGATAATAATGAGATTACAGATATACCTTCTTTCACGGATTGGCTATATAGTCGTTTGCAACGCGCCAACGCAAATAATGAAGAAATCTCAGATGAGCAAAGAGAGTTAATGATAGGTTGTGAACAAAAGGTAATTTTATTAAAATATATATTTTATTTTTTTCATATATGTATGTTAGTTTCTATTTACTAATTGAATTTATTTTGCAGGCTTAAATGTTCACTAATATGTGGGCTTTTGGACAGCATATTAGAATCAAATCCATTGATTCTTTACGTAAAACAGAGGATTCTAGTATTGTTGCTTGTTTCAAGCAACTATCACGTGCTAGCTCAAAAGATACGAACCTTATAGATAGCGAACTTGGTTACATAGGAACTATTGTTGGTATCTACGAAATTTCATTTCGTACATTCAAACAGGTAGAAAAAAGTTTATATATTTTTTTTAGAGTTAGTTATTTTTTTAAGCACCTAATAATGGGACGTTTTTGTTGTTATATATTTTGATAGGTCATTTTGAAGGTTGACTGGTATCGAGCGGAGTATAAAGGTAGTAATTCTACAATAAGAAAGGAATTATCTGGGTTTTGGGCAATTGATTCTTCCAAGGTAATGCGATCTACTAAAGAACCATATATTCTTCCTAGGCATATTGAACAAGCATTTTTTTATAAAAACCCAGATGCTCATCCTTGGTGGCAAGTCATTCATGTGCAACCTAGAGGTAGGTCATTGTTTGAACAGTTTATTGTTAGAGAGATTGAAGAAAGTCCTCTTGATGATTCAGCATCAGATACTGATACATCAATATCTGGAATAGAAATTAGACTCATTATACGTGATAATGATACTAATCTTTTTGATGAAGAGGATAATTCTCCACATGCTGATTCTACTGATGAGGAAGAGGAATTACCAGAAATAGATATTAATCCACCAATAGATGATGTGATTCATGAGAACATAGATTTAACAATAGAAGAAATAAATGAAATCAATAAGGATAATGAAGATGAGACTATATTGATGTCTTACCAAAATGATGGCAATAATGAAAACATATGAGCAGATTAGATAGTAACTTGAAGCTTCTGAATGGATATCAGATAATAGGTTTTTTTTATTAACTTGAATAACGATGAATCCTACTAGAGAGATGAAATCATGTTCTTCTAAGTTAGAACATGAAGCTCGGGGGTATGCCTAATTATTTTATATATAGCTTTATCTTCGAGGAGTAAATTTTTATCATGTATGTATGCATATGTGTGTGTATTCATGTGTATTATATGTATACATATATTAGTATGCATATATATATGTATTTCATGTATATGTATGTGTTTGCATGTGTGTGATATATGTATACATGTATTCATGTACGTAATATATGCAAGTGTTTATAATTGTGTACATGTATATATGTATATGTGTCTATGTGTAAATATGTACATGTAAATATGTATGCATGTATATATATGTTTATGTGTGCATGTAGGCATGTACATGTATGTGTAAATATGTACATGTAAATATGTTAGTATGTATATATATATATTTATGTGTGCATTTAGGCATGTATGTGTGAAGCATAATATATCTACTCCATTTTATATTTATGTATCCTATCTACATGATGTGTATATATCTTTACATATATTATGAATCATGATCCTCGTTGATTCGAGTAGCTATATATAGAGGCATAAGGTTGGGAGGAGAGACATCTCTCTAGTAGGACGTCGGAGGTGTACATATACTTCAAACATATGGCTAAAAGGTTGAATTAGAGTTTTTAAATTAGGGATTTCAAAACCCTAATATCGAGATTAGTGCTCTCTATCTCTCTCATAGTGGTTAGCAACGGGATGGCAACGTCGTAGGCAACGGGTTGCTAACGCGTTAGCAACGGGTTCAAGTTGCGAACCCCAAGTTGCGATAAAGTTGCGTACAAATCAATTTTTATTTTAGATTTTTTTATATGTATATGTGTGTGTGTGTATATATATACATATATATATATATATATATATATATATATATATATATATATATATATATATATATATATATATATATATATATATATATATATATATATATATATATATATATATATATATATATATAGATACATAGATACATACATACATATATACACACACACATACATACATACATGGATTATATTATATTACATACATAGCAGTAAATATATGCTACATACATACGTGTAATGTAATACACACATTTTTATGTATATATACACATAGTATATACATATTACATTTATACACAACACATAGATGTATACATACATGATACACATGCATACATACTACAAAAATAGAAACATGTATATTAGATACATATATAAGTTAATATACATGTTTCTATCTCTCTCTCTCTCTCTCTCTCTCTCAAATACATACATACCGTGCATTGTCGCGACGATGAGCCATAAGTGTCCGCATCTCTTTTAAACACCACTTAAGGGACCATCCTGTCCCAAACTCTGTCTCAAGTGAACTAAGCACGTACTTTTTATCCCTCTCATCATGCTCACTACAAAAATAAAAAACATAATGTAAATAAAACATAAGATATACATTTCAATTTATATGTAAAACTTTTACTTACTTCCATGGTAAGTGGATAAAGCGCAGGTAAGAGTCGCATAGTGCCCGCATTCTTCTCTTGAACTCCAATCCATTCCCTATGTACACAATGTTCCCCTCCGGCTCTATGTCGCACTCTAGTCCTAAGGTGCCTATGCATGTCCTCATAGGCAACTCTGCTCTACTATCACGTGCTGGAGGTGGTATAGGTGTCCTAAAAATAGATAGATAGAAATAAATAAAAATATGTGCTATAATATCATTAAAAAAATTTATGAAAAAAAACATACCTATGAGCAGATAGCTCTCTTCCTGCATGTGGATCCGCAGAAGAGCCCTCGTCTGATCGCGTAAGCATCTGGATCGTATAATCCAGCTCCTCATCGGACATCTCTGCGTAGTCCCGCATTATGGCCCCTAGAGTATCTGACGGAACTCTTGCTCTCATAAGACTTTTTATGAGAGTGAGTTTCGCCTTTCTCTCTTTACTGGGATCCATAATACCTAACATATAAAACAAAATGGTTAGAAATCAATATATATATACGTGTATGTGTGTGTATGCATGTGTATGTGTGTGCATGCATGTGTATGTGTGTGTATGCATCATTATGTGTGTATGTGTGTAGGTATATGTGTGTGTTGTCTATGTGTATGTGTGTGTGTCTATGAGTGTGTATGTGTTTATGTATATGTATGTATCTACGTGTGTGTATGTATCTATGTCTGTATGTGTATGCATGTATGTATGCATGTGTGTGTATGCATATGTATGTGTGTGTATGCATCATTATGTGTGTCTATGTATGCATTTGTACGTGTGTATGCATCATTGCATGTGCATGTGTCTATGTGTGTATGTGTGTGTATATGTGTGTGTGTCTATGTGTATGTGTGTGTGTTTATGAGTGTGTATGTGTTTATGTGTATGTATGTATCTATGTGTGTCTATGTGTCTAAGTGTGTATGTGTATGCATGTATGTATGCATATGTATGTGTATGCATATGTATGTGTGTGTATGCATTATTATGTGTGTCTATGTATGCATGTGTATGTGTGTATGCATCATTACGTGTGTATGTATCTATGTGTGTATGTGTGTGTGTATATGTGTTTGTATGTGTGTATGCATGTGTGTGTGTATGCATGTGTATGTGTATATGTGTATATGTGTGTGTATATGTGTGTATGCATGTGTGTGTGTATATGTGTGTATATGTTTGTATGCATGTGTGTGTATGCATATGTATGTGTGTGTATGCATTATTATGTGTGTCTATGTATGCATGTGTATGTGTGTATGCATCATTACGTGTGCATGTGTCTATGTGTGTATGTGTGTGTATATGTGTGTGTGTCTATGTGTATGTGTGTGTGTCTATGAGTGTGTATGTATTTATGTGTATGTATGTATCTATGTGTGTGTATGTGTATGCATGTATGTATGCATATGTGTGTGTATGCATATGTATGTGTGTGTATGCATAATTATGTGTGTATGTGTCTATGTGTGTATGTGTGTGTGTATACATTATGACAGTGTATGTAAGCATGTGCATTATGTATGCATATAAGTATGTATGTATGCATATGCATATGCATTATGTATGCATATGCATATGCATTATGTATGCATATGCATATGCATTATGTATGCATATGCATTATGTATGCATATGCATTATGTATGCATATGCATATGCATTATGTATGCATATGCATATGCATTATGTATGCATATGCATATGCATGTGTATGCATATGCATGTAAGTATGTATGTATGCATATGTGTGTGTGTATGCATATGCATGTAAGTATGTATGTATGCATATGCATATGCAATATGTATGCATGTATGTATATGTGTGTGAATGTGTGTGAATGTGTGTGAATGTGTGTGTGAATGTGTGTGTGAATGTGTGTGTGAATGTGTGTGTACATGTGTCTGTATGTGTGTATGCATGTGTATGTGTGTGTATGCATCATTATGTGTGTATGTGTGTGTACATGTGTCTGTATGTGTGTATGCATGTGTATGTGTTTGTATGCATGATTATGTGTGTATGTGTGTGTATGTGTGTGTGTCTATGTGTATGTGTGTGTATCTATGAGTATGTATGTGTTCATGTGTGTGTATGTGTCTATGTGTGTATGTATCTGTGTGTGTGTATGTATCTATGCATGTGCATTATGTATGCATGTAAGTATGTATGTACATTATATGCATATGCATATGCATTATGTATGCAAATGTATGCATGTATGTGTTTATGTGTGTATGTCTCTCTATGTGTGTGTATGCATATATGTGTGTGTATGTGTGTGTATATGTGTCTGTATGTGTGTATGCATGTGTATGTGTGTGTATGCATGTGCATGTGTGTATGTGTCTATGTGTGCATGTGTGTGTATATACTATATGTGTGTGTGTCTATGTGTATGTGTGTGTACCTATGAGTGTGTATGTGTTTATGTGTGTATGTGTCTATGTGTGTGTATGTGTTTATGTGTGTATGTGTATGCATGTATGTGTATGTGTGTGTATGTCTCTCTCTATGTGTGTGTATGCATATGTGTGTGTGTGTGTATATGTGTGTCTATGTGTGTATGCATGTGTATGTGTGTGGATGCATCATTATGTGTGTATGTGTCTGTGTGTATATGTGTGTGTATGTGTGTGAGCGTCTATGTGTGTGTATGTGTGTGCGCGTCTATGTGTATGTGTGTCTGTGTGTGTATGTGTGTGTATCTATGAGTATGTATGTGTTCATGTGTGTGTATGTGTCTATGTGTGTATGTATCTGTGTGTGTGTATGTATCTATGCATGTGCATTATGTATGCATGTAAGTATGTATGTACATTATATGCGTATGCATATGCATTATGTATGCAAATGTATGCATGTATGTGTTTATGTGTGTATGTCTCTCTATGTGTGTGTATGCATATATGTGTGTGTATGTGTGTGTATATGTGTCTGTATGTGTGTATGCATGTGTATGTGTGTGTATGCATGTGTATGTGTGTATGTGTCTATGTGTGCATGTGTGTGTATATACTATATGTGTGTGTGTCTATGTGTATGTGTGTGTACCTATGAGTGTGTATGTGTTTATGTGTGTATGTGTCTATGTGTGTTTATGTGTGTATGTGTATGCATGTATGTGTATGTGTGTGTATGTCTCTCTATGTGTGTGTGTATGCATATGTGTGTGTGTGTATATGTGTGTCTATGTGTGTATGCATGTGTATGTGTGTGGATGCATCATTATGTGTGTATGTGTCTGTGAGTGTATGTGTGTGAGCGTCTATGTGTGTGTATGTGTGTGCGTGTCTTGTGTATGTGTGTCTATGTGTGTATTTGTGTGTATGTGTGTGTGTGTCTGCGTATGTGTGTGTGTGTCTATGCGTGTATATGTGTGTGTACATATGTGTGTGTGTGTGAGTGTGTGTGCGCATACCTTGTGTATGTCTCACTTCTCTCTCTCCCTCTCGCGCGCTGTATGTCTCTCTCTCTCTCTCTCGGTCTTTGTGTTCTTCCTCGCGTTCAAGGCCCGGCACAAATGTGCCGGGAGAATTGAATTTTTTTTTTTACATTCCAGAGCGTCGCATATGCGACGCTCTGCAGTTTGCCATCGTCGTTAGGTGCATCGCTAACCTGCGACGCTACTAGCGACGTTTCTGGTCTAGCGTCGCTTATGCGACGCTATCGTCGCTTATGCGACGAGGCTCGGCCAAAAAAAAAAATCCGAAATTTTTACCGTCGCTTATGCGACGGTTTCGTCGCATAAGCGACGGTTTTCGTTTTTTTCCCGATTCGGGGGCGTCGCTACGCCCCCCTTTTTCTTGTAGTGAACAAATTTCAGGTTCGATTTGTGGTTAAAGATAGCCAAGTTCCTACTATTGATATATTTAGGTAGTGATGTGTGTGAACACACTAGGACCGCCGGGGCACTTTTTTCCCTCTTTAGGAGGTTTTTTTCCCCCGGCTTGTATATATGCCTATTGCCCTAATGGGCTACTTATCTTTGTACATTCTCTAGTAATACATTCAGTATTGTGTGTTTGTGCTCCAAGCTTCTTCTTCTTCCTTGTGCTATTCGTGTGCTTCCGCACAATTGGTATCAGAGTAGGTCGTCGCTTCATCTAGGGTGCCATCGACACTCCTCCGTTTGCAGTCTCAGATTCGCACGAAATTTGGTGAGCATACTCAAGGTGTTTCAGAGATCAAAACGGCTTCGTTATGTGTGCCGAAATTGCGATCTGAGCTTGTTTCGGCCTCCGAACGCATTATCATAGTGCTTGTGCAGGCTATTTTGTCTTTTTGTGCCAAAGGTATATACTAGTTTCTGTTCGCCAGTGTAAGCGTCTCGAAGTCTGCTACAGGTCTAGCAGAATTTGTTGGGGCAATTCTTCAACTTTTGAGATACAATCAATTTTTTGCATCAAGGTATTCTAGTCACTGGCCATGGCTGAAAGCAGTGATGTATTCCGCATGTTGGCTGTTGAGGATAAGTTGGATGGTACCAACTACCCATTATGGGCTTATATGATGCAACATGTATTGCTTGCAAAAGGATTGTGGAACATTGTGTAGGGTGTTGAAAGACGTCCTGTTACACCTCTGACTACAGGTACTACAAATACAGGTGTTGGAGCTGATGAAGATGGTGTCGAAAATGATATTCAACAGATTCCTGTTCGTGCTTCTGTTTCTGCTGCACCTACTGCAAAGCAGATTTGTTGGGATGGTAGAGATGCCTAGACACATGCATTGATAGCTTTTTCTGTCAAACGTGCCATTATTCCTCATATTCGCTCTTGCAGAATAGCGAAGGATGCTTGGGATACACTTACCACATTGTACCAAGCTAGGAATGAGGCTCATGTTGCTTACCTCCGAAAACAGTTAGAGAGTGAGCACATGAATGAAGGTGATTCTATGGACAATTTCCTAACAAAGATCAAAGACTTGAAGGAACAATTGACTTCTGCTGATGAGGTTATACTAGATAGCTCACTTGTGCAGACCGTTCTGAATGCTCTTCCTGATTCATATCAGAGTTTTGCTTCTACTCTTCGGTTGATGATGAAAGGCAATCCAAATGCCTTGCAATTCGAGGAGTTAGTCTCTGTTCTGTTGCAAGAAGATCAGTCCAAGCAAAACAGGTCCATTATGCGAGTTGCAGATCAAGCTTTCCTGGCTAGTCAGAAGGGCAAAGGAAAATGGAGCTCTTCAACTAGTAAGCAGAAATCTGCTAATTCTACATATTCAAAGAAGGAAGATAAAGATGAGAAGAAATCAAAAAAGCAGAAATTGTTCTGTAAGTACCGTAAAGGGAATGATCATATCATAAACAACTATCCAAAACTGGCTGCTAAAGAGGCAAAGAAGAAAGAGGCTGGAATGGTTGTTGCAGAGGCCTCTACACCAAAAACAGGGTCTGCTAATCTTGTGCAGGAAGAAGAATGGGCGTTTATTACTGTTTGCAGTTTTGACCCATCTTCTCATGATCAATACATGTCTGCAGTAGACTCAGATGTTTGGTACTTTGACAGTGGGGCGACCAAACATATTACCTCGCAGTGCAGTTTCTTCTCTTCACTCGAGCCTGCCCCTATAGGGAATATTGTTACATGCACCAACAACTCCTCTTATCCTGTTATGGGAGTTGGTAAGGTCATTTTGACTACTGCTAATGGTAGTTCTTTCACTTTGTCAGATGCTTTATTTGTGCCAGGGATCAAGAAGAATCTGGTATCACTTTCTGCATTAGCCAAGATTGGCTTGGTTGTGAAATTTGTTGATGACAGATGTACAGTTCATGATCTGTCAAATGGCGATGTTATTATTGCTTCTAGAATTTTATGTCGTGGGCTGTATAAGCTCATAGACTATGAAAGATCTGAAAATGATTTGGCATGTGCAGTAAATGATTCTCAGGCTATGTCAGATGCAAAGCTTTGGCATGCACGCTTTGGTCATCTGAATTTTGCTAGTTTGCTATGCCTGCAGAAATCTGAAACGGTGTCCTCTTTGCCCAAAGTTGAGGCACCTGGAAAACATGTTTGTGAAGGCTGTATTTTGGGCAAAATGCAGCGTTCCTCCTTTCCAAAAGATGGTTCAATTCGGGCTACACAGAAATTGAAGCTTGTACATAGTGATGTCTGTGGTCCTATGCAGACACCCTCTTTTGGAAATTACCTTTACTTTGTGACTTTCATTGATGATTTTTCCAGGCATGCATGGGTATATCCACTCAAAGTAAAGTCCAAAGTGTTCATGTGCTTTAAATAGTTTTTGGTTTTGGCTGAAAATCTGTCAGCATGTAAAATGGGCACCCTTCGTTCTAATCGAGGGGGGGAATATATGTCTTCTGATTTCAATGCATTTCTGGCTAAACGTGGGATAAAACACCAGTGTATAGTGCCGTATACACCTCAATAGAATGGAGTTGTTGAACAAAAGAACAGGTCACTCATGGAGATGGCGAGGTGCATGGTCAAGAGTCAGGCTTTACCACATAGTTTCTGGCTTGAGGCTGTCATGTTGGTGCATATGTACTGAACAGGTGTCCCACTAAAGAGTTGCAGTCTATCACTCCATATGAGGCTTGGCATGACCGCAAGCCATCTGTTGCTCATCTGCGTGTTTTTGGTTGTTTGGCATATGCACTAGTGCCTGAACAACATCGCAGAAAATTGGATGATAAGGCAGTAAAATGTATTTTTGTTGGGTACAGTTCTAAAAGTAAAGGCTATCATCTGTATCATCCACATACTAAACACATTTTGGTTAGCCGTGATGTCGTCTTTGTGGAAGATGCTATTCAGCCATTGCTTTCATGTACTAAGGAGACATTTGTTAGCTCCAAAGACATGTATGACACTTTGATGCCTCTTTTTATAGGTGGACAGTCTAGTGCTGATCCTAATGAGGCAACTTCTCAGCCTTTGCAGGTTCCATATGATGATGTAGATCATTCTATTTCTAATGCAGATTTACATGATGCACTTGTTGATGAGAGAGCTGATATTGAGCACGCAAAAACTATGCCAAAATGGTTGGTGCAGACTTTGCGTGACAGCAAATTAGATGCACCTTTGTCATATCGTACTCGTTCAGGCTCTCATAGTGCCTCGTTTGCATCAGATTGCTATGCTATGGCTGCATCTAGTCTCTGTGATGAGAATGAACCTGTTTCTTTTGCTGAAGCACACGATTGAGAAAATTGGATGACTGCTATGCAATCTAAATATGATGCTATAATGAAAAATGATACATGGTCTTTATGTGACTTGCCTCCTGGCAAGAAGGCCATTGGCACTAAGTGGGTATACAAGCTGAAGCGTAAAACTGATGGTATAGTTGACACGTATAAGGCTAGGCTTGTGCAAAGGGTTAAGCGTAGGAAAGAGGCATTGATTTTGATGAGACCTTTGCACCCACATGCCGTATGACTACTGTTCGGAGCATTTGTGCACTTGCAGCCCATCATGGTTGGAATGTACATCAGTTGGACATTATAACAACATTTCTGAATGGTACCTTGCATGAAGAAGTGTATGTTTTTGAGCCCCATGGCTTTGTGCAGAAAGGGCATGAAAACCAGGTGTGTAGGTTAAAAAAGGCATTATATGGTTTAAAGCAAGCACCACGTGCTTGGTATGAGAAGATACATGCCTATCTGGTTGCACATGGTTTTGAGAACAGTCCAACCGAAAGCACCTTATATGTTAAGCGTGCTAATGATGTGCTTCTGATCATTGTTGTCTATGTTGATGACATGCTGCTCATTGGTCCTATTGAGAAGCATATTTCCGATTTCAAGGCTGATTTTCATGCCTGATTTCTGATTTGGGGGATTTGCATCACTATTTGGGCATTCAGTTTATGCAAGTTGATGGTGGAATGGCTTTGTGTCAAACGAAATATATTGACACATTATTGTAGCATTTTGGCCTTGAAGACTGTAAGCCTATTGCCACTCCTATGGAGAGAGGTTTACGATTGAGTCTTCATGATGCTGGAGATGCATTTGATGCTGTTCTCTATCAGCAGGCTGTTGGATGCTTGATTTACTTGTTGGATGCTTGATTTACTTATGCATTACTCGGCCAGATATTCAGTTTGTTGTCTCACAGATGAGCAGGTTTATGCATTGCCCAGGAGTCACGCATTGGAAGGCGGTTAAGTGCATCTTTCGCTACTTGAGTGGTACTCAGCTACTTGGGTTGTTTTATCCCAAGGGGGGATCACTACCGCCAGATTTCCATGCTTTTTTTGACTCAGATTGGGCTAGGTGCTATGACACTCGTGTGTCCACTAGTGGTTTTTGCTTCATGCTTGGTAGCTCATGTATATCTTGGTTGAGCAAGAAGTAGCCTACTGTGGCCACTTCTAGTTGTGAGGCTGAGTATAGGGCAGCTTTCACAACGACTGTTGAGTGTGTGTGGCTCAGATGCCTTATGGCTGATTTCAGTGTTGGCCTGTCTTCTGCCACCACCAT
Organism: Ceratopteris richardii; assembly: GCA_020310875.1. Classification (NCBI taxonomy): domain Eukaryota; kingdom Viridiplantae; phylum Streptophyta; class Polypodiopsida; order Polypodiales; family Pteridaceae; genus Ceratopteris; species Ceratopteris richardii. The sequence continues at coordinate 73,415,150 of CM035424.1, forward strand.
CTTCACTGACAATCAGAGCGCATTGGCAGTTGCGAGGAACCTTGTGTTCCATGCTCACACTAAGCACATTGAGGTGCATTATCACTATGTCAAGGAGAGGTTCTCTACTGGGGAGATCAGCTTGGCATATGTGCCCACGTAGGAGAACATTGCAGAACTTTTCACGAAGGCTCTGCCTAGGGAGAAGTTTGAAGATTTCCGCAAAGCTTTGGGCTTACTTCCTTTTGTGGAGTGATTTCCACATAGCTTGGCACTTCCTTATACATGAGTGCTAGCTCCTTGTTCACCGCATCACTCCTAGGGGGGATTTACTGATATATTTAGGTAGTGATGTGTGTGAACACACTAGGACCGCCAAGGCACTTTTTTCCCTCTTTAGGAGGTTTTTTCCCCCGGCTTGTATATACGCCTATTGCCCTAATGGGCTACTTATCTTTGTACATTCTCCAATAATACATTTAGTATTTTGTGTTTGTGCTCCAAGCTTCTTCTTCTTCCTTGTGCTGTTCGGGTGCTTCCATAGACATCTATCTCCAACACCTACACCTCCAGATTTGCCACAAAATAGAACCCTTCCAGATGTTCCAGAGAACTAGGTCAAGATCCACACATCAACGAAGCAAGATTTCCTGAGTAGTGGGAGACCCTCTGTTGAGAGTCAAGGTCACACACAAGCAGCGAAGCGCATCAATGAAGTGGACACACAAGAAGAAGGAGCATGTAGGGAGCTCCAAGAAGCGCATGTCAAATTTTCAGAAGAAATCCCTATAAATATAGTGATTTTTATCACTAAAAACCATTGTAAATACCATTTTCTATTTTTATAACTCCATTTTGTTCAAGCCAAGGAGTCCTTGAGCTTGAGGAGTATTAGAAGTATCATCCTACCAATTTTCATAATTTTTAGATTCCGTTTGAGTCCCCAAATAAGCCTTGGAACCTAATTTTTAATTAGGCCGAACACTAGGTCTAGACGGGGCCAAAAGCACTCAAAAAACTATAAAAAGGCCTGGAGAGCTCATTTTTGGGGTTAGCTTATTGTAGATTTCAGCTTTTTAATAGATTTCCTTTGTAATCGAAGTCCTTCCATTGTTCCACTCTTTGCTCTTACTTTGCGCGCGTGTGTGTATGTGTGTGCATGCTTGTGTGCTTTCACTCACACACTTGTGCCGTCACTTGCTCTTGGTCTTCATACCGGTCCTTACGTCTCCGCGGATTGACATTTATGAGGTGAATCTCCTCACGTTGGTACTTGCCATTGTGCTAGAGTGACACCAAATTTGGCGCCATTGCCGGGGAGAGAGCTTGGAGGACGAGCGTGTGACGGTAAGAAGTAGAGTAGCGACGTTGGAAGGTAAGAAATCACCATTTTCAATTCAATTTCTGAGTTTTTCTTCTTCTTCATCTTCATCATCATCACCATCTCCTCCCATCTTCATCTTCTCTGATTTTTTCTCATTTTCGAGTATACATTCACCTCGTTTTTCACTTGCGACTGTGAGGAACAAGCGCAGAGCGGGTTCAGAGATGAAGCCTGAAGAAATCGCCTTGAAATCCACTTAAAACATAAAAAATATGAGTGGCAGTATCACGGGGTGACAAGACCTATGTCTGGTATCGCGATGGTGGTATCGTGAGTTTGGAGGGTGACATTGCAGATAGGGGCACATAGGAGTGACAAGGAGAACCTAAGGTATACATATTTGCAAAAAAATTTGAATTTGGGTGTCAAAATCTCTAGGTATCGTGTCCGGTTGAGTTTTGGTATCGCGATACCAGAATTCCCGAGTATCACGATACTTATCGAGGTATCCTATCGTGCACGCCCACTTGAGGTATCACGATACAATTCTGGTATCATATCGTCAAGTGTTCGTATCGCGATCACGATCGCCCCAGTGGTATCGTATCATTGACCGAGCGGTATCGTATTGCACATGACGGTGGTATCGTATCGCCTGAGATCTTGGTATCGTATTGTGCAAAAATGTGGTATCGTATTGTGAGATTTTGAGTATCATATTGTGAATTGTTGGTATCGTATCATCTATAGACAAGTATCGTATCGTCCCTTACCCTGGTATCGTATCGTGTGATTGCTGGTATCGTATCGTCGACAGGCCAAGTATCGTATCGTCGATTATTCTGGTATTGTATCGTGAGAAATCTGATATCGTATCATGTAGTGATCAAGTATCGTATCGTCGAATGCAGAGATATCGTATCGTGTAAATTTTGGTATCGTATCGTGACCATTTCCAATATCATATCGTGTGGATAACAGTATTGTATCATGGAATTTGGTATCGCGATCTTGGTTTTTCCGGGGGTATCGTATCGTCTAAAGGTGGTATCGTCCATAGTGGTATCGTGTCGTGAAAATATGGTATCGTATCGCCTGTCCTGAGGCACTCCCTGAGAGATCCTGTTTCCCTGTTTTAACCCTGAAAACCTTGAACGGGCATAACTTTCTCATAGGAAATCCGTTTGCAGTGATCTTTTATTAGATAGGGTATTTTGAAGTTGATCCTCAGGTTCGACTAGGAAGCAAGGGGTTCCACAAGATTTTGAGCAATTCAAAGGATAATTTTGGACTTGTAGACAAGGCTTATGAACCTAAGCTCAAGTTGATACTTAGGAAGAGATAGATAAAGTACCAAATCACTTGAAACTAAGGTCAACCACACAACCAAGTCAGGGACTCACAACTCAGTGGTTAACACTACGTGGTGAGTTCATAGACAAGTGAGTCAAAAATGTCATTTAACTGGGAGAGACTCTTGGCTTTTGAAGACATGCATAAATCCATACCTAGGGAAGGTCTTATGTCTACAGTGGAAGGGGAATATAGGATGTCTCTTCAATACATATCCACTAACCTACAAGGAATACCAATCTACCTCGACGGTCTATACAGGTTAGTAGCAAGAATGAGAAACACTACTGAATTAGAAATAGTTCCAAGACCAACTGTCAAGTATGAAGATGGAGTCTACATGGACAAGATGGGCCAGATCTATGTAGTAACTGAAAACCCATTAATGAAAGAGGAGAGTTAGCTCGAGATCATGCAACTACCTCACAAAGCCCATTCGAGACCCAGCAAAGAACATAAAATGTGATGTTAGGACAAATGAGCCAAGGTAGTATACCTGATAGACCACATGAGCAATTCACCATGCCAGGAATTAACCCCCACGGCTACACTATCCAGAGAATGGGAAATATGAATAGACCTACCTTTAGGACAGAACTGCCCCAAGGTGTCCCCATCGTAATTCGATCCCCAGAGCCTGACAGAAGACTGAGAACAATCCAACTAGCCAAATGTATGCGAAATGTTTACGATGGCACAGGAGAGCCGTATGACCACATTGCAGAATTCAAGCTGGTATTGCAAGCGGAGCAAGTGGATGACTTTTTTAGGCAATATGAATCTTTGGGCTAACCCTCACGGGAATAGCCTTAGCTTGGTTTCAATCCTTGGATTCAAATTCCTTTGGCAATCTCGAACAGTTCTTCCAAGAATTTGTTTGGGAATTCACTAAGCAAGGGATCAAGCACAATTCGTCATCCTTACTACATAGTTTCAAACAAGCTCCTAACGAGACAGTAAAAAATGGAGCACGAAGATTTAATCAATACGTGACCCGATGCCCTATGACAGAGAGACCTTCTCAGCAAAAAATGATATCCCTATTTTTAGAAGGTCTAACCAATGGAACATTGAGAATGTTAGTATACGTAAAATGGTTGCAAACTCTGAGTGAGTTTCTTCAAGAATGTATAGATTTGGAAGACAACTTAGCTGAGGATCTCAAAATCACACAAGATCTTACCAAATCAGAGGATACAAGGAGCAATGAGACTTCTAGTTCGAGTTATGTGGACAAAGTGGCAACATTAGTGGCCAAGAAATCGGGGGTACAAGGACCAAGGAACTACCAGGACTCCTCCTTGAGAGTGCCAATGTTAGGAAGTTGCACATGTTGCGGTCGAGATCATCCGTCTCATGCCTGCACTAGAGAAGGATTAGGGTTATTATGACCTTACCCTTACAATTGACATCCAACTCAGGAGCCTAACATGTACTCTTATAGTGAACAAAAGTACATCAACCACGACACCGAAAACTATCCAATGAGTAGACAACCACGACCATTTGTACCACCCCAATGTAGACCATATGGGTACCCTCCTAGAGAACAAGGCATAGAAGTTCCTAGGTATAACCCATGTCCAGGACCACCAGGATCAACTAGACCGTATGAACATGGAGGATATAGGCAACCTCAACCTATACCAGGACAACAACCACTCCACCCACTAGCTTCGAATCAAGGGCAGAACATCACAATACAAGTCGTTTGTCTTGAGTGTGGCAAAGAACAACTCCTGAGAGATTGTCCCGGACATCCCTCTAGTGCAGCAAAGGTTACACCAGTTAATGTGGTAGGCCTAGTAAGGGATTCAAGTTCCAGTAGCGATAATGTGGCTCCTATACATGCAGTTACTAGGGCACAAGCATTACAAAAAGCTAAACTAGCTGAACAATCAGAGCCAAGTGAGTCACGAGAGCATAGTAAGAGAAAAACAACAACATGGAAGGATACTAGACAGAACGCCAATCGTAAGTGGACCAAAAATTTATCTGAACTAGAAGAAAGCCTGAAAGACGCAAAAAAAAAAAAGAAGATATTGCCTCTCAAAGCTCCTCGCATGTCGAAACTCCATCCACACCACCTCATCCCCACCCACCAACCATTGTAAATAAACCACAACCAGGATTTGTTCTTGCAGATCCAACCCCAGAAGGCTTGGACATGATGTTCAAGGCCTACCAGGCTCGACTTCAAGAAGGCCAACACCTACGAACCTAGACAGGAGCTACCCTAGAGCAGATTTAGAGATTGAACGAACAAAAAAGTGCATAAAAATGGTGGAACTAGCTCAAGCTATGTTCGGGGTTTGCACTTCCAAGGCTTAATAGACAAATTAGAGCAGTTGGTAAATAAACCCCAAGTTTCTTTACCTCCACAGGCTGTGACTTTGGTAAAACTACTACCTACGAAATGATCCTAGGAAGGCCCTTCCTACGACAACTGCAAGTTGTACAGGATTGGGGAACCAACTCCTTATACTTGCAACGCTTAGGGGTCACAACCAAGGTCAATTTGAAGGATTACACCTTCACAGATGTACCACCCCTACAGTGGAATGATATCCACAAGGAGCAAGAAGATTCGATCTCTGTGCATTCTAAAAGTTCATCTGAGACATCCTGGATGCATGAAGATACTCATTTGTGGATGTGCAAGGTCGCAAAGGAAGAGGAGAAATGCCTAAAAGCGAGAGAAAAAGAAACTTCTCAAGGAGATAGACCAATTAGAGACCCAGCCTATACATCGATGATCTTTCCAAATGAGGAATTTGAGTGTACATCTTGTCAATTGTAATGAAAATAAAATAGACAATCCCATGCAAATACATATTCACATACATAAACAACCAAATTACATAGATAACCGCACGCATGACATACATAGCTACAAACACCACAATAAAGATATATATAGAGAATCATATCCACGTACATGGATGGGCACATACATATGTTGCTTAACGTACACAAAAAACTCATTTTAATACGTACCTACACATATGTATCTGAATGCATATACAATAAAAAAACACATGAAAACACACACACACACACACACACATACACACACACACACACACATATATATATATATATATATATATATATATATATATATATATATATATATATATATATATACAAATACAGACACTCAAACATAGGAGATCTCTTACACATACACTTATATTGTTATACATTATATATTCAAATCAACAACAATACATAACTAACAGAGTAATGGTCCTTATTATGCATAGTAGTCTATTTATTCAAAAAGAAAATTACAAAAAGAAGGATATATACATTTAGAATTGGGCATAAATACTGTGTATCATAGCCAAATTTTGACATATGATATGAAACAATTTTCAGAGGCATAGAATAGTGGAGTCTGGGTCGCATTTCTAGTTGATTCACTATCATAGAATGAATTGAAAATAGAAAAAACAATTGATTCCTATTCATCTTGCATATATAAATATTTTCAAATGTTTCAGTGCCTTTTAATCCCATATACAAGAGCACCCATCTACATTGCTGTGTTCTCTTATTCTCAAGAGAACATACATTGACCTTGCATCTCATTTCATATTATCCAAATTTCAATTTCTTCTTTTTCATAGGCTAGGATGGCTTCCTTTTAGCCATTCCTTAGTCAAGGAAATTGTAAGCTAAATAGATGAGGAAGGATTAAAGAAATTGATCATTGAGCTGAATAGTCATTGAAGTAGCAAAACATCAAGGTAACAAATGCGAATAACGAATCTTGAACTCCGTATAATAAAGATCAAGGTTCATGTTTTAAAATCATATCAGAGAAAATCACTCATTTTTTACACTTCTATGCAAGAATTCTACAAATATTGCATTTGGCTTGTGCACATCAAATCTTGGATCAAGAGCTCTATATTTTGTTCTTTATCTCCCTTTGAATAAACCATGGATTACTTAATTCATGTTTCTCAAGGTTAGTAGCATCACATGTAACGTCATCGCAAACATCTTATAGCATCACCAACATTATTGATCTTCCTCACAACATCCATTGCAACGTTAAGTGAGCTTGGTAATGTGCTTCATCTAGCTCCTTGGCCTATGTGCATCGTTATGTCTCCATATTATGCCAATCATGCTTAATTCACTCATCAACACCTTTAATCATTTGTTTTCCTTGATGGCGAACTATAAAAGTAACAACCTTCTTGTTCAAATCACGCTATGTCAAGAAGTCCTGTGCAATGCACTTATTTGCACCATCATCTTTGCTTCGTTCTTTCCCTTGCATACCTACATAAAATAGAGAGGCAAACCACACATACAAGAACACATATACTTAACCCTTAGATTCAAGCAAAGATCAAGGTATCCCATTGAATTTGCGGAAAACATTTGCTTATCCATTTTTTGATTGGTAATTTCATATATGAATTGAAGGTCTTAGATTAGGTGCTTGTGCAAAAAAGTGCTTATGGATTTTCACCATTAGATCAGCTCATGATCTAAGGGCTCTACATGAGCCCTCTTGATGGGTGGCAATTTTTGATGGTTGCCTTTAGATCTTACATCCATCGGATGGCAAGGGAGCCCCCTTGAATTCAGTGAATGAAAACCATGCAATCCCATTTGATTTTTGAGAATTACATGGATACCATTCATGCTCAATTTTCGGATAAGCATTGAATTTGCTATGCCATTGAATTTTGAAGCCTAAAATGTGAAGATTGATTGCAAGCTTTGATATTGAAACACACACAATGATTGAACTATTCTTTCTCTTTTAATCGCAAGCATTAATATAAAAACATTGAATGGCTTAAATCAAATTCTAGTGCACATGAATTCAAACACATTTTTGTCTATATTTCTATAGAAAACCAATAGTGGTATTTCTTATCCACTTGATCCCTTTTTAATCCCTTAAAATTAGGTATCCTTACAAGGCCCATCTAGAGTCCTTTTTTCGCTATAATGTTATCTCTTCTCTCTATCTCTTCCATATTATGAACTGAAGTAGGAAGTTGATCATGAAATTGCACTTCTAGGTCTCCTTCCTATAGAAGCATAGGCATCCTAAAAAACAAAATTAACCAGAAGAAGAAAAAATACATATCTACCTTTCACATTCCATCGTCTATTCCTTAGAGAGCTTCCCTCAAACTGGTATCTTCCTCTTCCCATATTTGGCATTCTTGAATCCTAGCTACTTTCCCTCTTCACATGGCTCTAGAAGATATTTCTTCCACTTTCACATGGGGTACCACTCCCTTCTCTTTCCTCATGTAATGGCTTCCAACCTTATGTTGGATGCCCAAGACTTGAAAAACTCTCTCTTCAATATAGACTTCACAACCGCCTAAATTTGTTACATAGTGAATGAATAAAGATAAGTGACCCATTAGAGTTATAGGTTTATATAAAAGTCAAGGGCAAAAGAAACCTCCTAAAGAGGGAAAAAAGTGCCCTAACAATCCTAAGTGTGTTTACACACATCACTACTAAAATATATCAACAAATACCCCCTAGTAGAGATGTGATGAACAAGGAGCACACACTCATGTGTAAGGAAGTGCCAAGCTACATGGAAAGAAATCAAACCACAAAAGGCAAAAAGATTCAAAATTGTCTCTAGGAAAAGCCTTTTGTTAAAAAGTATACAACATTATACTTTGTGGCCACATAAGCCAAACTAATCTCTCTATTAGAGAACCTGTCCTTGAAATAGTGATAGTTCACCTCAATGTGCTTTGTGTGAGTATAAAACACAGGGTTCCTTGCAATTGTCAATGTGTTCTGATTGTCATTAAAGATTGTGGTGGTGAAAGTTTGATGAGCAACCAAATCATCCAAAAGGCATTTGAGCCACACACACACACACACTAAACAATCGCTTTGAAAGCTACCTACAGTCAGCCTCACAACTAGAGGTGACCATAGTACGTTGCTTCTTGCTTAACCAAGATATGCATGAGCTACCAATCATAATGGAAACATGAGTCTGATAGCAACCAACTTGATGATATAGATGATAGTCTTTGCTTTCAATACTATACCCAAAAAAGACATTGCACTACCTTATCACCCAATTTTTTTTCAATTTTGTTTAACAAATAATGCAAATACAAGACAAGTAGAAACACAAAGGTCAATAAGAGATGTCTCGCAACCATGCTAAGCCGTATATGGAGTGATCGATTGCAATTGTTTGGTGGGACACCTGTTAAGTACATATGCTACATACATAACAACTTGAAGCCAAAAGCTATGTGGTAATGCCTAAAGCTTGACCATACACCTTACCATTTCCATGGGAAACATGTCTTCCTCTCAATTAGTCCATTTTTTTGAGGTGTATAGGACATTATAGATTGATGTTTTATCCCATAATCAGTAAGAAATGCATTAGACTTAGAGGACACATACCCCCCCCCCAAGCAGAATGGAGGATTCTCATTTTAGATGATGATAGAAAAACTATTTTAAGCACATACACACTTCAAGTTTCACTTTTAATGGATAAATCCATACATGCTTCAAAATTGCATCATGAAAGTCACAAAGTATAGGTATTCTCAAATGAATTCTTCTGCATAAAACCAAGAACATCACAATCAACAAGCTTCATTTTATATCAAGCTCTAAGTAAACCATCTTTGGGGAAGGAAGAATGGTGCATTTTACCCAAAATACAGAAGGTTCCTCATGTTTGATAGAAAATGCTATAAATGCATGTGTTGCTTATATATCTCACTAGTGATGTGTGTAAAGACACTTAGGACCACCAAAGCACCTTTTTCCCTTGTTAGGAGGTTTTTCCCCCGACTCTGTACGTACACATGACCCTAACATGGCACTTGCCTTTGATTATTTTCTTCGTAATACATTTTCTATTATGTATTCTCTAAGATTCCTCTTTTTATTTGTGATGTGAAAGGTATTTTTATTCAACATTTTGAGATGCAATCAATTCTTTGTATGAGAGTCTTTAATCACTCCCCATGGTTGAAAGTAGTGATGTATTCCATATGCTGGATGTTGAGGGTAAGTTGGATGGTAGAAAATAGAAAAGTAGAAAATAATTTTCAAGTACTGTAAGGAAAATGATCATATCATAAAGAGTTTTCCTAAAGTGGCTATAAAGGATGCAAAGAAGAAAGAGGTCAGAATGGTTGTTGGAGAGGCCTCTATACCTAAAATAGAGTATGCTAATCTTCTTCAAAATGAGGAATGGGCATTTACAAGTATTTGATATGAATCACCTTCTAATGAGAAATTTATGTCTATAGTAGGCTCAGATGGTTGGTACTTGATAGTGGTGCAAACAAACATACTAATTTTTAGTGTAATTTCTTCAATTCACTTGAGCTTGCTCCTATAAGGAATGTTGTCACATGTGCTAACAACTTTTCTTATCTTACCACATAGTTGAAAAGATCATTTTGACTACTCATAATGGTAGTTCTCTCATATTCTTAGATGCCTTATAGTAGTTTCCTCACTAGCCTAGATTGGCTAGTGTAGAAATTAATATAAGGCAATCTTGGCTAGTTTTCGCATACTTCATGATCTCTTGAATGGTGATGTTATCATTAGTTCTAGAGTCTTATGTTGAGAATGATTCAACATGTTTACTTCATGATTCTTTAGCTATTTTAGATGCAAAGCTTTGACATTTAGGCTTTGTTCATGTGAACTTTGCTAGTTTTCTTTGTCTACAAAAATGGGAAATGGTATCCTGTCCACCAAATATTGAGGCACCCTCTTAACATGCTTGTGAAGTCTTTTATTATGGGTAACATACAACATTCTTCCTTACCAAAAGATGTTTTTTTTTTGAGTTGCACATAAGTTATAACTTGTTCATGGTGATGTCTAAGGTATTATATGGACACCTTCATTTGAGAATTACTTATAATTTGTGACTTTCATTGATTAATTTTCTAAGCATGAAGGGGTTTATCCATCAAAATCAATGTTTGAGGTGTTTATATGCTTTAAATAAGTTTTGGTTGTGGCTAAATATGTAAGCATGTAAAATGGGCACCCCCTATTCTAATCGGGGGAGGGGGGTATGTCTTATAGTTTAATGCATTTTTGGTTGAGTGTGGGATAAAAAATCAATGTAGAGTTTTATATATACCTCAAAATAATGGAGTTTCTAAGAGGAAGAAACATTATCTCTTCAAATGGCGAGGTGTATGGCCAAAGCTAGGCTTTACCATATAACTTATGGCTTGAGGGTGTTATGTATGTAGCATATGTAATTAATAGGTGTCCCACCAAAACATTTTACTCTAGTGCTTAACATGAGGCTTGACATGTTCACAAGCCATCTATTACTTATTTATGTGTTTCTAGTTGTCTAGAATATGCATTAGTGCATGAACAACAACACAAAAAATAGGATGATAAGGCTACGAAATGTGTTTTTTGGGTATACTTACGAAAGCAAAGGCTGTCATTCGCATTGACCACAAACTAAATGAACACTGGCTAGTTGTGATGTGGCTTTTATGGAAGATGCAACTCAAACCTTTCTTTCATGTACCAAAGAGACATTAGTTAGCTCAAAGGATCTGTATGACACTTTGATGCCTCTTTTTATAGGTAGACAATCAAGTGTTGGTCCAAATGAGGAAATTCTTGAACCTTAAAAAGTTTCAAGCAATGATGTAGATCATTCCATTTATGATGTAAATTTACATGATACACTTATTGATGAGAGGGTTGACATAGAAACGCAAAAACTATGCCTAAATGGTTGGTGTAGACTTTGAGAGATAGAAAATTATATACACCTTCTTCATATCATATGCGTTTAGGCTTTCATAGTGCTTCCTTTACATGGGATGTTTATGGAAACAATATCTCTAGCCTTTGTGATGCTAATGAGCAATTTTCTTGTAATGTATCATAGAATTTTGAAATGAGGGGGATCATTACCACCACGTTTACATGTTTTTTTTTACTCAGATTGGGCTAGCTCCTATGACACTCACATGTCCTCTAGTGGTTTCTCTTGCCTGATGCTTGGTAACTCATGCATATCTTGTTTGTGAAAGAAGTAGCCTACTATCCCACTTATAGTTTTGAGGTTAAGTATAGGTTAGCTTCTACAAGGATTGTTCATTGTGTGTGGCTTGGATGTCATTTAACTGATTTGGATGTTGATCAATCTTCTAACACATCTTTACTAACAATTAAGGCACATTGGTAGTTTTGAGGAACCTTTTATTCCATGCTCACAGACAACATATTATGGTGCAATATTCTTATGTTAAGGAGAGGATCTCTACTTGAGATATCAATTTTGGCTATGTGCCTACACATGATAATATTCTATAGCTTTTCACAAAGGCTTTGGCTAGGGAGAATTTTGAAGCTTTTTTTAGAGATTCGGGCTTACTTCCTTTTGTGGATTGATTTCTCTCCACATAGCTTGGAACTTCCTTATACATGAATGCTAGTGCCTTGTGCACCTTGTTCATGGCATCACTTCGAGGGGGGATTTGTTGATATATTTTGGTAGTGATATTTTTGAATGCTCTTAGGACCATTCGTGCACATTTTTCTCTCATTGGGATGTTTTTTTCCCTTGGGTCCTATCGGTTCCTATAATCCTAGTCAATTACGTATCTTTGAAAAGTCACTTGGAAATATGTTCTGTATTGTGTTGTTATCCAAGCCTCTTCTTCTTCCTTGTGCCATTTGTGTGCTTCTATAGACCTCAAACTACAACATATACATATGCTTCTCTACTATCCCAAAGAATTTTCTCTATAATAGGTGCTATAGGAATATCAATAAGACCAAGATATTCAAGATCATCATCTTCAAAGGTTGCTCATGTGTGTGTTTTTGGTTCTCTGGCATATGCATTAATGCCTGAACAAAAATGCAATAAATTGAATGATAAAGTAGTGAAATGTTTTTTTGTTGTGTACAACTCTGAAAGCAAAGGCCATCATTTGTATCATGCACATGCTAAACACATTTTGATTAGTTGTGATGTTGTTTTTGTGGAAGATGCTATTCAACCATTACTTTCATGTACTAAGGAGATATCAATTAGCTCCAAACAGATCTATGACACTTTACTACCTCTTTTCATAGGTGGAGAATCTAGTGCTGGTCCTAATGAGGAAAATTCTCAGCCTTTACATGTTTCATGTCATATTGCAGATCATTCCAATTTTGATGCAGATTTACATTATGCACTTGTTCATGAGAGAGCTAATATTGAGGAGGAAAAAACTATGCCAAAATGGTTAGTGCAGACTTTGCGAGATAGCAAATTAGATGCAGGTTTGTCGTATGGTACTCGTTCATGCTCTCATATTTTTTCTTTTGCATCATATTGCTAGGCTATGAGTGCCTCTAGTCTTTGTGGTGCGATTAAGCATGTTTCATTTGGTAAAGCACAAATTTTTGAGAATTCGATGGCTGCTATACAATCTGAATATGATGCTATTATGAAAAATGGTACTTCATTTGTATGTGACTTGCCTCCTAGCAAGAAGGCCATTGGCACTAAGTGGGTATACAAGCTGAAGCGTAAGCGTGATGGAACAATTGACATGTGTAAGGCTAGGCTTGTTGCAAAGGGTTATTCTCAAGAAAGAGACATTGATTTTGATGAGGCCTTTGCTCCTACATGTCGAATGGCTACTATTTGTAGCATCTGTTCACTCTTTGCTGACCATGGTTGGAATGTACTCACTTGGACATTAAAACTACATTTATGAATGGTGATTTGCATGAAGAAGTGTATATTTTTCAGCCCCATAGCTTTGTGCAAAAAGGGCATGAAAACCAAGTGTGCACGTTGAAAAAGGGATTATATGGTTTGAAGCAAGCACCATGTACTTGGTATGAAAAGATATATGCCTACCTGATTTCACATGGTTTTGAAAATATTCCAACTAAGAGCACCGTATATGTTGAGTGTGCAAGATGTGCTTCTAATCATTGTTTTCTATGTTGATGACATGCTGCTCATTGGTCCTCACGAGACACATATTGGTGATTTTAAGGCTGATTTGCATGCCTCATTTGAGATGTCTGATTTGGGGCATTTTCATCATTATTTGGGCATTCAGTTTATGAAAATTGATGATGAAATAGCTTTGTTTCAAAAAAAATATGGACACATTATTGCAACATTTTTCCCTTGAAGACTGTAAACCTGTTGCCACTCCTATGGAGAGAGATTTACCATTGAGTCTTCATGATGCTAGATATGCATTTAATGTTGCTCTCTATCAACAGCCTGTTGGATGCTTCATTTACTTATGCATTAATCAGCGAGATATTCAGTTTGCTGTCTCACAGATGAGCAAGTTTATGCATTTCCCAGGTGTCAAGCATTGGCGCATGGTTAAGCACATCTTTTTCTATTTGAGTGGTACCTAGATACTTGGATTTTTTTATCCCAAGGGTGGATCACTACCGCTTGATTTACATGCTTTTTTGTTCTGACTAGGCTAATTGCTATGACAATCATGTGTCCACCAATGGTTTTTGCTTCATGCTTGGTAGCTCATGCATATCTTGGTTGAGAAAGAAGAAGCCTACTCTGGCCACTTCTCGTTATGAGGCTGAGTATAGGGAAACTTTCATAGCAATTGTTGAGTGTGTGTGGTTCAAACACCTTATGGCTGATTTGGTTGTTGGTCATTCTTCTACCACCACCATCTTCACTTGCAATCAGAGCGCATTGGCAATTGTGAGGAATCATATGTTCCATGCTTGCGCTAAGCACATTGAAGTGCACTACCATTATGTGAGGGAGAGGTTCTCTACTGGAGAGATCAATTTGGCATACGTGCCCACAGAGGAGAACACTGTAGACCTTTTCACAAAAGCTCTACCTAGGGAGAAGTTTGAAGCTTTCCACAAATCTTTGGGATTACGTCCTTCTATGGATTGATTCCACATAGCTTGGCACTTCCTTATACTTGAGTGCCAGCTTCGTGTTCACCGCATCACTCTTAGGGGGAATTTGTTGATATATTTAGGTATTGATGTGTGTGAACACACTACGATCGCCAAGGCACTTTTTTCCCTCTTTAGGAGTTTTTTCCCCTAGCTTGTATATATGCCTATAGCCCTAATGGATCACTTATCTTTGTACATTGTAGTGCTAATACATTCAATATTGTGTGTTGTTCTCAAAGCTTCTTCTTCTTCCTTGTGTTGACATGCTTCCGCAGACCTCAAACTCCGACAAGAATGTGAATGCTAAAAACTCGTCTAGGCCTTCACTAATTAATTGTCATTAGCTATCTTTAAAGCTATGCAAATTAGGGCATGATGATATATTTTTGGAATTGATCTATGCACCACTAATGAGTAAAGGTGTAAAACTTGTGAAACAATATACATGCATTAGATTGAGCTCAAATAGATTCTATGTAAGCTTCTACATAAAGCACAAAAACAACATGAAGAAGAAGCATAAGCTTAGAGCATAATAGTGAATGTATTTCTAGGCAAAAAGGATTTTGCAAAGTCAAGATAAGATGCTCATTAGGATTATATGCATATATACAAGCTAGGGGAAAAAGCCTTGAAGAGGAAAAAGTGTCCTAATGGTCCTTAGTGTGTTCACACACATCACTACTAAAATATATTAATAAATCCCTCTAGGAGTGATAAGGTGGAGTGAAACTCTAGGCTACAAATTGTACTAGGCCTTTAAATAGTGAAATAATTCATTTTGAACTTTCTCTTATACATTGTGTGGATAATTCTTAGAATCAATTCATAGGTCATTTTATGCATATAGAAAAAAAATTATGAAAAGTGTTATATTCTCTCTCTAAATCTTGCTTGCATCATGTTTTCTAGTTGAAAATTGAACATGAAGATGGAAGAATAAGGAATAATGTTGGATGAGAGAAAGGTAGAGCACACATAGGAGAATAAAATTTGCTATATCAATATTTTATGATTCATGTTTTCAAGTATCTTAGTTTGGGCTCTAGAGGTAGTATATTGCAAGATGATGCTTTGATTTCATTCCCTAATATCTGGAAGCTGATTTGGACCCACGAATCTCTCACACTATTGTACAAATTGAAGACTTGAACATGGTTGCCTCTCAAAGGCATCTTCTGAAGCAATGTTGATTTTTATGGCACTTAAAGAAAAGTGGGCTTCTCTGTTATTACTCAAGTCCTTAATTTTTGTGCATATGTGTTCTCATGAACATTTGTGGACGTCTTTGGGGTATTTCTTCTCATTGCTTTTCTTCTACTTTTGATAGGTTTCACTAAAGAATGTACTTGAACACTACAAACACATGCATTTGTGAAAGTTTGGCATGCAACACAGAAAGACTGACTTTTGCTAAATTTGATGGATCACACACTTCCTTGAAGAGGGATGATCAACTCTATTTTGAGGGATATTTTCTACTGTTGGAATTTGGGGCCCTAGGATCATTCCAATACTAAAACCTCTTGAGCATACACAACTTAATTGACAAGATGATAAGTGAGATAGAGAAAGAAAGAGATCTTGAGACAAGGATAGGGAACGTAATTGTAAATCAACCACAAGGTTAACTCACAAAAGATAGTTACCACCACCTCGTAGAAGACTTCCTGCTGCAATGAGAGTAGCCTCTCCTTCACCACAACTTCACCTCCTTCAAGAGTGTGAGAACACTCTGTCTTCAAGAAGATCTCCAAGCTCTAGATCTTTGAGTGAGTGATTATACAAGGAGCCAAGGCCTTATTTATATAGGTTTGAAGTACTCATGAAAAGCTGATTTAAAAAACTACGATCAATAAAAAATCTACGATCATATTTGATCGCTAATGGAAAAGTAATCCGCCGTCCATCCGTGTGTTTCCTAAAAGCAAACAACTAGGAAAAAATCTGTCTTCGCGTTGAGTTTAACGGGATTCAAACCCGGGTGGGCGGAGAACGATTTTAGACCTTCTCAGCTAGACCAAGTGTATCCGTCGACTTCTCTTGTTCTTCATCTACAAACAAAAATGTATATGCGTGCTGCGGTCGTTGATTCCTTGAGGGATATAGAATAAGCTTTTTATGAAGCTGTTTGTTGGACCAATGAGGACATTGACTTCCAACAATCCCTCCTTCAATGTCATATTGGTACAAGATTCAGTAACCTGCAAATCTTCTCATGACTATCTCTAGTCAATGCTTTGGTAAATATATCTGCAACATTCTCACTAGTAGGAACATAAACCAACTCAATGTGCTTCTTAGCTATCTGCTCTCGAATATAGTGGTAGTGTACCTCTATATGCTTTGTCCTTGCATGATGCACTGGATTCTTAGCTATAGCTATAGCACTCTGGCTATCTGAAAATATCTGAATGGGTTGATGTACCCTTACATCAAGATAACTGAAAATCTTCTGCAACCATACTGACTCTAGAGTAGCTGTAAATGCTGCACGATATTCAACTTCACACGATGAAGTGGCAATAGTGGGTTGTCTCTTTGAATACCATGAGATAAGACAATCTCCAAGATAAAAACAAAATCCACTAGTACTTCTTCTTGTGTCTCTATCACCTGCCCAATCAGAATCTAAAAATCCTTTTAGTAACAAATGTGTAGATTTCGAAAATACCATAGCATAATTTGAAGTTCCCTTCAAATAACGAAAGATCCACTTTACTGCTTTCCAATGTAACACTGTCGGATTCTGCATGAACCTTGATACTTGAGAAACTGCAAACTGTATATCAGGACGTGTATTACAAAGATATATCAAGCAACCAACTGCTTGACTATATAGAGTAGCATCAAATGGCTCTGCATCTGCTACCATTTGTAAAGACGTGTTCTGATCCATAGGTGTTTGCATAGGTTTAGAATCACCCATCTGAAACCTTTCCAAAAGTTTCTCAATGTACTTCTGTTGTGTCATGTAGATACACTTATCTTGAAACAGAAACTGAATCCCAAGATAATAATGTAGAATGCCTAAATCATTCACATCAAATGTTTGCTTCAATTCTTCTTTGAACATCTGCAAATCTTCATCTCTGGGACCTATGACAATAATATCATCCACATAAATGATTGCTATAATCATCATACCTGTTTCAGCTTTGACATAAAGAGTTGGAGCCGTATCTGAGTTATGGAAACCAATGGATAAAAGATATGTATGTATCTTTTCATACCATGCTCTAGGTGCCTGTTTTAAACCATAGAAAGCTTTTATAAGCTTACACACTAAGTGTTCTTTACCTATCTCTTCAAAACCTTCTGGCTGCTGAATATACACATCTTCGTGTAAATCACCATTTAGAAAAGCAGTCTTAATGTCAAGTTGATATATATGCCAACCAAAATGTGCTGCTAGAGCAAGTATTGACCTAATAATAGTCATCCTAGACGTAGGAGCAAATGTCTCATCATAATCAATACCTTTTTTTTGTGCATATCCTTTGACAACCAACCTGGCCTTGTATCTATCAATAGTACCATCTGCTTTCCTTTTGATTTTAAAGATCCATTTTACACCTATAGCCTTCTTTCCTTCTGGTAACTCACATAGCTGCCAAGTTTGATTCTTATGAATAGAATCAATCTCTTCTTGCATAGCTTTTCTCCAAATAGGAATTTTAAGTGCATCTTTAACACACGCAGGTTCATCTTCAACAGTCGTAAGTGCCAAAATATCATGAATCTTGAAGTCTTCAGCAAAACTTACATGATCTTTTTGCTGTTTAGTTTGACTTCTTGTTCTTACATGATCTTGTTGTTGTTGTCTAGTCTGACTCCTTGTTCTTCCAGTAAAAGTCTTTATACCACTATCTTTCCAAGTCTGATATAACCACGTAGGTGTATCCTTGAATAGTGGTGAAACTCTTTCTGAACTTTCAGCTTCCACAGGTTCTAGAACTTGTCCTGTCGCTGTACTAGGACTTTCTGGAACTTTAACTTCTTCCATTTCTGGAACCAAAGTCTCTTGTGGAACTGACTCTGTAGAAGGTTGTGAAATTCCTCTTTCTTCAATTTTTTCTTGAATACTAGGAATTTGAGGTTTAACTCCCTCCTGATATGGCTGAACATGTACATCCAGAATCTTTCTAAAAATTCCATAGTCATTTTCACTAATGAACTCCGGAATTTCTGCTTCTTTATCATAAACCTTATCTTCAGCAATATAAGCATTACGTGAAAGAATAACTTCACCTGTCTCTGGAACATAAAACCTGTATCCTTTGCTTTCAACAGGATATCCAATAAAAACAGCTTTCTTTGCCTTTACATCTAGTTTGCCTCGGTCCTTTTTCTCAACATGTACATAAGAAAGTGATCCAAACACTCTGAAGTAACTCACATTAGGTTTTCTACCATAATAAGCTTCATACGGTGTGATTACCTTTAAAGCTTTTGTAGATGACCTGTTTAAAATGTGATTAGCTGTATGTACTGCATCAAACCAGAATTTTGGTGAAAGCTTCTTGGACGCCATCATGCTCCGCATCATTTCAACAAGTACTCTATTCTTTCTTTCTACAACACCATTTTGCTGAGGAGTATAAGCAATAGTAAGATGTCGAGTAATACCTTTCTCATCGAGAAATGTCTGGAACTCATTTGACAAGTATTCTCCACCTCTATCACTTCTTAGAATCTGGACAGTTTCCTGACTTTCATTTTCAACCATAGCTACAAACTTCTTGAACATAGGAAAGACTTCTGACTTCGACTTAAGACCATAGATCCATGAGTATCTTGTAAAATCATCCACAAATAGGACAAAATACCTGAAACCCTGAATAGAGTCTGCTCTCACAGGACCATTCACATCTGAATGAATAATCTGCAATTTCCTGGTAGCTGTAATATGACCATGTTTCTTGAAAGGTAGTTTATGCATCTTACCTTCAAGACAACCTTCACATATATCTGAATCATCAGGTAGCTTGAATGAGGGTAAACTCTCTACCATACCTCTGTCTTTGATATTCTTGAGAGCTCCAAAACTGATATGTCCAAATCTTTCATGCCATAGCTTCATATCTTCCACCGGTGACGAAGATTTGACTACATATGCTTGACTGATTTTTGACAAAACAAAGACCCCTCCTTTATGCGTACCTTGCAAAAGACACTTGTCTTCTTTATGTGATAAGATCTTACAAAGATCTTTCTCAAATACAACTTTAAAACCATCACTTAAAAATGCAGATATAGATAGTAGATTTATCTTCATTTCAGGTACATAAAGGACATCTGAAATTTGAAAATTACCACCTTCTCTTGACTTTAGGGTTACTGTACCTATTCCCACAACATCCAAATCATTGCCATCTGCAATAGTAACTCTTCTACCTGAAGAATAGGAGAGAGAAGAAAATACATCTCTACAACCTGTCATATGCTTTGTAGCACCTGAGTCGAATATCCAAGGACTTGCTGAAAGAACTTGTAAAGCTACTTGATCAAAAGCTACTTCCTCAATAGTGATACAGGCATAAGAATCACCTTGAGATTTCCCTTTTTTATCATCTTCTGCAACATTACCTGATGCCTTTTTCTTTTCTGCTGCAATCCTTTTATAACATTCTGACTGAATATGTCCACGTTTCTTGCAAAAAGAACATATTTTTACCTTCTTCTTAGAAGAATTCTCTTTAGATGTCGTAGATACAGAATCTGAAGTAGAAGGTGAGAGGGACCTACTTTCCTTCTTGGATTGTTTTTCCTTCTTCTTATCCTTCTTCTTCTTACCCTTTGATGATGATGAAAGTGCTTCTTCATTCTCTTCCATTCCCTTCAACTGATCTTCATCTTGAATCAGTAAGAACTCTAATTCTTCAAATGTAACCTCTCTATCTCTTGTGGTAAGGGTAAGAGTGGTTATGAAAGATCGATATGAAATAGGAAGTGAATTAATCAGCGTATTTACCATTTCTTCATCTGATATCTCAACTCCTACATTTAGAAGTTGATCTCTCAAGTCAACGAGTCTTGTAATGTGGGTTTGAATTGACTCACCAGCTTTCATCCTTGTATTTGCTAGTTGTCTCCTTAAGTGAGCATTCCTAGCAGGATTTCTGCTCTGAAAAAGATTCTCGATCTTTAACCAAGCTTGATTAGAACTTCTGCAAGATCTGATATGTGGTAGAACATGCTTTTTGACGCTCATTGCTATGAATGAAAGTGCTAAAGCATCTCTAGCATCCCATCTTGCCTGATCTTCAGTAGGAGGAACTCTAGGTAAAAACCTAGCAGTGACTCTGGATGTTGAAGTGGTTACCTCTTCTTCTGTTGGTTCTGTAATAGCAATTCCAGTACCTGTTGAAGCTGCTGTAGACCCTTCTTCGCCTTCTCGTCTTGGTCTTGTTAAGGATCCATTGACGATACTCCATAAATCCTTTGTCACTAACAAGTTCATCATCATGAAACTCCACATGGGATAGTTAGAAGATCCATCCAACTTGTCTTCAATCTCAATTCTAATCTCACTCATCTTATCTTAAGTGTGTATGTCAATTATGTAGGTCTGATACCAAGTGTTGGAATTTGGGGCCCTAGGATCGTTCCAATACTAAAACCTCTTGAGCATACACAACTTAATTGACAAGATGATAAGTGAGATAGAGAAAGAAAGAGATCTTGAGACAAGGATAGGGAACGTAAGCTAGATGCTTACTTCACTAAAAATAATAGATGTCCAAATTACAACATGGGAGTACTACTCAACCATATAAAGTGGTGCACTCACTAATGGAAGAATAAGAAGATGATGATACAAGATTTAGATTATGTCGAAATAATCTAAGTGTGTGTGAAGAGAATGAAGCAACGAAGCTAACAAAATAGTGTAACGAAATTGTAAATCAACCACAAGGTTAACTCACAAAAGATAGTTACCACCACCTCGTAGAAGACTTCCTGCTGCAATGAGAGTAGCCTCTCCTTCACCACAACTTCACCTCCTTCAAGAGTGTGAGAACACTCTGTCTTCAAGAAGATCTCCAAGCTCTAGATCTTTGAGTGAGTGATTATACAAGGAGCCAAGGCCTTATTTATATAGGTTGAAGTACTCATGAAAATCTGATTTAAAAAACTACGATCAATAAAAATCTACGATCATATTTGATCGCTAATGGAAAAGTAATCCACCGTCCGTCCGTGTGTTTCCTAAAAGCAAACAACTAAGAAAAAATTTGTCTTCGCGTTGAGTTTAACGGGATTCGAACCCGGGGGGCGGAGAACGACTTTAGACCTTCTCAGCTAGACCAAGTGTATCCGTCGGCTTCTCTTGTTCTTCATCTACAAACAAAAATTTATATGCGTGCTGCGGCCGTCGATTCCTTGAGGGATATAGAATAAGCTTTTTATGAAGCTGTTTGTTGGACCAATGAGGACATTGACTTCCAACATCTACATCATACAAGTGGAGGCCAAAGATCAAATCGAGGGAGCTACCTTGTGGTAGAGATTGAGAGTGAGATTGTGATGGAGAGTATGATTAAGAGTGTGAATCATATTGTGATAGCTCGGGGGTGGTTGGAAATAGGGAAAACTATTTTGCAAGAGAAATTTTATATGATTATAATCTATAATACTAGATCTTCTCTTTCTTTGCATCACATCTTCTACCATGTCAGACTTTCTACTATCTTATGCAAGTACACTTTTTTCTCTTCTACTATTCATGAGTGATTAGAAGCATGGGATTGGGAAAATCTTGTGAGTATGAAGCACTAAACACAAGAAATAACTTTTGATTTTAGAATTATATTAAACAAAATATATTTCATAACCTTATCATCCAATTTTCTACATTATTTTTCAAATATTAATGGATATGTTAAACAACCAAAAACATACAGGTAAGCAACAAATGACTTGAAATAATTCCAAGCGTCATATAGGGCAATCTAATACAATGATTTGATGAAAGTGGTTAAGTACATATGCTATAGACTTCAGAAGCTCAACTTAGAAGAGACATGATAAATCTTGAGTCGACTAGACACTGATGTTTTATTTCTTGCGCAATAAGAAATACATTAAACTTATAAGGCATATACTTCCATCCTTGATTACAATGGAGGCAGCCCATTTTACATTTTGAAAGAATTTTAGACATGTTTGAAGCACATTACCACTTCAAACTTTGCTTTCAATGGATAAACCCATGCAAGCCTAGAAGAGTCATCAATGAAAGTCACGAGGTATAGGTAATTCCAAAATGAAAGTCTCCACTTAGGACCATAGATATCACCAAGAACAAGCTATCATTTATGTGCAACTCTTAGTGAAACATCTTTGTGAAAGGAAGAACCTTGCATTTTACCCAAAATACATCCCTCATAGACATGCTTAGAAGGTGCCTCAAGTTTAGACATAGAGCAAATTTAGATGAGCAAAGCATGCATTCCAAAAATTTGCATCTAATATATTTAGAGAATCATGAAATGCACATGTTGAATCATGACATAAAATTCCAAAAGAAATGATATTATGACCATTTCAGAGATCATGAACTATACATCTATCATCATCATATTAACAAGCAAGCCAATTATGGCTAGTGCTACAACTAATGACATATTTTTCTCCATCCTTGGTACATATAAGAAATCTCAAAGTGTCTGAGTAATACCATCAGCAATAGAAAGAGTTATCTTTTGAACTCACATGACAAGATGAGACGAGTTGTTGGCATATATGATAGTATTCCTTGTAGGGTAGACTTGAGTGAAGTGAAGAAACTATGTTGTAGGATAATATGGTTGCCTTCACCACTATCAAAATACCAAACTTTGGAGTCTACTACAGATATATAATGCTCATGAGAAGAGGGTTCATAGCTGCAATTAGTAGTAAATGCCCATTCTTCATTCTGAACAAGTTTAATAAACTCAATTTAAGGCATAGAGATCTTTGCAAAATCTATTCTAACGTCTTTCTTCTTTACCCCTTTTACAACAAGTTTTCAAAAACCCAATAGGAGCACATAAATGACCTAGGTTTGCAATTCATGAAATTAAAATAAAGGAAAATTCCAACAATGGTGAGGGTTCTTGTGTTTGTTATAATAGTAGCACCTATGTACACATTTAATTTTTCAATTGAAAGAATTTGACCTCAATTTTCTCGGAGCACTAAGTAAAAACATAGTTAAGATCCTTGGAAAGCTCCTGTTGTAAATTAACATATGAAGCCTTCAACTTGAAAAGAAAGCTATCAACCAAGGGGAAGTGATTCAATAGACAATAGATGACAGATGGTAGGTGATAGATCATGGAGGATGACTGATGGATGATGCATGATAGATGATGGATGAGCACACAACAGATGATAACTAACAGATACCCAAATTCAATAGCAGAGGGTGATGGATGACATGTGATTGGTCACTAATGACCATATTTCCTTACTACTCATGAAATCATACGTATCATAGATAAAATAAAATGTAATAAGAATATCTATGACAACATAAAGAAAAATCTAATGAAAGACCACACATCTAGGAAATTGGGCTTAGAAACTCATAAGGAAAATGTAGTCACAAGTGAAACTTGAATCCAAAACACATGGAATGAAAAAAGGATAAAATTACAATGATAGATAACACAATGGGAAGAAAATAAAAGAATGTGATTCAAAAAAGGCTTTTACACATGCATAAGAAGTTCTCAACAAGATGAAGCTCACTTAATGCAGAAACAAAAAGATTATAATAACTGAGAGGCTGACCCTTTTTATAGCAACCTTTTTGTGCACCTTTTTAGATCTCCTTTGGGATTAAAAAAAAGAGAATTAAACAAATGTTCCTAGTTGCTTCTTCTTGAGGGATTTTCTTGGGAAGAATCTTCGTTCTACTAAAACAAATACATACAACTACTTGTACTTTACAAAGTTGAGAGCCATGAGTTACATGATTATAGAAAAACTTTAAACATTTTGGTGGCCAACACTTTAGTAAATGAGAATACCAACACTCTCTCCCTTCTACAACTTGCCTTCATTAATAAGACTCTAGATAGCGTTTTCCTATGAGATGTTCAATGGAATAACATATAGCTACAAGGGCTTCAAGCTTAATTCTATTACCTAGGATTCTTACTGATTCCACTACTTCTTATATTTTTTGTTATAGTGATTCTTGGAGAATGTTTCCATCTCAATATCTATGTATGATGACTCATTCTAGCTCCATTTTCTCCACATATGCTACTAATCAAGCTTGTAATTTGAGCAGCGTAGATAAGAAGACGTTGGAATGTTGTCAAAAATCTTGTTTGCAAAGCCTCTTTAAATGTGAAGTGCACATACTAAAAAGGTAAACAATAAGACATGAAAAATAAGAGAAAGAACATTATAAGCTCAAATCTTGGTTGAAAGAAAAGACCAAGCTTGTCTTCCAAACATTCCTTCTCAAATTGAGTATATTCTCATCCATACCTTAGGCACATAACTCATATGTCCAAATTTCTAGATTCATTAATGGTTCTCTTGTATTTTGCTTAGTTCTACTAGAACATGTGGTTCTTGTCCTTGCTCTACCAATCATTCTCTATGTGAGCACCTACATCATGATCTCAAGATTGAGGAGGTGAGGTCCATGATGCCCAAAAATCTTTAACTATTGTGTATCCTATTTGCAAGCTGTTAGTTGATCTTTTGATTCTTTTATTCACCATTGTACTTAGTGTCGTATCTTGAGCTTGCTTTACTCATGAAACCAATTAAGAGATTGTGTTTGAGTCCTCATGGCTTGGAACTAGGTCTTGTGCTTTTCTTGACAATTTTCTTGTATTTTTCTTAAGTTTCCTCTACTTGTAGCAACAAATATCTTTTATCAAGTTCTTCCTTTTGTGTGTAGAATTTCTCTTGATACTTCTCTTTTTCTTTACAAAAACATCTTTTTAAGTTTCATGAATGATTTTGCATTATCAATCATTGATTTTGAAACAAGGTAGGTAATCTTCCATTCAAAAAATCTTGCATTATCTATTCATGCTCCTTGCTAAATTTTGGCACATCATCAAGATTGTCTTGTAAATACATTTTGTAGATATGTTACCTAAGGGATGTATTAATATTTTTTGAACTGTGATCTCCTCTAAGTTTAGAAACTTGTATGTGTTCTACTATATTTAGTGATTTAACATACTCATTTTAGTAATCATTTTACCTCTTATAGTTCTCTATCCTTTGCTTCTAATAATTCATCTACATGCACTACCCTTTGCTTGCATAATTGATGCTCCTCTGTGTATGATTAGAGCTCTTATATGAACTAGCCACTTGATCATTGAGTAAAGAGGTAGTGGGTATGGGTTGGAAAGGTGGAAATAGAGTGGTTTGGATGGTGGTATGTCCATGGAATGGAAAGTTGATGGATGGGAATATTGAAGGTAGAAGTTGGTTTTGATTATTGGTTAGGAAAAATGATGAAAAGGGTAAAGTACATGGGTTGAGGCTAGATGAGGCTATCTAGGTGGTGGTAGTGGGAAGGGTTTTAGCATAGGATTTTAGTGTGGACAAGGATGGAATGGAAATGACTTTGTGATCACTTACATCAGTTGGCTCTTCTAAATGTACCATAATAATTCATGGAAGTGATTGCACATGTGCAATGAACTATTATGATAGTTTAGGTAAAGTAAGAGTAAGTACCTGAATTCTATGAAGCACTAGCCATGAAGGTCTTTTCCTTGATGTGTTTGAGTGTCACGATGCCATCGATGTGGACTATTGTTGTAATTATAATTATCTTGGGATTTTTTATTTTTGAACATTTTATGTTTTTTGATGTAAAAAATATTTAATTTCATAGAATTTTTTAGTGCAACTATCAAATCTAGGATACATGTGCATATGAAAGATTGAAAATGGTGCTAAAGTCAAAAGAGATTCCATAGAGGGAAGTATCTATGTCAGAAAGTTTTGGAAGGAAGAGATTTGAAATCTATAGAGTATGTACTAGGATTCTGAGTTGTATATTTGTCATGGGATTCTTTAAAGAAAGGTGCTTGAGTGCTTTTAGGAGAAAAGTAGAGAAGAATAAACATTCATTTGGAATGGAAAGTTCTCTTCACTTTTATTAATACAATAACACTACAATGATTTTTCTTTAAGAAAGAGACAAAGGAGCTGCGATAACCATTATAGGTTATACTTTTTAAGGCAAAACATACACCCTAGTACAAGAAAGTACTTCCAAATACTATGTAGGTAGGAAATCTTGGTACAAATTCTTCACCTTGACTCAATGGCTTATTGTTGTGCATCCTTACATTCAGGCTCCACTTGAGATGAATTCCTAATTAGTTTTGACTATCAATTTGAAACTCCTTTTTGGTAGCACTCCAACCTCACCTTGGTTTTTCTTCTTCCTTGGATGATGTTGGTATGCCACAAACCATAGAGAATACAATACTCTCTTCACTCTTTACTTGGCTCTCTAGCTCTCCATTGATTGTTGGAGAGTTGTCTACACACTGTGACACTTCCCAAATGTCTCTCTTATCTATGCTTACACTTAGTTTATACCTTTTCCTCACACTCTGATTACTGGGCTTGCTGACTCACTTGGCATATGCACACTTAAACTTCACATGTGTATCCAAGATCTTAGCCTTGGATATGCATCCCACTTTCCCACTCGACACACAATAAATCTTGTATTGTCTTGTAGTGACCTTAGGAAAGTACTTTAATAAAAAGAAAAAAAATTAATAGGGAGCCAAACATATGATTTTGCTACTTTAGGTAAACTTAGCAGTTCCAACATTGATCTCTTCAAGATGCATAACAAAGGGAGGCTTCACCTAAACCTTTCAAAACCTTCTGAACCTTCAAAAACCTTCCAGAGAACCATTCAAAACTTGTAATTAAAATTCACCAATGGACCATTTTGAGCATATGCATGTGCACTACGTGTGCATTCACTATCCTTACCATAGCCCATGGCCACATGTGTACCACCTATGCACTCCTTTTCCAACTAAGCATTGAGAGAGAGTGAACAACATTCAAATCATTAATGACGATGACTATTTTCTAGTGTTATTAGTGTTGGAGTTAGACGTCAGCGGAAGCATGCAAACAACACAAGGAAGAAGAAGAAGCTTGGAGCACAACACACAATAATGAATGTATTACCACTATAATGTACAAAGATAATTCGCTCGTTAGGGCAATAAGTGTATATACAAGCGGGGGGGGGGGGGGGGGGGAACCTCCCAATGTGAAAAGTGCCTCGACGATCATAGAGTGTTCACACACATCACTACCTAAATATATCAACAAATCCCCCTTGAGAGTGATGCGGTGAACAAGGAGTTGGCACTCATGTATACGGAAGTGCCAAGCTATGTGGAATCAATCCACAAAGAGAAGTAAGCCCAAAGCTTTGCAAAAAGCTTCAAACTTCTCCCTAGGTAGAGCCTTTGTAAAAAGGTCTGCAATGTTCTTGTGCGTGGGCACATATGCTAAGCTGATCTCCCTAGCAGAGAACCTCTCCCTGACATAATGATAATGCACCCCAATGTGCTTAGTGGGAGCATGGAACACACGGTTCCTCACAATTGCCAATGCACTCTCACTGTCAATGAAGATGGTGGTGGCAGAAGACTAACCAAGACCCAAATCAAGCATAAGGCATCTGAGCCACACACACTCAAGAGTCACTGTGAAAGTTGCCCTATACTCAGCCTCACAACTGGAATTGGCCATAGTAGGCTGCTTCTTGCTCAACTAAGATATACATGAGCTACCAAGCATGAGGAAAAAGCCACTTATGGACACACAAGTGTCATAGCAACCAACCCAATCATAGTAAAAAAAAGCATGCAAATCTGGCAGTAGTGATCCCCCCTTGGGATAAAACAATCCAAGTAGTTGGGCACCACTTAAGTAGCGAAATATGTGCTTAACCACCTGTCAATGCTTGACACCTAGGCAATGCATAAACTTGCTAGTCCGTAAGATAAGAAACTGAATATCTGGCCGAGTGATGCATAAGTAAATCAAGCATCCAATAGCCTACTGATAGAGAATAGCATCAAATGCATCTCCAGCATCATGAAGACTCAATCCTAAACCGGTCTCCATAGGAGCAGCAATAGGCTTACAGTCTTCAAGGCCAAAATGCTGCAATAATGTGTCAATATATTTTGTTTGACACAAAGCCATTCCACCATCAATTTGCATAAAGTGAATGCCCAAAGAGTGACGCAAATGCCCCAAATTAGACATCGCAAATGAGGCATGCAAATGAGCCTTAAAATCAGCAATATGCATGTCATGAGGACTAGTGAGCAGCATGTCATCAACATACACCACAATGACCAGTGGAAGGTATGAAGGTGTGGATCTTCAGCCTTTGATATGGACCTTTTGAAGATCAAGAGCTTGAAGCACCTTCTTGGGGCTCTGGATCTACCAGATATCTTCTTGCACTTCTTCATGGATACTTGTTGGCCATGATCCACTCCTGTCGCTGATGTACCTTCCCTTGATGTATTCCCCTGCGGGGCTCTGCGCAAAGGTGGGTGTTGCGTGCCCTTGCGAGACTTCCTGCAGAGATATGTCTTCAGATATAATACCTTTAGTGAAGCTTCTTTCCTGTTCTTCTTCTTTTCTTCTTTTTGTTGGACTCTCCCTCAACACTAACCCCTCCTAAACTTTATCGTCCTTGACAAGCTTTGGAAATGGGAGTATGTTTTGTAAACCTTTTGCTCTGTCTCATTAAGCAGATTAGCTTCACGTATCAGTAGTTGCTTCCATTGTTCAGCTTTCACACCATCATGTGGTGGCTGTCTGTGATCTGGGAAGAAGCTCAATTCATATGCCACCATTCTAGCATTCAAATTCGTTGACATTTTTAATAAAATCTCGGAATCAATTTTAGAAAATCCAGTAAAAAAGACTTCCTCGAAGGTTTGCATATATGGGCTTGGTAAAAACATGAGCCTTGAATAATACGCCATGATTGTAGGTCGACTAGGCATAACAGACAGATCAAAAATAAGGATATATGTGCCCTGGTTAATACCAATAAAATTTAAAAATGTATATGCTGAATGTTTGAACACCTTCAAAACTGTAAGTATCATGCTGAGGATTTTATTAGTCATCTTGATAGTTAGATCTGGTACTGTTGCATATCGATGTAGCCAAAATTCAATGGTTTCACCATATAATCCTCAGTTGGTAAGTAGTTGTGAGGTGGACTTGGAAGAAGCGGGTAATTCAGCCACTGTTTATTGATCACACCACTCTTTTTAATATCCAAAAATTTGTGTGCTTCTCTGCGACGTGGTGTCGGGCAATAGGAAGGATTTACCTGTAATAAATATCGTGCTACTTTCCAGTGCACCCACAAAGTAGGATTTTTTTTCAAAATTTTTCTCCGCCATATAGGTTGTGAAGCTTCAAATTCCTCTTGAGTGTAATTGAATGTATTGTCTTTGAAGTACAGCTACTCATCTGGATCCTTTTGTGTGATCTTCTTTATATATTGTCGTGTTTTCTCTTTCAAGAGTCCATACGGAATATTGAAAGGCTTCATTATTGTATCCAAGTCTTTTCCTTTTATTTTGGCTTCTTTCATGACTTTGACAACTTCATTTTCAAAATTTTCTATCAATCGGGACACCAATAGTGCCTATTCCTTCTGACCTATTTCTCTAGTATATGGCATGGGATGATCATCACATGGTTCCACCATCTGCTCTTTTATTGGAGAATGATAGATCGGGGGAGATAGAGGACGTACCTCTACCTCGTCAGTATGATTCTCTGGTTGTAGCTCTATTGGTGCCCCGATGTTTGCTCTTTGTTCTATTTGAGTTTCTAGTTGTGCAAGACGTTCAATTTTTTCCTTAACTTCGTTGAGGGCTATCTGTAGTGCGTCTTTAGCCGCGAGAAGCTCATTACCAATCTCTGCTATTTGATCCGCATCTTCATTATAGATTACTAGGAGTTTTTCTTCAACCGCTTTGAGTTGTTTCCTCAGTTGATTTATGTCTTGTATGTACTTTTGTTCCCATTCTTCTTTTAAGATTTGCTCCTGTTTTAGCAGATTTTCATACTTTGCCACCTCGTCTGTCCATTCTTTTTGGCCGATTACCTTCGTCTCTTGCATCTCTATTGGTTGGTCATATAACAAGGCCTTCATCAATTCTTTATTCCTTGTGCGTAGATTATCGTTTTCCTCCATATATACTTTGAACTGTGTTTCTAGCAGATTGCTTCTGGTTTTTATTATTTCTTTGTCCGCTTCACTTGCTTCATGTTGTCTTTGTAGCTCGATTAGTTGCTCTTGGAGCTTGTGATTCTGCTCCATTAATGTAGTGCATTGTCCTTTGACTTCGATTATTTCCGTTTCTTTAGATGATACCACCTGTTGAATTTGTATTAGTTGCGCAGACAGTTGTTCACTCATCACCTGAAATTGATTCTTATCTCTCATGGTCTTGTTCACGCAGACCCATGGATACGCGTCTGTTTCCATCATTTGTTGTCGCGTATCCATGGTCATTTGTATCATTTTCTTGACTATTGGTTTTAATTGAGTAACATCAACATTTAACCATGTTGTCGGGATGCTAGGTTCCTCCCCTGTAGTAACATCTTTTCCTTGTGCCACATGCAATCTAGTGGCATGGGGTTCCTACTATGAAGTTGTATCTTTCACTGCATCTTTATGTGTGATTGAAGCTTCCTTGATGCTGATCTGTGACTTCTCATTCAATTGAATGAGGTGTGTCTGTTCAGTGGAGGCTTCTTGGTTCTGTATGCGTGAGTGTTGATTGTCGGGTGTGACCTCGACCTGGTTTATCTTTGTCCATTCCTCATTGTTTGTTTATGTTCTTATATCAGTGTCCAAGGTGTCTTTTTCTTGACTAGATTCCTCACTAGAACTCAAATCCTCCAGTCCCAATTCTTTGTATTTGGCAGCTAATTCTGGAGTATGTTCTTTGTCATTTTGTTGTTGCCCTCGTCTTTTGTGTCTGTATTGATGTCCTTGAACATTGAGGTTCACTTGACCTCGCATATACGTATGCGTTTCTTCTAGAGCTACTGAGAGATCCCTTTTTGTGATGATTTGTTGTGTCAGAGGGATCCTGGGTAGTGTATGTGCTTGTTTTGATTGTGGTGTCCCTTGGACCGCTTCATCTCTAGCTTGCTTAGCCCCTCTCAATGGTTTCTTGGAACTTGTTCCCACTTCCTTTGTGGAGATAACAGTTTTCTTTTTTGCCAAACTTCCATTCAAGAACTTCTTCTGACTCCATTTCTTCTTGGCTTCTAATAGGCGGTCTTGAATATATGGAGTAAGATTTACTTTATTTCCAATTTGCCTCATCGCATGGGAAAGCAATTGAACTACAATTTTTTGAGGCGTATATCTGTGCATACTGGAAAAACAAAAATGTTGATGCACTAATCGAACCGATTCTTCTATATCTGTCCTGTTTATTTCTAGAAAGGTTCTCTTTTTTGGATCATGACATTCATCTTTAACATTAGTGAGGCCATCTTGACTCCCACCAGAAGCTTTGTTGATCATTTCATGGGTGAATCAAATTGTCTTCCATGTACCAATTTTATCGAGCACTTTTGCTTCCAGGATTGATGGCTTATCTGCTGCAGACTAGAGTGTGTTCATAACTTGTGTGCATCTCTAAAAATCTGGCAAATATATAGGAAGTCGCAGAAATGCATCAATTCTAGCTCTTATCCAAACATTAGTGATGCGAGGTAATCCCTATATTATAGTTTGGAAATCTTGTGACATAATTGGGAAGTAGTGATACCTATCCATAATCTTAATAGTGGCCATGAAAAGAAGTTCCGACATAGGTTGATCTTCAAGGAACCAATGACCTCTTGCTCTTGAGATCGATTCTAAGGGAAGTAGGAGGACTTTTTCCTCTTGTGTAGCCTCAGAATTTGAAGATGCCATCTGTACTCAATACATACTAGTAATCAATGTAAAGCTGGTATCAAGAGTTATTCTTTACTTATCCTCCATAAATTTGGCAACTCTCCGAGTGATGTGAGTCGTCCCTTTCCCATGCGTGCAAGAAAGGTAATACCTGGGATTTTGTTCATATATATATTTTTTCTATATTTTTGACAGAAAACAAAAGTATTAGTACCTAGCCAAAGCTTTTATTGTATTATTAGTTATTTTCGTTGAGATTATTGTACAAGTGCTCTCCTATTCCGTAAGAGGGAAATGTGCTTCACTATCCAGTAGAAGAAGAATTAGGTGACGAATGCATGGCGTTCTGATGTGGCCCTATTATGCATACTTGGGACTCTTGCAACTCAAGATGTGTGCAAATTGAATTATCTGGTCGATGTATACAGATTGTTTTGCCTTTAGGCATCTAGATCTGCTTCATTCTACTGTGGCAGACTGTATCTCTAGCATTCCTGGTGATTGTTGTGCTTCTTACATTGTACCTCTGTTGTGTCTGCCTTTTGAATTTTTGAATGGTTTTTGTTGCGTATTTCTACTCTTGCATTGTCCTATAGTTGTATGTTTCTTGTTGCTTAGCCTTCATGTTGTACTGATCCTCCTTGAGCGTTGACATTTCCCTTTTAATGATTATCGTTGGTGCACATGATTTAGGAATCCATATCTATGTTCGTGCCGGTTGGGCGGCTATCAACTTCTTCGGAATCCATACTCTAGCAATCCTTTGTGGGCCTCGAAGTCTAGCTTGACTCGTGTTTTTGTACTGTTGTTGTTTTCATTGTAGAGTGTAGCTTCATTGTTGATGATATGCTGTCACCCGATCTTTTCTGATCCAAGCATGTCTAGTGTGAGGAATGGGATGGATGCTAATGCATGAAAGTTTGTGATATTCTTGCTGACTAGCCCCTCTTGTGCTCGGTACCTCACAGAGGTTTTTATGGGAAACAATGTTAGTAGTGAGGTTCACTGGTTTAGGAGAGTGCGTGAGATTGAGATTCGGTGCATTCTCACATGAAGTGCTTGATGGTGGGGTTTCCATAGTGGGAGTGAATGTACATTCATCATCATGCATGTGTGAGTGATCTCTCGGGCCTATACATTTGGCTTTGACAGGTCGTTTGTCTAACATGTTGAATACCTCATGGTGTTCTATCTTGGCCGATATGTGACCTAAGGCTAATTAGATAGTCACTTCATATTCATATATCCAATCTTGACCCAACACAAGTTCTTCTAATAAGTCCTGATCATGACACACTAAGAGTTTTTGTTGCATAGTGTTGTTTCCAAAATGTAGGGATAAGGTAATCTCGCCTATGCATTCAGTAACTTTGCCCCCTATTCCAATCAATTGTGCCTTAGATGGGCATAATTCTTCTTTGAGTTTCTGAGTCAATGAAGACTTGATACAGCTTACAGCTGCTCCTGTGTCAATGAGTACATCCACCAAGTGGTACTCTTCTGTTCTGGCACCTAAATTCAAATATGGTTGCTTTGCTTGTTGTCCTAGGTTTTTAGAGGCTCTAAAGTTAGCCATTGGGATGAGTTCATCTCCTTGTCGATATCTTTCATCTCTCTCTCTCATCCATTCGTTTCATTTCTTGATTCGTTCTAGAGCTTCCTATCTTGCTTCTTCTCGTATTCTTTCATCCTCTTCTCATCTATTTTTTGCCATTAGAAGTCGTGACATTATTTCCTCTATCAATGGCTCTAAATACTTTTTTACTCGGCAACCACTTATATAGTTTGGTAATACTTCTCCATCTAGAGTTGCTAAGTTGATGGCTCCACTAGTAGATATACGATTGATGATCAATGGGCCATATCCTCTTTTTTGTAGTTTCTTTGCATGTTGCTTTAAAGTATAAACCAAGAAAAAATCTCCTTCCTTCAGATTTTTATCTTTAATATGAGCATCAAAATATGCCTTTTGCTGCCTTTTTGCAGTGTAAATACCTGCTACAAATTGTAATCTTGTTTCGTGTAACTTTTCTATTTGATCCAATTGAGTTGATAACTCATGCCCTGCCCATTCATAATTTGCAGCTACTCTGAGAGTAGGTACCATGAAGTCAATTGGCAAGATGGCATTCTGTCCGTACACTAGGTTAAAGGGAGTAGTTCCTATGGCTGTTTTGTAGGCTACTCGGAATGCCCATAAAGCATGATGTAATTGCTTGTGCCAGTCGGATCTACCATTGTTAACAATTTTAGTGAGGACTGTGCATAAGATTTTGTTTGAACTTTCAGCTTGTCCATTGGCTTGTGGGGGATAAGGGGCTGATTTCTTATGAATCACTAAGAATTCATTCATCAGGGCTTCTATTACTTCATTGACAAAATGTGTGCATCTATCACTCACAATTTTGATAGGCAATCCAAACCTAGTGAATATGTTCTCGAAGAGAAACTTAGCCGTAGTCCTCGCATCGTTTTTCTTGGTTGCTTTGGCCTCTATCCATTTGCTCAAATAATACGTTGCTACAATTATGTACTCGGCATGAGAACCTTTAGCTGGTGGACTAATAGGTCCTACAAAATCTATTCCCCATTTGGTAAATGCTCTCGCAATCATCATAGGTTTTAGTGGCATTTCATCTCTTCTCATAGGATACTTTTTTTATTGACAAGTGTCACATCTGTGGACGTAAGTGGCTGCATCTTGATGTAGAGTTGGCCACTCAGTGTTTTCCATGTTCCATTTGCGTTTAAATGAGTTTTCCATTGATTTACATGTGCTTTTTGAAGCCACATCTCTTGTTCCTCTTCCTCCACGCATCTCATGAGTAACCCACTTGGATCTTGGTGGTATAAGCTTCCAGCAATGATGTGGAGATTTTTAGTCTTCCATAACTCCTGACTTCTGTTTGTAGTGATGTTTAGGTCTGTATGTGAGAATAGGGATCAACTTTTCTGCCCATTGGGGAAATACTTCGAGATTAAAAAGATAAGTATCTGGCAGATCATTTGGTACTCCTGTGGGGGGCTCTCCATGTGTCATTCTTCATAGGTGATCTGCTCGGATGTGCGTATTTCCTTTCTTGGCTACTACTTCAAAATCAAATTCCATTAGCAATAGAAACCATCGTACTAGTCATCCTGTATTACAAGGCTTGTTGACTAAGTACAGTAGCGCTTGATGATCGATGAAGAATTTGAATTTGTTTGCCAATAGGTAGTGTCGAAACTTCTTTACTGCATACACCATCCCTAAACCCTCTCGCTCCATCGTGGTATAATTACGTTGTGCTTGATTTAATTCTCTACTGGCATAGGCTATAAGGTGGTCTAATTTTCCTATATCTGCTGGCTGCGCTAAGATGCACCCAATGGCAAACTTGCAAGCATCTATGTGAATGTGAAATGGTTTGTTCCAATCAGGAACTGCAAGGATTGGTGTTGAACTCAAGAGACTCTTCAATTCGTTGAAGGCCTTTTCACATTCTTCAGTCCAAATAAACTGAGATAGTAATGCATAAAGGGGCCTAGCAATTATGGCATACATGTGGATAAACCTACGATAGTATCCGCAATGTCCCATAAATGCTTGCACTTCTTTAGCAGTTTTTGGTCTCGGCAAATCCAGAATCACTTTGATTTTATCTTCATCCATGGAAATCCCATTTTTAGAGACAATGTGTCCTAATATCTTTCCTTGTCGAACCATGAATACACACTTCTTGGGATTAAGACAAACTCTATATTGTCGACATTTGGCAAGGATCTTTCTTAGTTCTAGGATATGTTCTGATTGTATAGCTGAATAGGTGCATAAATCGTCCATATATACCTCCATGTTCTTCCTTAAGAACTCCTTGAACACGTGACAAATCAACCTTTAAAAAGTAGTTGGGGCATTGGTTAGACCAAAAGGCATAACCCTAAATGCATACACTCCCCATTCAGTTCCATAGGCTATCTTATGTTGGTCCTCAGGAGCAATTACTACCTGATTATACCCTAAAAAGCCGTCCAGAAAACTATAGACTTCCTTTCGTGCAACCCTTTCCAAAAGATGATCGGTGATAGGTAATGGGTAACTATCTCGTATGGTGGCAGCGTTTACTTTCTTCAAGTTAATACATACCCTTAACTTGCCATTCTTTTTAGGCATGACCACCAAAGGTGATACCCATTCTGTGTGTTCAATCTCATAAATGAAGCCTGCGTCCAACAACTTATCTATCTCCTCCTTAATTTTTGCTGAGTAAACAACATTATATGTGTATGGTCTTTGTTTGGAAGGTTTGGCTTCTGATGTCATAGGGATTCTATGGGCACAAATAGAGGGATCTACTCCTTTTAAATCCTTATATGTCCACGCAAAGACATCCCTATATTCTCTTATGAGTCGTATTAACTCTTGTTCTTCCTTCATTGAGAGATCCTGTCCTATAAAGGTACATCGTTTTTCTCCTTCCTCCAAAGCTACTATTATTTTCTTGGTTTGTTCTTTGTTGTCGTATGCTATTCCTGGTTGTGCTTTCCGTTTCGGCATTTGGATAGCAATCTTCCTCTCCTCTACCTCATATTTCTTGAAGTGGGCAGGCACTTTGAATTGATCTTGAGGCTTGTTTTCTCCTTCTTTGTTTTCTTTATCTAGTCCAAGTTCTTCTCCTTACGTCATTCCTGGAGTCAACCCATTAGTTATGACACTTACTCTTTGATTTTCGCTTTTTGCCTCAACTTGTTCATGCTCCCTTTCGATGCTCTCATAATCCTCCTTCCATTCTTTTTCAATTACCTCTCCTTCTTCAACTTCTTGGAGAACAACCACGTATAAACTTATGTCATATCCTTCCTCGTCGATGCATTCATTCATGGTTATTACCTCTTCATTTACACATACGTCAAGAGTGGCTAAAATCTCCATCCAACCATGAGGTTTCAATTCTTCATCTAGGAATATCTGGGGTATGTAAGCTAGATCTTGTACAGATCTAGCAACTCCCTGCCTTTGCTGCCATCCTTTCTTCCTTTCCTCTTCCTTTTTTGCTACCTTGCATATCCATAGATGAGTGTCTTCATTCATCCATGATTGGTCACTTGAACCTATGTTGTGAATCGATTGATCATCCTCCTCCTTATGAATCAGATTCCATTGTAAGGGGGGAACATCTTGATACGCATATGTATGGATATTTATTATGGTCGTGGTTCCCTCATGCTGCAAGTATACTGCATCTTTTCCCCAATCTTGCACTACCTTTAGCTGTCTCATGAAAGGTCTTCCAAGT
The DNA here is from genome assembly GCA_020310875.1 of Ceratopteris richardii. NCBI lineage: Eukaryota > Viridiplantae > Streptophyta > Polypodiopsida > Polypodiales > Pteridaceae > Ceratopteris > Ceratopteris richardii. The sequence goes on from CM035424.1 coordinate 73,453,011, forward strand.
ATCATCTCATAATTGCTAGCCTTTTCAAATTGACAGATTGCTAGGGTGTGCTCGAATTCAACTCCGTAGGTAGTAAAGGTTACTTTTTCCAATAATCCCAGGGATCGTTCAGTGTGTCCGTCTTCCATTTGAATCTTCATGTGTGTTGGTCTTAACGCTGGTTTTCCCCATTTCTCCCAAATTTCCATGGTCGCAATTCCTACTCCTGCTCTCGAGTCTAAGATGGCTTTTGTGGTATAACCTCGGTAAATGATTGGGAGGCATGTGTTTCCTTCATCTCCCTCACTAAAATCTCCAACCTTATCGACTAGGATTTTGATTGTGGTCACTTCATCAGGCATCTCCTTCTCATCTGACTTTGTCTCCAATTGACTAGCTAGCTTCTCCTTCAAATGTGGTTTTACCTTCAAGAGTTCTCCCAATGTCAGAGTACAAGGGATTTTTACCTTTTTAAGATGTTGTATAATGTCCGATGTTTGGATTGATGGGTTTCTGCTCTTTTCTTCTCATTGAGGGAATGCAATATAATTCAAAATTATGTTTGTACTCCCCTGTGTAGTTTGGCAAAGCCTTCACACTATCATCATCTTTTTTGCTCTTGTCAAGTTGTAATAATCCTTCTGAGTTTAACTCAGGTATTGAGGCTTCAAATTCACCTTCTGCTTCTAACTTTTCAAAGGATGATTCAATTCCTTCCACTTTCTTCCATCTGTCTTCTTGGACTCTTGCCCACAAGTCTTTAGGACACTCCCCGTCGATTTCACGGACAACGGATCCTTCTCTTTTTGTTGTCAAGATCTTATCTCATGCGCATACAAAGGTTACGGATGCAGAGAACACACAGAAAAACGGAGATGCAAGAAGATGAGACAGAACGCAGTATTGGGTGCAATCTCCCCCCATGCACTCTGTTTCAACAGTCCACAGAGTGCATGTATTTATAGGCATTTTTGATTATGTCCAAAAGAGTGGTTACATGAGAGCGGCTTCAAAAAGCAAGTGTGAAACTAAAAGTTGCTAACTGTTACAAAAGCCATTGCTTTCAATAACAGAAATTGTGGTCTACAACGACCCTTATTCTAACCATTACTTTTCTAACATTTCTAACAATAGAACCTTCTATGCGGGTTTATTTACAAGCTAAATAATAATTATTCAGATTATTGATATCCGCCCTTTCATGCCTTGCACTCTCCTCACAAACCTTCAGCTGCTATATCAAAAACATCAAAAACACATTAATACATTAATAATTTAACACTCCAACAATGCATTGTTCAACATATTCCATAAGTTATAACATGCCCCTCAGTTGAAAAAGCAACTGACCTCAGTTGATAAAATAATAAACATGGATGGCCAGTCACATGTTTCATCACTGAAAAAAAAAAAGCATGTTCCATGTAAAAAAAAACATGCTCAAGCCTTCACGTTTCTATACTTCATGATGTTCACGAGCACATTAGGAAAATTCAAGAGCGATATACATGTAATATCAATACTAAACGATTAGCCAAAGAATTCAAGGAAAATGATTTTGTATGGTTGTGTATCATTAAAAGATGTCTCAAAAATATTTTGCAGCATCCTAAAATTAAACTTGCACCATGCTATTATGGACCGTTTCGCATTATAGAAAAAATTAATGATAATTCATTTAGATTAGATATTCCATCTCATTGGACTATACATAACTCTTTTCATATTAGTTTACTGAGGGGCATGTTATAACTTATGGAATATGTTGAACAATGCATTGTTGGAGTGTTAAATTATTAATGTATTAATGTTTTTTTGATGTTTTAATCCGAATAATTATTATTTAGCTTGTAAATAAACCCGCGTAGAAGGTTCTATTGTTAGAAACAGTTAGAAAAGTAATGGTTAGAATAAGGGTCGTTGTAGACCGCAATTTCTATTATTGAAAGCAATGGCTTTCTGTAAAAGTTACCAACTTTTAGTTTCACGCTTGCTTTTCAAAGCCGCTCTCATATAACCACTCTTTTTGATGTAATCAAAAATTCCTATAAATACATGCACTTTTTGGACTGTCGAAACAGAGTCTTTGGGGGGAGATTGCACCCAATATTGCGTTCTGTCTCATCTCTTGTTGCGTCTATTCTTTTGTGTGTTTTCAACATCCGTAACCTCAATGTGCGCGTGAGCAAGATCTTGACAACAGATGTTATAACTTATGGAATATGTTGAACAATGCATTGTTGGAGTGTTAAATTGTTAATGTATTAATATGTTTTTGATGTTTTTGATATAGCAGTTGAAGGTTCGTGAGGAGCATGCAAGGCGTGAAAGGGTGGATATCAATAATCCGTAATTATTATTTAGGTTGTAAATAAACCCGCATAGAAGGTTCTATTATTAGAAACAGTTAGAAAAGTAATGGTTAGAATAAGGGTCATTGTAGACCGCAGTTTTTGTTATTGAAAGCAATGGCTTTCTGTAAAAGTTACCAACTTTTAGTTTCATACTTGCTTTTCGAAGCCACTCTCATGTAACCACTATTTTCGACGTAATAAAAAATTCTTATAAATGCATGCACTCTGTGGACTGTCGAAACAGAGTGTGTGGGGGGAGATTGCACCCAATATTGCATTCTATCTCGTCTCTTGTTGCATCTATTCTTCTGTGTGTTTTCAACATCCGTAACCTCTCTAAGCGTGTGAGCAAGATCCTAACAACAGTGCTCTGATACCACTGTTGTCAGGATCTTATCTCATGTGCATACAGAGGTTATGGATGCACAGAACACACAAAAAAACAATGCAAGAAGACGAGAGAGAACGCAGTATTGGGTGCAATCTCCCCCCATGCACTCTGTTTCAATAGTCCACAGAGTGCATGTATTTATAGGAATGTTTGATTATGTGGAAAAGAGTGGTTACATGAGAGCGGCTTCGAAAAGCAAGCATGAAACTAAAAGTTGCTAACTTTTACAAAAATCCATTGCTTTCAATAAGAGAAACTATGGTCTACAACAACCCTTATTCTAACCATTACTTTTCTAACTGTTTCTAACAAGAGAACCTTCTATGCGGGTTTATTTACAAGCTAAATAATAATTATTCGGATTATTGATATCCGCTCTTTCACGCCTTGCACACTCCTCACGAACCTTCAGCTGCTATATCAAAAACATCAAAAACACATTAATACATTAATAATTTAACACTCCAACAATGCATTGTTCAACATATTCCATAAGCTATAACACTTTTATCCTCGCAATAGTTTCCACCAGAGGTCTCGCCTTCTTTTCCTTTCTTGGCATCATTAGGGGTGACACACTCTTGGAATTCTTTCTCGGGAATTCGTGAGTTGGGTAGTCACCGAACCGGTTTTCTAGGGTCTGTTGAGCCACTTCAATTAATTTCTTACATATCTCCAACCTTTCTTTCTCTAGGTTACCTCTAGGATATTCCCCTTCATGTTGTTCAATGGTTGGTCTTGCTCTTAATCATGCTTGGTACGCCTGAATCCACATGGCTAACTCTTCTGGCATAGGGTCAGCTAGAACTCATCCTGCCTCTGGTTTTTTACACTTTTCTATCTTATTTTCTCCTTCAATTTCTGTTTTTCTTCTTGTTCTTGTTTTTTATTTTCGTCCTCCTTCTTTTGTTGTAGTTTCTTTTCCTTCATCCTTTCTCTACGAGTCTTCCATCTTTGGGTCCGTTTACTTGTAATACTTTTCCGAGACTCTTCCGAGTCCGCAACTACTTGAGGTGTGGGTATATTCAATTCTTTGTCGACCTGATCATCCTCTCTGGTTTTTTCTGGGGTTTCTCTAGCCTTAGCTCCATTTATTCATCCTTCTTTTGTTGTTCCCCATACATCTGTATGTATGAGCTCTAACAAACCATCATGTTTGAAACCTTTCCTCTGAAATGATAACCTATGTGCCTTTCCCATCTGACAAGCTTCACATTTGTAGATCATATGTTGGCTCTTTACGTTTGGTAGCCCTATTACCTATTGATTCTCCACCATAGTTTTAATTCCTTTTTCATTGAAGTGTCCTAACCTCTTATGCCAAAGGTCTAACTCTGTAAGTACTTCATCATCATGTGTGATCAGGGCTTGACCAACATTCCCTTGCACTTTAAGAGTAAAAATTCTACCTTCCTTCTTACCATAGACAATTTGATTGTATCCATCCTCTAGGTTTTCAACAAATACTCCTTCATTTGTAAATATGACTTGAAAACCTTTCTCTATTATTTGTCCCACACTAATTAGATTCTTTGGTATTGTTGGGATATACAAGACATTTGTTAGCAAATCATCTCCACTCCTGCACTTCACTTTTCCAACTGAGTGCACATTATGTTTTGTATTGTCACTTGAGATACCTTCTTCCAATTCTGATAACAATTCTATATTACCTGACAAGTGATTTGAACAACCAAAGTCAATATAGAATACCTTGAGATCCTCCTTCTCTAATTCACTGATTGAATTCATCATCAATGTTGTATGCTTGTCATTCTGTGTATCATTTGCATAGTTGTAATAGGTAGTGTTATAAGACTGATTCTGATTCCAATTTCTTCCACCATCTCTACCAAAACTTCCTCTTAATTTTTTTTTCCTCTTTGAAATTGATTTTGAAACCTTCCACCTCTTCCTCTGCCATTATTACTTTGATTCTGATTTGATCCTTGTTGGTTATCCCAACAATCATAAGCTAGATGATTGCTCATTCCACAAATCCAGCATGTCTTCTTGTTATTGTTCTGATTACCTCTACCTCTTCCATTTCCTCGACCTTTACCTCTACCAATACCTCTTCCTCTTGCATAATTTGCTTGAGTAGTCAAGTCTTCTTCATCCTTTGCTTTACCTTTCTCACTTCTCTTCTTATTCTTTGCATACATAGCAGAGCTATGTCCTTTATCTCCATCTCACTTCAAATCTTGCTCAAATGTAAGCATCAATCCAAGCAATTGATTTGATTGTGGTACATAATGATTTAATGAAAGTTCAGTCGAGAGTACAAAACGTTTCCACCTTTCATATCCTCTCAATCTTGCAAGCAATTGTGCTATCAACCTATGATCTTCAATATCCTCCTCAATAGATCCAACGCTATCTGCCAAGTCCTTCATCTTAGTGACATAATCACTAATGCTCTGGCTTTGATTCTTCTTAAATGTGGTACACTCTGACCATAAGCTAGCCTTCCTAGCTCTAGTAGTGTTTTGGAAGTGATCTTCCAAAGCATTCCATATGTCTTCAGTTGTTTCTAAACCTCTCATATGTGGTAACAAATGATCTGTGATAGTGTTGTATATATAAGCCCTTACACTTGCATCTCTCTTCTGCCATAGCTTCAAAGCTTCTAGTTCGTCTTTCCTTGGTTGGCTTTCATCTTCAAATGTATGCTTTTCTTCTTCACCTATCACATATACCATTAGATCCTTACTCATAAGTAAGGCTTCCATTCTCATTACCCAAGCAGGATAATTATCTCTCTCCAATTTGTCAATAGATAGATGATCTGCCATAGTCTTCTTGCTTCTGTTGCAACTTGTGAGTATAAGGTTAAAGTATGTTAGCTTTCGTAGATGTTTACCCTTGACAATAACTTCAAAGTGCTCCTTTGATGTCTTTTCTTGTTGAACACCTCAGCTTTCACCTTTTCAATCAAGAACTCTTCAACTCCTCTTGTATCTGCACCTACTTTCACTCATGAAGAGCTTTCTGCTCTGATACCACTTTTTGGTGTATGAAACACCACAAGAACTAAGCTAAAGTGATATTAGAATACCTCCATAACCATCATCAGCTTAGCAACACTCTAAATTTGAAATGTAGTGAAATAAAAAAATTATATCTTTAGAAATCTGCACCTTTTCTTGTAGCTTCAAATCTTATTTACATTAGCTTGATTCTTGTAAATTATTTTGATCATTTGCGAATAGAAGTTCTTGCTAAAGTCAAGCAACACATTCCAAGCAAAACTTTCAAGTAATAACTTTAGAATCTTTTTAATTCACTTCAACCTTTGAACTATGTGTGAAATCTGAAGAAGGACTTCATCGATTCGACATACCTTCACTGTTAGACTCATTTCTCTGCATACACTTCCCGTTTTGCAAAGCTCTTTTGGTCGATTTTAGTTGAAGGTAGTAGCTTCAAAATGAGCTATCATTCATGAAAACCTTTACACTGTGAGATTTGACCTTTAGAAGATTAGGGAAAAGTGTGCCAGAAAACGCGTAACTGTCAACTAACTTTCACATTGATATACAATCACTTAGAAAAGTTTATACAAGAGGAAGTAGATCAATCCCTCTACACCAACATGTGTTATCTATTAGACAAGATGTGTAAAAAATGGCTTGGCTTCATTCTGCTCATAGCCATGGAAAACTCTCCTACTCTGAGTAGTTCTTCCTCAACATCTCTCCCAGAAAAAACCCAACTTTTTTTCTACTCACTCAAGAATAAAAAATCAAGTTCTTCTACTTGTTTTTCAACTCAAGTTGACTTATATACATATGGTCTACATACTCCTAGAAGCAAAATCCTAATTTTAGAAGTTCTATGTTAGGATTAAACTCTAATTTTTCACTATATTACAAGTGTGAATTTGTCCCTTCACTTAGGCTTGATTTTCTAAGTGTTTTGCTTTTATTTCTCTTTGTCTTTCTTCTTCCTTCATATGTCTTCATGCCTTTATGTCTAATTAGGGAGTGAAGCTCCAACACATAGGTAGTGCACAATCAATTTGTTCACAATGGTTATGTTATGTAGAAAGTGGATTTAGGTTGCAGATTGTCTTTCGGTAAGTTTCAAGGGTTTTAAAGGTGTCTGAAATGTTCATGTACACCCTCCCTTAGGTACACATATTGAAGAAATGACCACAAAAGTGAAGGCATGTGAAGTGGAAGCGATACGTAAAAGTGAGAATATGGCCCCCATTTAAAATTTTGTTTTAGTTTTAAAGTCACTACATGATAAAATAGGGAGTCATTGGTTGTACACATTTTGAGACATTCTTGGGACATTAAAGTGAGCACCAAGATATGCTATCAGGTAGGAGTGTAGGTAAGTGAAGCAACACTCAACTCAAAGAAGTGCATCGTTCTTAGAGTTAGACTAAGCAAGGGAGAGAATAGTCTACACTAGGTGAGAAGAGCAAGAGACATTCAAGCAGTGTGCAACATAGAGAAGAAAGCGTGAGGTAAAGTGTGCAAGAAATGTGATCTAGTGTGCAGAGAAGGAGTGTAGAGAGCTAGTAAGCTGGACAATCAAGGTATCACAAGGTATCATTGAAGAGGTGTGCACGTTGATAGAAGGTGTCCATCCATCCTACCCTATTATGAGCTTAAGTGCAAGGTGTGCACAAGTGCAAGCTCCTCGAGAAGGTGGAGGTGTGGTGCAGAGAAGATTGGTGGCATAAGGAACTTTGGGTATCTTGTGACTTTCTGTGTTTGTGTACTCTTTGCAATTATGCATTCCACACAGAGAGCATTTGGTTTTGTGCTATACATCATCATTGTACTTTTTCTCTTTATAATCTATATATAGAAGTTTTTGATGTCTGTATTTCACTTCTTCTCCTTCTTCCTTCTCCTACAAACACTCAAGTCCCTTTCTACAAAAGAATCCCCCAACAAAATTTGGCACGTCGGGTGGGACATCAAATATGCTTGAGCATAGGTGAAGCAATAATTGCAAAGTGTAGAAGAGTGCAAGGATACCGACATTGCTAGTTTGAGAGGTAATGTTTCTCCTATTTGGAATTCTCTTAGCCTAAGAGGAGTATGAGCAACTCATGAACATAACCCGATCTCAAACCTTGAGGGTTCCTTGCAAAGCAACAAGAAGAAAAGTTATTCGAAGGTCAACGAGCCCTTTATCATCAACATCATGAATAAGGAACATGGCGGCTCAAGCACATTTAGAAACTCTACTCTCAAGTTTAAATATCAAATTTCCATCTTTCAAGGGATTAGCACAAGAAGACTCAAATGAACATATTAGGATATTGTTAGTCTTATGTAAGACAAGGGGTCTAATGGGAAGAGAAGATGCATTTTTTATTCTTTTCCCAGTTGATAATCACTTCACTACATGGGACCTAATGAAAGAAGCATTTAAGACACAATTCCAACAAGGAAACACAACCGAAAATATTATTGTAGGGTTGAAATCCTTTGTCCTGCAAGAATGAGACAAGCCTATGATTCCAAGCCCTTGGGGCTTGTTTGCGTCCATGTCAAGCTTTGTTAAGTTTACACACATAATCAGGATATATGTGATTCTCAAAACTAGGTGGTTGTGCCATATATACCTCTTTTGTTATCCATCCATTAAGAAATGCATTTTTACATCCAATTGAGGTATCTCCAAATTCTTGGAAGAGGCAATACTAAGCAAAACCCTAATAGTAGGCATCTTTGCCACACGAGAGAAGGTCTCCTCATAATCAATTCCCTGAGTTTGTGCAAAGCCTTTTGCCACAAGCCTTGTCTTATACCTGTTAATGGAGCCATCTGAGTTCTTCTTCAATTTGTAAATCCACCTTGAGCCTATCACTTTCATTGATGGAGACTTGGGAACCAACTCCCAAGTGTTATTCTCCTCAAGAGCTTCAATTTCTTCTTCCATTGCATGCCTCCATTTTGATTTCTTCTTCGCTTCCTTAAATGTTGAAGGTTCCTCTTGATTTATTTCATGTGCTTGATAGATCGAATGTTTAGTGACTAGAGAAGTATCAAACCCATACCTTTCTAGTTTTCTTTTCTCCCTCATGGACCTTCTTAGGCCATGATGTGATGAATCTGCCTCTTGTCCAAGTTCCTGCACTTTTTCTTTACCTTTAGACTTCCACAATTTGAGTTTTTCATACTAAGTTTCTTCATCATCTTTTGAGGTATCCTGCTCTTCAATTTTAGGAGGATTATCCTTAACACATTTTGGAAAATGTTCTTCAAGATCATAAGGTAAGTTCACCTTTCTACATGAATCTTCATACCAAGAACTATTCTCATCAAATGCTACATCTCTACTCACCAAGAATCCTTTGGTTGTTGGGTTGTATAATCTGTAGCCCTTTTGATTGTATTGTCATATCCAATGAATACACACCTTTCTGCTTTGGGATCCATCTTGCCTCTAACCTATGAAGGAACATGAGCAAAAGCAATACATCCAAAAATATTACAATGATCCAAGCTTGGTCTTCTTCCATTCCAAGCCTCATATGGTGTCATGCCATCAAGTGATTTTGAAGGTAACCTGTTAATCAAATAAGTGTTTGTGGATACAACCTCAACCCATAAGTAATATGGTAAGTGATTCTCATTTAGCATAGACCTTGCAGCTTCAACAATTGTCCTATTCCTTCTTTTTGCCACTCCATTTTGCTCAAGAGTGTACCTTGTAGTGATCTCTCTTTTGATTCCTCTTTCTTGATCTAATGTTTTACATACTTGATTCTCCAAATGAAAATGATGAACTACACACTGAGAACCAGCTCTAAGAAAGACATTGATCTAATGGAGTGTTGATAGAGAAGTAGAATATGAGGAGATATAGGTGACTTCAAATGAAGATAGCTCACGATAGAAAACCTCAATTGCAAATAAAATTTGTGACTATATAGTAGACTTAAGGAGAAAACATTACCAACTTAAATCATTGAAAATGATGCACCTCACGCAAAGAAATTATCTCTGCAAACTGACTGAGAAAACTGAGAGATATGGCAATGAACAGTACACTTGCAAAAGCATGAAGTTATGGACACAAATGATCATGAAAATGAATGCATATTGATTGTAAAGTACAATGGACTTACTAGTATATATGTCTGCCTTGAAACCACACTCTGATATGGCATGAAGCCCTGCTCATGGAGGTACAAAAACCGTGACTAGAAGGCCATGTATATATAGTCATCTTTGGAGCATAATTTTGAATTTGAATCTCTCCTAAAATCACTCTCCAATCTTTTAGTGATTGATTCTCCTACTCACCCAATCACAAAGTCGTGGCTTTTCTCCTTCTTACTCATCAAGTGGACTCAACCACTTAGATTCCTCTACTTTTACATCAAGTAAGTACTCAAAAATTACAAGAGGGAGTTCACAAGTGAACTCTACAAGGAGTTGACATTTCCTTTAAATTTCGAAGCCTTTTGATGACTCAAGCCATCACTTGGACTTGCCATGGACTTGTTCCAACACAAAGAAGAATACCAACAAAATGAGGATTTGTGTGGATTTCAAAGCACTCAACAAGGTAATAATTCTAGATGGACTCCCCATGCCTTTTGTAGAGCACGTCATTGAGGAAGTGGTTGGACATGCACTATATATCTTCATAGATGGCTTTAGTGGATATAATCAAATATATATTCATCCAGAGGATCATGAAAAGACTTCTTTTATTACACCATGGGGCACATATGTATATGTAAAAATGTCATTTGGGCTTAGAAATGCTCCAGCCACCTTCAACACGATTGTTAACCTTATTTTTGGACCCTTATTGTTGTAAACCCTTAGAATTTTCATGGATGAATTTTCTTCCTTTTCAAGCACTTACATGGAGACTCCTTTGGATTGCTTGGATAATCACTTGAGACACTGCAAAATGTTTTTAAAAGATGTAGAGAGACTAAACTAAAGTTGAACTCAAATAAGAGTCATTTTCTCGGGACAAAAGGAACTCTCCAAGGACATGTGGTATCTACTAAAGGTATGGCTCCTAACTCAGATAAATTATATCTATACTAAAGTGACCCAAACCTAAATCTCCCAAAGAAATTCAAAGCTTTTTGGGGCATACTGGGTACGACAGGAGATTTATTAAGATGTATGCAAAAATAGCCAAGCCATTGGCTAGACTTACAAGTAAAGAAGTACCCTTCAAGTGGGATGAAGAAGAGGAAAAGTCTTATCAAACATTAAGGTCCAAAATGGTGGCTGCACCAATTCTTATCACACCAAATTGGTTGAAGATTTTTCATGTACATGTGGATGCAAGTGCATATGTAGTGGGTGCAATTTTGACTCAACATAGTGAAGAGTACAAACGTGACAGACCTATTTAGTATGCCAGTTGGATTTTGACAAAAGTTGAAAAGAATTATAGCACCACAAAAAGGGAAGCCCTAGCAATGGTTGTTGCTATCCAAAAGTTTTGCCATTACTTGCTAGGGGTGAAATTTGTTATCATAAGTGATCATCAACCACTCAAGTCTTTACTAGATAAGCCACAAGCAACTGGTAGAGTATGGAGGTGGCTCCTTTTGTTCCAAGAATCTGGTTTCTCAGTAGTCCATACACCTGGAAGAGAAAATGTTATGGATCATCATCTGTCTAGGATTAACACAATTGATCAAGCAATTGGAGCGAATGATGATTTTTGAGATGCTGAATACTAGATGTAAAGAATGCATTCTTGAATGGTTGGATAACAGAAGAGGTATATATGGCACAACCACCTGGTTTTGAGAATCAAGTTTATCCTGATTATGTGTGTAAACTTAACAAAGCATTGTATGGTCTCAAGCAAGCTCCAAGAGCTTGGAATTTCAGACTTGTTTCATTCTTGCAGGACAAAGGCTTTCAACCAAGCAAGGCAGATCCTTCACTCTTTATCAAAAAGAGTAACTCTGAGGTCATCTACTTATGTGTATATGTAGATGATAATATATTGACAGGAAATGATGCAGATGGTGTGAAGAAGATCAAAGATCAGATGAGACAAGAGTTTAAGATAAGTGATTTGGGTTCACTTACCTACTTCCTAGGTTTGGAAGTTGACTACAAAGATCATGGTTTGTTTCTCACTCAAAGAAAGTACATTAAGGACATGTTGGCAAAATTCAAGATGCAAGATTGTAAGATTGCAGGTACTCCAATGGAGGTCAATCACAAATTGAGCTCACATGAAGGTGAACTCATAGAGGACATCACATCATATCAAAGTCTAGTGGGTAGTCTCAACTATGCCACATTGACAAGAGTAGATATATGTTATAGTGTGAGTGTGCTAAGTCAATTTATGCACACACCAAGGAAACCACACATGGATGCTGCCAAAAGGATTCTCAAGTATCTCAAAGGAACCATAAATGAAGGACTTTATTATCTTTATGTATCTGATTTAGGTTTGAAGGTATTTTCTGATGCAGATTGGGCTGGCTCCAAAGAAGATAGAAGGAGCACTTCAGGTTATCTTACCTTTGCAGGTTCAAAGCTTATTTCATGGTCATCCAAGAAGCAACCCACAGTTGCTCTCTCTTCTACTGAAGCTGAATACAGAGGTCTTGCCATAGCTACACAAGAAGCTATGTGGATGAAGACATTATTCAATGATCTTGGATTGCAGTTTGGAACTCCAACTATTTATGGTGACAATATGAGTTCTATTCATTTGGCTGCTAATCCTATTTTTCATGCAAGGACTAAACATATTGAAGTTCATTATCACTATGTATGAGAGAAGGTTCTAAGCAAAGAGATTCAAATATCATATGTGTCCTCTCATCAACAATGTGCAGATATTCTAACGAAAGCATTGGATGGTACAAAGCTTTGCAAATTCAAGGCTATGATTGGTTTACAGGTAATCTTGGAAGATTGAAGACCTCAAGCATACTTTTTTACTCATCTTGTCAGAGCTGTTTCTCAGTGTGTACTTATCCAAATTCAATGATTTGAAGCTTTTTAGATTCCGCTTATGGTCTAGTATAAGCATACAAATTTGCATAATCATTGGTTTCTTAAATCTGGAGTTACGTTCATTTGTCTGCTCACTGGTCTCAAACTGTAGTAGCCCGTGAAAATCGGGATGATGTCATCACTTGTTAAAACTCAGTCTCAGTGTGTGGTTCATTATTTTTGATGAAATTACTCTTGAAAGTTAGCTCTTTAAGTTATCTAGACTTCCCCAAGAGGAATTAAGCTAATTGCTGCTGTGCTCAGAGAATTATGCAAAACACTGGACAGGTGTATGAACCAAAATAGCAAGTTTTTCACCTCTGAGCTAACTCCAACTTATCTGTTTTGATCTATCTTTTTGAGAGTGATCTTCCAAGGTACATAGGGTGTCTAATACATCCATTGGCAAGGTAAAAGGGCCCAGCACATACTCCTGGAGTTCATTTGGTTGGTGTAGATCAAGGATTTTGCAACACCTCTTCATCTTCAAGCACATACCTATCCATCTCTTCACACTGGGAACCTTCTAGGACACACTCATTTTGTGAACAAGGTTTTGTATGAAATTTTTAACAGGTACAAATTTTCACATAGGATCTCTTGTGCCTACTATCGAAGAGCTAATAGATAAGCAGAATCCACTAATAAGGTATTGATTGCCTTGTTAAGGAAGGAATCTATGTTACAACCCACTTCTTGGGGCACAACTTATCAAGGCACCCTCTGGGCTTACAAGTTAGCTTACAAAGAAGCAACAAGATACTCTCCATTCCAGTTGGTTTATGGGGTATTGCCCATTGAACCCTTTGAATTTCTACATGGTTCACCAAGACATGCATTTATGCAGGGCATGAAAGATTGTGGTATCTTTGAGAGATTGGATACATTGTACAAAGTGAAAGAGACCCATCTATATGCTAAAAAACAATCACTAGAGACTCCAATGAAGAGGAAAGGAGGCTCATGATCGGAAATTATAGACCAATAACTTACAAATAGGCATGTTAGTTCTTCTCCATAAACCTCAACTCCAAACACAAGTACGTAGAAAGTGGCTTCCACACTAGGAAGGACCTTACAAAATTAAAACTATGCTGAAATGGGGTGCACTCGAGTTAGAGACCCTAAATGGAGAGGCATTACCACTAGTCAACATATCAAGGCTCAAGGCCTATCATCAGCAAAAGTAAAGCTTCTTGGATCACCTCGAACTCGCAAAATCTGTCCAAGTTGTACATAGCCTTCTTGTACCATTTTTCTTGTTTGCTTTAGTTTATTAGTATTCATCAATTTTCATGCTTTTTCTTTGTGTTTTATGCTATTTAGAAGTATTCCATAACCATCTCATGTATATTTTGTTGGAATTTTTTTGAATTTTTTTGAATCTTTTGGATATTTTTTTTAGAATTTTCTAATCCTTTTTCAATGTCATTTTTCTTGAAATAGAAGTAAAAAAGGAAGCTCTCTACAGTTTTGATTGGGAAATTTGGTCTAGATATTGTTTTGAGATTTTTTTGTGATTTTTTTATTTTTTTTGGATTGTTTTTATATTTTGTGATTTTTTTGTGATTTTTTTATTTATTTTTTGGATTGTTTTATATTTTCTAATCCTTTTTCAATGTCATTTTTCTTGAAATAGAAGTAAAAAAGGAAGCTCTCTAGAGTTTTGATTGGGAAATTTGGTCTAGATATTTAGAGATTGTTTTGAGATTTTTTTTGTGATTTTTTTATTTTTTTCTGGGGAAAAAAATAATGGGCTCACAACGTTTTTTTCCCCAGAAAAAAATCTCTCTCTACTTCTCTCTACCTCTCTCTACATTCTCTCTCTCCCTCTCTTTCCCCTCTCTCTAGCTCTCTCTACTTCTCTCTTCTCTCTCTACTCTCCCTCTAGCATCTCTCTCTTCTCCCCCCTTCCCCCGCCACACATCCCCCCCACGCCCCCCACCCCCTCCCCTCGCCCACCATAGGATAATTTTATCTTATGGTGTGGAGTTTATATATATATATATATATATATAAATATATATATATATATATATATATATATATATATATATATATATATATATATATATATATATATATATATATATATATATATATATATATATATATATATATATATATATGGGCAAAAGAGTTTTGGCTCTAGATTGCACTGGTGGATGGCCATTTTCTTCAAATTGGAGGTCATTTCAATGTCTTTTGGCCCTCTTGAACTCATTTTTTGCATTGCTTTTACCAGATTCTATAATTTCCTCCTACTTTTGGTCAAAACCCACATGTTTTGAGCATGTTTACCACGTTCTTTTTATTTTGCACATGGTCCACATGGTCGATTATCACCTTATTTTCACACATGTTTCACTTTTTTTCCAAGTGAACCCTCTCGAGCTCTCATGTTTTAGCATTTTAGACCCATCGAGAGCCTTATCTCATACTCTATGCCCCTCCCTTTATATCTCCACCTAGCCTCACCCTTACCCCTCCTTACCTTATCCTTATTAACCCTTCAGCCCTCCGTAAACTTTCCTTCTTACCATCTCATATCTACTTCTTCAATGAAAAAGTTTTAGTTTTGGTTCTTCCCTGGTGATTGTTCTTCACTGTTGTTGGTGAACTTGGTCGCTGCTCAATTGTCCTTTTGAAGTTTGTGCACAACAGGTATCAAAGTGAACCTCTCTACTCATGGTTTGGTTGATAGCTCTCCTGGATGGAGGGCCCATTAGGTAGTGGGGAACTATTGAGCCCATCAAAGTCATATTGGTGAAAGTCGAAATTATCAAAGTCAAACTAGTCAAAATCAAGATGCTCAAAGTCAAAGTGATGAAAGTCAAGCTAGTCAAGATGCACAGGTAGTGCAAAATCAATTTGTCCACAATGGTTATGTTTTGTAGAAAGTGGATGGAGATTGTTGATTATCTTTCTATAAGTTTCAAGGGTTTTAAAGGTGTTTGAAAGGTTCAGGTGAACCCTCCCTTAGCTACACATATTGAAGAAATGAAGGCAAAAGTGAAGGTATGTGAAGTGGAAGCGATATAAAAGTGAAAATATGGCCTCCCATTTAAAATTTTGTTTAGTCCTAAAGTCACTACATAACAAAATAAGGAGTCATTGGCTGTACACATTTTGAGACATTCTTGGGACATCAAAGTGAGCACCAAGATATGCTATCAGTTAGGAGCGTATGTAAGTGAATCCATACTCAACTCAAGGAAGTGCATTATTTTTGGAGTTAGACTAAGCAAGGGAGAGTATAGTACTAGGTGAGAAAAGCAAGAGACATTCAAGGAGTGTGCAACATAGAGAAGAAAGTGTGAGGTAAAGTGTGCAAGAAGCATGATCTAGTGTGCAGAGAAGGCGTATAGAGAGTGATTATGTTGGACAATCAAGGTGGCAAGAGGTAACATTGAAGAGGTGTGTGCATCAACAAAAGGTGTCCATCCCTCCTACCCTATTGGGAGCTTGAGTGCAAGGTGTGCACAAGTGCAAGCTCCTAGAGAAGGTGGAGGTCTGCTGCAGAGAAGATTGGTGGCATAAGGAACTTTGTGTATCTTGTAATCTTGTGTGTTTGTGTACTCTTTGGGATTACACATTCAGCACAGAGAGCATTTGGTTTTGTCCTATACATCATCATTATATTTTTTCTCTTTATAATCTGTATACAGAAGCTTCAAGTGTCTATATTTCATTTCTTCTCCTTCTTCCTTCTCCTACAAACACTCAACTCCCTTTTTGCAAAAGAATCCATCAACAAAAAAACATTTTCATTGCACCTCTCCATCGGCATAATGGACTTAAAGGACTTCCTAGAGATCAAGATTCACCGTTGTCACCCCATCCCTACTCATCACCAATTTTTGCTAGCTTATAGCCTTACCTGCAAACTACGATTCAAGAGATGGGGATTTGGTCTAGTACAGATAGAGTATTTGTTTCTACTCCTTGAAAAGCTTTTGAACCCACTATAGTGCATCTACTTATATGTAATAAGAATAAACATTGAGTAAAAATCAGAGGCAAATAATAAGAGAATAAGATAGTAATAGATGGTAATTGTTAATATATTTAGCTAGTGATGTGTGTGAACACTCTAGGACTGTTGGGCACTTTTTTCCCTCTTTAGGAGGTTTTTTCCCAGGTGTCATCAAGATTTTCTCCATCTCTCACTCATGAAGGCCTAGAAGAAACACATTTGATGAAGATAGCTAGAATTCCCTGAGAAGTCCAAGATGCAACAAAGATATCAAAGGGAGTTCACATGCAAACTTTGGAAGAAACGAAGCAAATCTAGGGTAAAAGTCAAACCTGGTCAAATTTTGGAAGTTAGGGCAAAAATTTCAATGTCTCCAAATCACATGAAACTTCATATACTCGCAAAGCCTATCAAAGGTAGTCTATAGCCTCAATTTCACATGTACATGGGTTTTCTAGCACATTGATATGCCATGTGCATTTTGTAAATAAAGTAATTTTTCCACTTAGACCCTATAAAATCTTGTATATGAGTTTTTGTTAGCCATATGGTTTGACATCTATAAATATCATAAGTAGCTTCATATTTGTACAAATTTTCAAGGCTATCAAGGCTTCCTAGACACCTTAATGCCACCTTGCAAGCTTCCAAATGTAGTCAAACTTGTATAAGGGAGATTCAGATGGGAGTGTTTTCTCTGTATTCGTAAAGGAGAGCTTTCCAAACATAGCCCTAAAAATTTTCATCTTCATCAAAGGATATTTGGAGGGTCAAAGAGCACAAAATCCAGTTTTCAAGGTCACCGTAGTTTCCTAGAATAAGAAAATTGAAGGCTTCAAGGGCTTCCATATGGCGAACAATGATTGAACCATGTTGTATGGTCAAGATGAGCTCATATTCAAGGGTGGAGATGCACTAAAGCTTAAAGAAAAGAGGATCCACGAGTTTTTTTCATTGGATAAGCTTTTTTTGATGGTCAAAATCAATAATGTAAAGTTTGTCAAAAAATAGTAGCTTATCTTATTCAAATTGATGTCAGCATTGATCTGACGGTCCAGATAAACCCCAAATATAATGGTGGAGAATGGATGCACCTAATTTTCACCCCTTTTCCCTAGATATCATATAAAGAAACAATATTAGCCATCCATTTGATAAATCCGATGGTTGTAATCAAAAGCACTTGATTCTAGGGTTGAGAGTTGATTTCTCTAGATCCAAGGGCCCAAATTCAATAAAAAAACTATATAAACCCCCCTCCAAACTCCTAGAAGATCATTTTTTGGCATCCATAGGGCCCTTGCTAGCACATGGTTTCCTTGAGACGATGACCCTCAGTTGAGTGTGTGAGGATCCAATGTGGGCTAGTAAGAGCATAGTTCCTAGATTCAATTTTAATTTAGACTTCCAATCTAGGATAGGCTCATAAACCCAATTTCTCTTTCTTTGCTCACCCTCAGTGGAGTGTGTGAGTGAGTTAGATCTGGTTTTATAAGTATTAGACTTCTTTAGAAACACATTATGATCCTAGAAAGACATAGGGTCAATGAAGTGGAACCTATCCTCTTACATGTGACATTGGGTTGAACTCTCATGGTGAGAGGGTTGTGCAGACCACCTTTGACTAGTAGAATGCTTAGCTTGACATTTCACAACATTCATGCATATTTATGTCATAACAATATCTTCTAACTCATGTCTCTTGTCTCTTGTCTTTTAGTCTCTTATATGTTTTTAGATGTCTCCTTCTATCTCTTTCTATGTGTGAGAAGGCTCTGCAGACATGCGTTGAACTAGTGAGGATTATCCATTGAGATTGAGAGAAAAAGTTTCTATTCATTTATACATCATGACCCACATGCATTCATACCACCCACAAAAACCCATGCATATGATTCGGTTTCGAAAGTGTATAAGAAGCTCCATTCTTGGACCATTCCTCCTTTCAAAAATTGATTCATGTGTGTGGTGTTCTTTTTTATCTCATCATGCATACATCCAAATGTTCCCCTTTCATAATCAAATCATGACATCTCTCCTCCCCATACCCAACTTCATCTTCATTATCATAATTTTTATCACATAAACCTTCCAACACTCACTAGCTTCATACACTCTGCATGTGCTGCCATCGGACTTGATCCACCCGGATTGGGATCACCTCCACATTTGAACCAGACGTGAAACACTTCGTGGCATTTGCTTTTGATCTTGTTGGGAGGTTGTGATCCATATCCTTTGTTTTGTATTTTTCATCCTCATCATATCATCATCATCATTCTTGAGTGTTGCACTGGATTTCTCACAATATCGTGCACATCTTCGTCGTGAAGTAAACGCATTTGTGAAAGATCTAGAACATCGTGCATCACTTGTTTATTCACATAAGATGGAGGAAGGATTCAAATCCCTTACCGTTGAGAAACAAGGCCAAAGAATAGTTTCTTCTATGTTGAGAGAGAAGGGAAATTTCAATGGCATCAACATTACAAGCTACTTAGATTTGTTTGAAGAGCAAGCTATGATTTTTGGTCTTCTCGAAGATCTTTTGATAACATTCTTTTAACAAATTGTTGATAGCTTTATCATAAACCATGTCACTCAATATGATACTCTTCCTTGGAGTGATTTTAGAAAGGAAATGCTCAAAGAATTCTATCTTGAGAATTATAGCCAACATAATCAGGATGGATTCTTACGATGGGTCGATTCCCCAAAGCCTAGTAGCTCTATTACTCATTTACAAAATTAGTAAAATCAAAATTTTCAAAATCATCAACCGTATACTATGGAAGATCCTCTTGCACCTCAAGTACCACATGCTACTCCACAAGCTCCTCAAATACATCAATTGCCTTATCAAAATCCTAATTATCCTCTTCAAGAAATTCCTTATCAACAAAATCCTCAATTTCAAAATTTCCCACCACAAGCTAATCAAAATCCCCAAACTCAAAATGGTTTTGTGCATCGTCCTCATAGATGTCCTTGGTGTGATTCGTTAGAGCACTAGATGATAGTGAAGGGAATAGATATGCAATTGGATCTAAACTTTTACATGAAACACAACGAAAATATCCACAAATAAAATGAGAACTATGGGATATGGTAACAGCTTTAAAAACAGACAAATAATATTTCATTGGAGCAAATATCAAAGTTGAGACTGATTGTTTGGCTCTCATTGGAATGATAGCCAATTGTTCATCTCCTAATATAGCTATGCTTAGATGGTCATACATTAAGTTCATAAATCCTGAGTTAGTTTATATTTCAGGTAAGTCAAATTCAATTGCTGATATGTTATCGAGAGCTAGATTTGATGATGATATTGAAAGTGATCTAATAAAGAATGTGAACTTAGTTGACTATGTTCCACATATATATGAGAATGAGCAATTTCATGAGTCTGAGTCCGAAGATGAATGGAAAGACATAGGAAAGTATTTGAGTACACTGCAACCATTACCTAGTTGGACTACGAATAGATTCCTTAACATTAGGAAACGAGCTTACAATTGTTTCCTACATAACAATTATATTTGGAGACTTGCTAAGGCTAAGGTTAAGAATCCACAACGAGTCCTAGGAAAGCGAGGTCTTCAATTGCAAGTAATGAAGGAAATGCATGAGACATTATGGGCGGGTCATAAGGGATTCTTTGGAACATATGAAAAAATTAGAAGTGCCTATTATTGGCCTAGAATGTATGTTGACATTAGTAGCTATGTTTCTACATGTTCTACTTGTCAACTTCATTGGTCAGTCAAACATAGAGATCTGTTGCATCCTACTTATCCACCTAGTATTCACTACAAGTGGGTAGTAGGCTTTCTAACTATGCCTAAAGGTATTGAAAAAATGTGTTACATTGTACTTGCAAGAGAGGAGTAACTAATCATGTAGAAGGACATGCACTACGATCTAACACCACTTACAATGTTTGCAAGTTCTTGCTTGAAGACGTCATAAGCCGCTTTGGGTACATAGAGAAAGTAGTTGTTGATCATGGAGAGTTAAATGTGAGAGAAGCTAAAGAATTGTTTGAACATCAGGATATTCGTTTGGCTCTCACTACTACATATAATCCAGAGGACAATGGTAAAACAGAGAGAGAGCATCCACCTATTGTGAAAGCCATATCCAAAGCATGTAACAGTGAAATTAAACAATGGCCTAGATTCTTACCTTTTGCACTTTGGGCAGATAGAATGAGGTGCACATGTACTACTGGGTATATGCCTGCTAAACTCATGTACTATAAAAAGTCATTGTTTCCAATTTAGTCTCATATTTTAGCATGGTCAAATTTTCCTTGGTCTGAAAACATGTCTACTGATGATTCTTTGAGTTTTCGCATTAAATAGTTAGAACAAGTTAAATTAAGACTTGATGATGCCGTTGAAAAATTAAGAGAATCCAGAATGAAGAACAATCATTATTTTAATAAAATTCATCGATTGCGTCCTAAGCCAATAGAAGTAAGAGATTGGGTGATCATTTATGATAGTACATTTGATTGTCAATATGATGCATGCAAAAAGCTCACTCAACGGTGGTTTGGGCCATACATTGTATCAAAAGTCAACAAAAATTGTACGTATGCTCTTTGTGTATTAAATGGTGTTGCTTTGAAAACTTTGATTGCAGGTAAAAGGATAAAGATATTCAAGAAACGTGATAAAGATGAGTACATTTTGGATGAGGACATTGACGAAGATGACAACAATGAGGTTGATTCATAAACAAGAGTATCCATGATTTAAAAAAAAAAAAAGAAAAATAAAATAATAAAAAAAAATATATAAAAATAAAAATATCATTACTTTTTCAAGTTCATGTTGCTTTGTTATTTGCAAGTTCATTCCACTTTTTTTTTCCATTCGTGTTTGTTTCCAATTTCTCCTCATGCGTGTTTCTTTTCAATCTTTGATTGCATTGCATACCACATCACTTGAGTCAAAAGGAAAAATGATGATTTCTCTACTTGTGTAAAATTGTATCTTAAGTAGTAATTTATCTACTATGAAATCAGTTATGATCGAGGATTATGGAAAGATAGGACTGGTAGATTTGGAGGTTTATTTTGGTGACATGGCTTTCATATATAAACATGCATATGTATCCTGTATCGAAAGCATAATTGTTGAAGTCCTAGCTCTTGCTACTGCATGTTTCTACATCCTTAGTCCACCTCACAACACTTGTATCGGAGTTTAAACAATTGTTCTCCATCATAAAAAATGGTTGTACCTTGTATCGGGGTTTAATTTTTCCCTATCATCAAAGAAAAAAGCTGCTACATGTTACCAGGAAGTTTACACTTTCTTCCACCCCAAAAAAGTGAATGTAACCATAAAGTCGCTGAATCATCATCATCATAAAAAAAAAAAGAAGCGAGAGAGAGATAGTGAAAGGAAGCTACGGAGGCATAGCCGAATAAATCATGGGCTACATAGGCAAATTTATGCATTAGTGGAGTTTAGTTAGATTTCCTTGCATGTTATTAGAGAAAGAGCATATTCATATTTATGTAGGAAAGAAGTTGATCTAAAATACGCTAAAGATGAAAGATGTCTCTTGAAATTCCTAAATCTTTGTTTATAATCGTATTTAAGGTAGATTGATTTATGAAAAGGTACAAAGTTTTCTTCAAGATGAGAGGAATAGATGCATAAAACGACTCAATACATCCACTTCCACTTCATATTGATGCTTGTTTGTTTTCTTTCTTGTTGTCAATGTTGCTTGTTGATTTGCATATATGTTGCCTATTTGTTCATGCATATTCATGTTGCCTATTTCAATTCTTTCTTTCATGCAAATTTTGCTTCATGTCACGTTGCCTACTCATTCATGCATATGATCAATTTTTTCTTCCATGTTTCTTATGTTGCCTATAAAAGAATTTGATGCCTGGAAAATTTTGTTTTTCTGAGATACTATAGTGGTGCTTCAGGAGGAATCGCAGGTTTAGTGGGGGCGAATTCGCCGAGACTTTCTCTCCTCTCTCACTCATGAAGGCCTTCTGTCAAGGCTCTCAGACCTTCCTAGACACCTTAACACCACCTTGCAAGCTTCCAAATTTAGTAAAACTTGTATAAGGGAGATTCAAATGGGAGTTTTTTCTACATATTCCTAAAGGAGGCCTTTTGAAACATAGGCCTACAAATTTTCATCTTCATCAAAGGATGCTTGGAGGGTCAAAGAGCACAAAATCCAGTTTTCAAGGTCACTGTAGTTTCCTAGAATAAGAAAATTGAAGACTTGAAGAGCTACCACATGGCAAACAATGATCGAACCATGTTGTATGGTCAAGAGGAACTCATATTCAAGGGTGGAGATGCACTAAACCTTAAACCAAGGAGGATCCACGAGTTTCCATCATCGGATAAGCCATTTTTGATGGTCAAAGATCAATAATGCAAAGTTTGACAAAAAATAGTACCTTATCTTATCCAAATTGATGCGAGCAGTGATTCGACGATCCAGATAAGCCCCAATCCAATGGTGGAGAATGGATGCACCTAATTTTCATCCTTTTGCCCTAGATATCATATAAAGAACTCTTAGCCATCCATTTGATAAATCCAACGGTTGTAATCAAAAGTAGTTGATCCTAGGGTTGAGATTTGATTTCTCTAGATCCAAGGGCCCAAATTCATTCAAAAAACTATATAAACCCCCCACCAAACTCCTAGAACATCATTGTTAGGCATCCATAGGGCCCTTGCTAGCACATGGTTTCTTTGAGATGATCACCCTCAGTTGAGCGTGTGAGGATCTAAGGTGGGCTAGTAAGACCATAGTTCCTAGATTCAATTTTAATTTAGACTTCCAATCTAGGATAGGCTCATAAACCCAGTTTCTCTTTCTTTGCTCACCCTGAGTGGAGTGTGTGAGTTATTTAGAGCTGGTTTTATGAGTCTTTGACTTCTTTAGAAACACATTACGATCCTAGAAAGACATAGGGTCAATGCAGTGGAACCTATCCTCTTATGTGTGATATTTGGTTGGACTGTCATGGTGAGAGGGTTGTGTGGACCACCTTTGACCAGTAGAATGCTTAGCTTGATGTTTCACAACATTGATGTATATGTATGTCATAACAATATCTTCTAATTCATGTCTCTTGTCTCTTGTCTCTTGTCTCTTAGTCTCTTATATGTTTCTACATGTCTCCATCTATCTCTTTCTATGTATGAAAAGGCTCCGCAATCATGCGTTGAACCAGTGAGGATGATCCATTGAGATTGAGAGAAAATGTTTCTATTCATTTATATATCATGACCCACATGCATTCCTACCACCCACAAAAACCCATGCATATGATTTGGTTTTGAAAGTGTATAAGAAGCTCCATTCTTGGACCATTCTTTCTTTCAAAAATTGATTCATGTGTGTGGTGTTCTTTTTTATCTCATCGTGCATACATCCATATGTTCCCTTTCAAATCAAATCATGATATCTCTCCTCCCCATACCCAACTTCATCTTCACCTTCACAATTTTTATCACATAAATCTTCCAACACTCACTAGCTTCATACACTCTGCGTGTGCCACGACCGGACTCGATCCACTCGGATTGCGATCACCTCCACACGGGCTTGTATATATGCTTATTGCCCTAACAGGCTACTTATCTTGTATGTTCTAGTGGTAATACATTCAGTATTGTATGTTGTGCTCCAAGCTTCTTCTTCTTTCTTGTGTTGTTCGCGTGCTTCCGTAGACGTCTAACTCCAACAATTGTTATTAAAGCAGGTCGATGCTTCATCTAGGGCATCGTCGACACCTCTCTAGTTGCATTCTCAAAATTGCATGAATTTTTGTGAGCATACTTAGGGTGTTTCACATAGCAAAAGCACTTCACTATGTGCTGCTGAAATCGTGGTTTGAGCTCGTTTCAGCCTCCAAATGCACTATCATAGTGCTTGTGTAGGCTATTTCATCTTTTTGTGCCAAAGGTATATACCCGTTTTGATTTGCCCGTATAACCGTCTCGAAGTCTGCTACAGGTTTAGTAGAATTTGTCTAGGCAATGCTGTTCAACTTTTTGAGATATAGTCAATTTTTTGCATCAACGTAATTTATTCATCAGCCATGGCTGAAAGTAGTGATGTATTCCGTATGTTGGTTGTTGAGGATAAGTTGGATGATACCAACTACCCATTATGGGCTTATATGATGTGACATGTATTGGTTGCAAAAGGACTCTTGAACATTATGTAGGGTGTTGAAAAACGTCCTATCACACTTACAACTGTTACAACTGCAGGTACTGAAGCTGATGTAGAAGGTGTTGAAGATGGTGATATTCTAAAGATTCCTATTCGTGTTGCAGTCTGCAGAGAAAATTCATTGGGATGGCAGCAATGCCCAGGCACATCCATTGATAGATTTCTCTATCAAATGTGCCATTATTCCTCACATTCACTCTTGTAGAACAGCTAAGGATGCTTGGGATACACTTACCACATTGTACTAGGCTAGGAATGAGGCTCGTGTTGCTTACCTTCGAAAACAGTTGGAGAGTGAGCACATGAATGAAGGTGATTCTATGGAAATTTTTTTGACAAAGATCAAGGAGTTGAAGGAACAATTGGTTTTTGTTGATGAAGTCCTTCCTGATAGTTCACTTGTATAGACTCTTCAAAATAGTCTTCTTGACTCATATCAGAGTTTTGCTTCTACTCTTCGGTTGATGATGAAAGGCAATCCAAATGCCTTAAAGTTTGGAGAGTTAGTTTTTGTTCTATTGCAAGAAGATAAGTCTAGGTAGAACAGGTCTATTATGTGTGTTGCAGATCAAGCTTTCCTAGCTACTCAGAAGGGCAAAGGAAAATGGAGCTCTTCAACTAGTGAGCAAAAATCTGCTAATTCTGCACAATCAAAGAAGGAAGACAATGGTGAGAAGAATTCAGAAAAGAAGAAATTGTTTTGCAAATAATGTAAAGCAAATGATCATGTCATTGAGAACTATCCAAAATCGGCTGCTAAAGAGGCAAAGAAGAGAGAAGCTGGAATGGTTGTTGTAGAGGCCTCTACACTAAAACAGAGTCTACTAATCTTGTGCAAGATGAAGAATTGGTGTTTACTACTGTTTGCAGTTTTGACCCATCTTCTCATGAGCAGTTAACATCTACAGTAGAATCAGATGTTTGGTACTTTGATAGTGGGGTAACTTACCTCATAGTGCATTTTCTTCTCTTCACTAGAGCTTGCCCCTACAAGGAATATTGCACATCCGCCAACAACTCCTCTTATCCTATCATGGGAGTTGTAAGATGATTTTGACTACTACTGATGGTAGTTCTTTCACTTTGTCAGATGCTTTATTTGTGCCAGGGATCAAGAAGAATCTGTAATCAGTTTTGGCTTTAACCAAGATTGGCTTGGTTGTGAAATTTGTTGATGACAAATGTATAGTTCATGATCTGTCAAATGGCGATGTGATTAGTGCTTCTAGCATTTTATCTCGTGGGTTGTATAAGCTCATAGACTATGAAAAATCTGTGAATGATTTAGCATGTGTAGTACATGATTCTCAGGCTATGTTAGATGCAAAGCATTGGCATGCATGCTTTGGTCATCTGAATTTCACTAGTTTGTTATGCCTACAGAAATCTGAAACAGTGTCCCCTTTGCCCAAACTTGAGGCACCCAATAAACATGTATATGAAGCCTATATTTTGGGAAAAATTCAGCATTCCTCATTTCCAAAAGATGGTTCATTTGGAGCTACACAAAAATTGAAGCTTGTTCATAGTGATGTCTGTGGTCCTATGCAAACTCCCTCTTTTGGAGATTATCTTTACTTTGTAACTTTCATTGATGATTTTTCCAGGCATGCATGGGTATATCCATTGCAAGTAAAGTTTGAAGTGTTTATGTGCTTCAAACAGTTTCTAATTTTGGCTAAAAATCTGTCATCATGTAAAATGGGAACCTCCGTTGTGATCGAGAGGGGGAATATATGTCTTCTGACTCTTATGCATTTCTGGTTGAACGTGGGATAAAACATCAGTGTAGAGTGCCGTATACACCTCAACAAAACGGAGTTGCTAAACGAAAGAACAGATCACTCATGGAGATGATGAGGTGTATGTTCAAGACTTAGGCTTTACCACATAGTTTCTGGCTTGAGTTTGTTACGTGTGCAGCATATGTACTTAACAGGTGTCGCACTAAAGCGCTACAGTCTATCACTCCATATGAGGCTTGGCATGGTCGCAAGCCATCTGTTGCTCATCTGTGTCTTTTGGGTTGTCTGGCATATGCATTAGTGCATGAACAACATTGCAAGAAATTGGATGATAAAGTAGTAAAATGTATTTTTGTTGGGTACAGTTTTGAAAGTAAAGGCTATCGTCTGTATCATCCACAGACTAAATGCATCCTAGTTAGCCGTGATGTTGTTTTTGTGGAAGATGTTATTCAGTCATTGTTTTCATGTACTAAGGAGACATCTATTAGCTCCAAAGACATGTATGATACTTTACTACCTCTTTCTAGAGGTGGATAGTCTAGTGTTGGTCCTAATGAGGCAACTTCTCAACCTTTGCAGGTTTCATATGATGATGCAGATCATTCCATTTCTAATGCAAATTTACAAAATGCACTTATTGATGAGAGAGCTCATATTGAGCAGGCAAAAACTATGCCAAAATGGCTAGTGCAGACTTTGTGTGATAGCAAATTAGATGCACCTCTATCATATGGTACTAGCTCAGGCTCTCATAGTGCCTCTTTTGCATCAGATTGCTATGCTATGGCTACTTCTAGTCTCTTTGATAAGACTGAACCTGTTTTATCTGATGAAGCACAAAATTCTAAACATTGGATGGTTGCAATGCAATCTAAATATGATGCAATCATGAAAAATGGTACCTCCTCTTTATGTGACTTGCCTCCTAGCAAGAAGGCCATTTGCACTAAGTGAGTATACAAGCTGAAGCGTAAACCTGATGGAAGAGTGGATAGGTATAAGGCTAGGCTTGTTGCAAAGGGTTATGCGCAGGAAAGAGGCATTGATTTTGATGAAACTTTTGCTCCTACTTTTCGAATGACTACGGTTCGTAGCATCTGTGCACTTGCAGCTCATCATGGTTGCAATGTACATCAATTGGACATTAAAACAACATTTCTCAATGGTGACTTGCATGATGAACTGCATGTTTTTCAGCCCGTGTCTTTGTGCAAAAAGGGCATGAAAACCAGGTGTGCATGTTAAAGAAGGCATTATATGGTTTAAAGCAAGCACCACGTGCTTGGTATGAAAAGATACCTGCCTATCTCATTGCACATGGTTTTGAGAACAGTCCAACTGAAAGCACCTTATATGTTAAGCATCTTAATGATGTGCTTTTGATATATCATTACAAATTCCATAGAAGCGGGCAGTGGTCGACTACAGGCACAGAGCTACAAACAAGAAGCGAAGCCTGTCAAGGGACGACAGAGACAAAGAGGGAGAGAGTGTTGCAGAGCAAAGAAGAGCAAAGAAGCAAAGAAAAAGAGGGGCCCCAAAATTTTTCTTAATTGGACACTTTATTTCTTGTATTATAGTCATTTTGTAATATATTTTCGAATGTAAATGCACTAGAGGAGTCCTCTAGATGCATACCCATAGAGATTTATAGCTTACCTTTGTAAATTAGTAGGAAATTAGCCTTTTAGTTAATAAAGGGATGGTCTCTTGTGTGAAAGGACCATTTTTAGGGCACATGTATATAAGTCAATTTGTGACTCTTTGTAGAGACTTTTTGCCATTGTAAGAATCAAGAGCACAAAATTTCGAATTTGTGTCTTCTCCTCTTTGTATCTTCTTCTTTGTGAGCTTGTATGCATGTGTGATGCTTGGAAAGAGTGCTTGGGAGTGTTGTCTATCCATGAAAGTGCTTGTTTACTATTGGTAAGGTGTGTACGAAGTGTAGGAAGTGATGAAGTGTAGGAAGGTCATTCCCATGACTCAATATTTTGCTCATAAGTTGAAGCAGGAGCATCAGAATCGAGTGAAAAGACCACTTTTGGATGCGTCTTCTTGAGAGCTTCAAAATGAACCCGCTATTTGCTATATTGGAGTTTGGAACTGAGAGAAAAGATTGATGTATTGTTGAATGCTGCTCCAAATATCGTGACATCCCCATGGATCCCTGAAACTTGTTTGGATTAGATTTATACTTATTTTCATTTTTTGCATTGACCATCATTTGAATGCACGTCTTCATACACTCAGCTAGGTTTTGATATTCCTCGGATTGATAAATAAAGCGTGAATCCCCACTATATGCACTTCAGGGGGATTGAGGTATAGTCTCTTTCTCCACAAGTCCCAAAGTTGGTTCTTAGGTACACAACAAGCATACTCTCTAGCAATACTTCATCAACAAAAATCAATTGCTCTTCAAATCTTTGATCTTTGTCAAAACAATTTCCATATAATCTCCTTGATTCATATTCTTTCTCCCAAACTATTTTTAGAGATAAGCAACATGAGCCTCATTTCTTGCCTGGTACAAAATGGTAAGTGCATCCCATGCATCGTTTGTTGTTTTGTAATAGCAACTATGAGGGATAATGGCACATTTGATAGACAAAGCTATCAATGCATGAGCCTAAGCATCTCTTCAATCCCAAAGAAGTTTCTCTACAATAGGTGCAGGAGAAACTGCAGCATGAACAAGAATTTGAAGGTTATCATCTTCAACCCAATCTGCATTACCTTCAATAATCATATTTCTAGGTGTATTAGGTTGTTTTTCAACAAACTACACAATACTCCATAGTCCTTTTGTGACCAATACATGACACATCATATATTCCCACAATTGGTAATTTGTACCATCCGACTTGTCCTCAATAGCCAACATACGGAATACATTAAGTGTGTTCACACACATCTCTACCAAAATATATCAACACCTTATAGAAGAATTTCTACTAGTGAGATCCTTCATAACTCATTAAGAGTGAATGAATTCATATTGAATCGATAATGATAGATTATCTCTCATAATCTCTTTTTTTATGATCTCTTTTTATTCACTATTAAAACCTAGAAAAGACTTACATCATTGTGAATTGTACATAAGATATCAAATAAAATCTTATAAATCAAGCAATTTTTTATCATTATGTATATCAATTCAAAACTCTTTATATTTGAATTTTCTTTAATTATTATGTGTATATTAAATCTAATGTAGATTTATAAGGTATATGTTTTTCAAAAGAAGTTTGATCGTTGAGATCTACTCCTGTGATTAAGCTTGAATTAAGTGAATGGTAAAAGTGAAGGTGGGTATAACACTCATGGGACCTATAATATCCCATAAAGTAGGATTTAGATGCCCAAGTGTGCTAGAATAGAGAGCCTGAAGGCCCTCCCAAGTGAAGGTCGGTATAGCACTCATGGGACCTATAGTATTCGATAAAGTAGGAGTTAGATGCACAAGAATGCCAAGATAGAGAGCCCAAAGGCCCTCCAAGCTAGAGCTAGGGAAGGGATACCCCTACAGCAAGACAATAATGCCTTTACTTTTTAATTTCGTAACACTACCCAATGTTTAATTCACTTGATCACTCCATCAATTTCCCTCAGTCAACACATGCTTAGATAATTGTTAATAATATTATGAGATTATGTAATTTATCATTGATTCCATGAATACATAATTAAAAGGAATTAAAAATCACTACCTTTGGTTTCATAAATGTGAGTTTTTCAGACTTGGTATCTTACACTAATGTTTTTGAATGTATATGAATCATATTTGTTATTAAAATATAAGGATTTTTCTAGGCGATTTGAAGCATATCATCGTTTGCTTTGGGGCATCTATTTTTCCACTCTTTATATTGTCCCTTAATTTTTGAGGTTAAAATTTTTTAATATTGTGGAAAGTAACTTTGGAAGTGATCATCTCCACCTTTGCAACAAGGATCTCATGGTGGAGGTGTAATTTTAGTGTCTTCAAGTTGAGCCATGGAAACTTTATCATTGCAATAAAATCTTGTATCCATGTATCATTGTAACATTGATTTCTACCATTATTCCTAGAGTAATAAGATTCATCGTGATATCAATATCTTCCTTCACTATACAAATCCTCAAGATACTTGATATTATCTTCTATGTAATTATCTTCATAACTCAAAGATCTAGGTTACTTCTACCCTTGATAGTCATAACTATGGGTGTTCTGATTTCTAGTCTCTATTTTTATGAGAAATAGTTATCATTGGGCATGTACTGAGCTCTATTCTATTATGGAGGTTGTGTTCTTTATCCCTTTTTGTACTGTAATAACATTCAGAAGCCAAGCGATTTTTCCATTTTCACACTATCGCATACACATCTCCTTAAGGGTTCAGTTCTAGCCATTGGAACTTCAATTATCCTATCATGATCAAAGCTTAAGTTCTTTGAACTTGTTCCACTATTTCTTCAATGGGTTTTGTGTAGTTCATTCTAGCATTTGTTACATCATGTGATAGATTTTGGTTTTTTAGGTCAATTTTATATCCTATGCCATACTATTTTCTAGGTCTATGCACTCTTTTAAATGCTTCATTAATCTAGGTAAGAATCTAGTGTAGACCAAAGATCCCAATTCTTTCCTAAAAATCCATTAATAGACACTAGATCAAATTTTCATTGGATTCTAATTTGTCTATTGGAAAAAAGTATTTGTATAGTTTATATCATATTTTAGCTTTTCTTATAGACTCATCTATGCATTGTTTGAAGTCATGCAACTATGAAGGGTTGTTGTGTTGGATTCCTCTTTTAGAAAACTCTGCTATGAATAATCAAGAATCCAATCCCATCTTGATGTCCCTACCATCTTAATGGATGAAACCAACAAAGAGTGATTCCCATTATGATTAATGAAAAAACTTTTAATTAAGTTAGAACACCAAAGACTTATTTTGATCTTATTATTCTTATAAACTTTCACATGTGATTATAGGAACACTTGGTCCATCATAAAATTTTATCAAGCATTTAACTACTTTGAAAGTCTCAAGCTTCTCACTAGTGGAATTTGTCTATCCTAATCATATTCTAATCTTTGCTCATATCTACTTGAATTTGAAACTCTAAGTGGATATCAATGTTGATATATTTTGGTAGTGATGTGTATGAAAACACTTAGGACAATGGGGAACGTTTTTAGCTCTTTAGGAGGTTTTTTCGCATCGCATGTATATATCCTTATTACCCTAATGGGTAACTGATCTTTGAATATTCATTTGGTAATTCATTCAGTATTATGTTTTTCTCCAAACTTCTTCTTCTTCCTTGTGTTTTTTTGTGTGCCTTTGCATGACTCAAACTCAAACATTAGTATCACACCAAGTCGTTGCTTACTCTAGCATTTTATCCACACCCCTTCGGTCATAGTCTCATAATCACATAGAAATTGGTGAGGATACTTGAAGTGCAATAGATTTTCCACTAAGCTAGCTTATGAATGAGTGTCTGCCCTCCACCCAACCTAGCCTTGTATATATAACTACAGTGGATAGAATCACTTAGGTTTTAAGACACTCTTTTCAAAAGAAAAATTACTTGAGAACCACTGCTTTGCAACAATAACATCAATTGAGAACTATCCTTTTAAGAATCTATCCACACCATTCTTTTGTGGATTGATTATCTATGACACCCCATTTAAGACTTATCCACTAATCTATGTGGATTCCTTTTCCTAGAAAGTATAATAACCTATACATTAGTCTAGTGTTGAGATCTTTTGCCAAACAATTAAGTCACCAATCACTGTTCGAATTGAGATCTATCTAAACAAATCATACAATTAGATCATAGACTCACTTGATTACATTGTACTTTCCCTCTTGGAAAGGTTTTCATCCTTGAAAATATAGCCATATGTAGGTCTAGAGGCATCCCCCAATCCTCATGTTCTAAAACTTGAAGAACATGCTTTAGATATTCATGTTGGAGTTAGACGTCTGCAGAAGCACGCAAACAACACAAGGAAGAAGAAGAAGAATCTTGGAGCACAACACACAATACTGAATGTATTACCACTAGAATGTACAAAGATAAGTAGCCCATTAGGGCAATAGGCGTATATACAAGCCAAGGGAAAAAACCTCTTAAAGAGGGAAAAAAGTGCCTCGGTGGTCCTAGAGTGTTCACACACATCACTACCTAAATATATCAACAAATCCCCCCTGGGAGTGGTGTGGTGAACAAGGAGCTGGCACTCATGATTAAGGAGGTGCCAAGCTATGTGGAATCAATCCACAAAAGGAAGTAAGCCCAAAGCTTTGTGGAAAGCTTCAAACTTCTCCCTAGGCAGAGCCTTCATAAAAAGGTCTGCAATGTTCTCTTGGGTGGGCACATATGCCAAGTTGATCTCCACTGTAGAGAACCTCTCCTTGACATAATGATAATGCACCTCAATGTGCTTAATGTGAGCACAGAACACAGGGTTCTTCGCAAGTGCCAATGCGCTCTGATTGTTAGTGAAGATGGTGGTGGCACAAGATTGACCAACATTGAAATCAACCATAAGGTGTCTGAGCCACACACACTTAACAATCATCGTGAAAGTTGTCCTATACTCAGCCTCACAATAGAAAGTGGCCAAAGTAAGCTGCTTCTTGCTCAACCAAGATATACATGAGCTACCAAGCCTAAAGCAAAAACCACTAGTGGACACACGAGTGTCATAGCAACCACCCCAATCCTTGTCAAAAAAAGTATGCAAATATGGCGGTAGTGATCCCCCCTTGGCATAAAACAATCCAAGTAGCCGGGTACCACTCAAGTAGCAAAAGATGCACTTAACCTTCTATCAATGCTTGGCACCTGGACAATGCATAAACCTCCTCATCTGTGAGATAGCAAACTGAATATCTAGCCGAGTAATGCATAAGTAAATCAAGCATCCAACAACCTACTAATAGAGAACAACATCAAATGCATCTTTGATATCATCAAGACTCAATTGTAAACCTGTCCCAATAGGAGTGGCAATAGGCTTATCGTCTCAAGGCCAAAATGCTGCAATACTGTGTCAATATATTTCTTTTGATACAAAGCCATTCCACCATCAACTTGCGTAAACTGAATGCCCAAATAGTGATGCAAATGCCCCAAATCAGACATCTCAAATGAGGCATGCAAATCAGCCTTATAATCACCAGTATGTGTGTCATGAGGACTAGTGAGCAGCATGTCATCAACATACACCACAATGATCAGAAGCACATCATTAGCACACTTAACATATAAGGTTCTTTCAGTTGGACTGTTCTCAAAACCATGTGCAATCAGATAGGCATCTATCTTTTTATACCAAGCATGTAATGCTTGCTTTAAACCATATAATGCCTTCTTTAACTTGCACACTTGGTTTTCATGCCCTTTCTACACAAAGCCACGCAGCTGAAAATCATACACTTCTTCATGCAAGTCACCATTCAAAAATGTTGTTTTAATGTTAAATTGATGTACATTCCAACCATGATGAACTACGCGTGCACAGATGCTACGAATAGTAGTCATTCTGCAAGTTGGAGTGAAGGTTTCATCAAAATGAATGCCTCTTTCCTATGCATAACCATTTGCAACAAGCCTAGCCTTATACTTGTCAGTTGTTCCATCACGTTTATGCTTCAGCTTGTATACCCACTTAATGCCAATGGCCTTGTTGTGGGGAGGCAAGTCACATAAAGACTAGTTACCGTTTTATTCAGATTGCATTGCTGCCATCTAATGCTCAAAATTTTGTGCTTCATCAAACGAAACAGGTTGATTCTCATTTGAGAGACTAGAGGCAGCCATAGCATAGCAATCTGATGCAAAAGAGGCAGTGTGAGAGCTTGAACGAGTACCATATGATAGAGGTGCATCTAATTTGCTATCACACAAAGTCTACACCAACCATTTTGGCATAGTTTTTACCTGCTCAATATCAAATCTCTCATCAACAAGTGCATCATGTAAATCTGCATCAGAAATGGAATGATCTACATCATCACATGAAACCTACAAAGGTTGAGAAGTTGCCTCATTAGGACCAACACTAGACTATCCACCTCTACAAGGCGACAACAAAAGACCATACATGTCTTTGGAGCTAACATATGTCTCCTTAGTACATGAAAGTAAGGGATGAATAGCATCTTCCACAAAAACAACATCACGACTAACCAAAATGCATTTAGTCTATTGATGATATAGACGATAACCTTTGCTTTCAAAACTGTACCCAACAAAAATACATTTTACTGCTTTATCATCCAATTTTCTACGATGTTGTTCAGGCACTAATGCATATGCCAAACAACCAAAAACACACAGATGAGCAACAAATGGCTTGCGACCATGCCAAGCCTCATATGGAGTGATAGACTACATCGCTTTAGTGGGACACCTATTAAGTACATATGCTGCACACATGACAACCTCAAGCCAGAAAGTATGTGGTAAAGCGTGACTCTTGACCATAATACATTTGATTTGGGTGTTAAGTATCCTTTTAGGTACATGAGGAACTATTTTACTTATTGGAAGTGGAAGTATAACCTATTGTCCAACCAGATTATCTAAATTTGTCACACTTTTTCTAAGTCGGCTAACATGGAACACTAGACGAATCCAACTTCCCTTCGGAAGTTGTAACTCATATGCCCACATTCCAACTTTTTTGGTGATGGGAAAAGGATCACAATAATCTAGGCAACAACTTGGTGCATTTTTCAATCTTGAATGTTTTTGACCTTCCAAGAACTCGAAGATAAACTTGGTCTCTAGCTTGAAAAGAAATTACTTGCCATCTAGGATGAGCATAAGATTTTTCTAGATCTTGAGTTCTCTTCAAGTTTTATCCAACTGATTTGAGCTTAAAGTTCATGTCTTGAAGAACTTCTTGAGCTGGTTGCACTCGTTCCTTTTGAAGGCCCACCACATATGGAGACCTAAGCTCTCACCCATACATCAAGATCAATGGGCTAAACTCAATTGATGCGTTTCTATGACTATTACAAGAAAACTCACCCAAATGAAGATAATATTCTCACTGTGTCTATTTGGAAGTAACATAAGCTTTGAGTATGTCTTCTAGATCCAATTGAATTTCTCTGTCTATCCATCTATTTGGAGATGTTTAGTTGTACTTAAGCTTAGTTTAATTTCAAGTCTACAAAAGACTTCTCCCAAATAGTGACTTGTAAGTTTATCATCTCTATCAAAAACTAGTCTAGTGGAGGACCATAGAGTCTATTCATTTGAGTTACAATTTTGGTTTTGTGAGATCAAGAGTTTTATAAGTATTCTTGAATAGAATAAAGTGAGCTATTTCTTAGTCCAAAGGGAAAAGGTAAATGGAGCTTATCTCTTAGCAAGGACAAATATGCTATTGTTCTAGAACCAAAGAAGGAAGATAAACTTGACATAAAAACAAAAAACACATTTTCAAGTACTATAAGGCAAACAATCATGTCATAAAGAGTTTCCCTGTTGGAATGGTTGTTGTAGAGACCTCTACACCTAAAACAAATTTTGAGAGTGGTTTCAGAATGAAGCATGAGAATTTACTATTGTTTGTGGCAATTGCCAAACGAGTGTCTACAGAGGACCGCAAACATCAATTTTGAACAAGTTGCAATTTATGTTCAACTCTTATAGCCCCATTTTTAGGAGAGTAACAATACCTCATCTTACTAACAATGCATCCTTTAGGTTCATAATTAGATGGTGCCTCAATTTTAGGCAAAGTGGAGACAATATTATCTTTTCAAGAATAACAAAGTAGAATTCACACATTTCCCATCATTTACGAGCTTACATATCCATAGAAAACATGCTAGGTGCAATAACTTTGCAACATGAAAGAAATCATGAAATATATACCTCTCATTAACAAATTTTACAATCAATCTGATCTTCACGAGTGGCAACAATGGTAATTGATTTTTCTTAATCCCTAGTACATGTAGAGCATCTAGTAATTTGAATCACTACCACTAGCAATATTAAGGAAAATGTTACCGAATCCCATGATAGGATGGGAGGAGTTATTTGCACACGTGATGATATTCCCATTAAATTAGGATCAAGTGAGGTGAATAAAGTACATCGAGAGATGATGGTTTCACTACTATCAAATTATTGGGCATCTCAATCCAAAACAAGTATAGAATGGGCATGTGTTGATGGATCATAAGTAAACTATGTAGCAAATTTCCATTGTTAATTTTGAACTTGGTTGATCGACTTAGTCTTAGAAGTAGAAGTGTCTACAACAACCATTCCCACCTCTTTCTTCTCTACCTCTCTAACAAAAAAAATAGAAAAAGTCTTTATACCATGATCATTTCCTTATATTATTTGAAAACTTATTTCCACTTTTGTAATTCTTCTCATCTTTTATCTTCCTTCTTTGATTGCGTAGAAATTGTATGTTTTTCCCTACTAGGGGAAGTGCTAGCTCTAACCTTATCCTTATCACTAGCTTTAAAGACTTTGCAACACACATATTAGAAATGTTTTTGTTTGGATTGATCTTTGTTCATCAAATTGGAAACCTAGCTTTTCAATAATAAAGGGATTTGGACTATATTTCATCATGAACCAAAGAGAAAAAGAAAAATTTTGACAAGAATAAAGTAGCCCATCAAGAAGAGTTTGTACAATCAATTTTCTATAAAAGTTCATCTATATTATTCGATTTCTCATTCAAACCTTTAATAATCATGAAAGACGTTCCCACAAAATCACCTTTAATCATTTTTTCACTTTCTAATTGTTTGCCAAGATAACAAACATGATCCATGGAAAGATTACCCTAATTTCTCCTGGATATTTTGCATGAGAAAATATGAGGAATATTTCCATTCTTGACAAATAAGGAAACCACGACACATGTTCGAGCATTTTGTCCATCCCATTAAAGTTTTTCTAAAGTGCTTTGGATTATTTGTGGTGTAATTCAAATAGTTGAAGTTGGAGTTGTCAGACGATAAGAACTAGGAAATGCATTAGAACTCAAATGTGCAACATCCTCAAAACCATCTTCACTAGCTATACTTTAAACATTTGTTGTGATGAAATTTTTTAATACCCTAGAGAGAATTTTATAGTCTCTTTTTAGACTACATGATGCATCATGTATGTTGCTAATGGATGGCTAGAACCATCTCACTTAAATATGTGAAGTACACCATTGTTTTTTTTTCACACTTGATGATTGTATCTTGGTGCAAAGCATTGATTATTCCTCAAGAATGTTGAACATAATTATCTATCAAGCGTGCCATTACTCATACATTTTTCATTCAAAATAACAAAAGATGCTCAGGATACTCTTGCCACACTATATCATGAAAGAAATGAGGCTCATGACCCTTATCTCCAAAAACAAACAAACTGTGAACATATGAATGAAAATGATCCTATGGACAAAAAGGGCTCTTCTAGACCCATTTAAGGATTTAGGTTGCTTGTATTGGCAAACAAAAACCTGAACAAAACTTGGCATAAAAGAATGAAATTGTAGAAAAACTAGCACAATGGAATGGTGCAATAGATAGAGATGAAAAATACGTATACTAAGGGACAATGAACTCAAAATCTCATGTTTCCAATAGAAATGCAATAACAAAGATGGTTTTGTTCACCCATGCCCTCTTGGATCTTAGAGAATGATCCAAATACAATGTAAATGAAGGGCTTACTAGTACATAATACTATCTAAAGCTTTGCATGTTCCGTGCTTATATTACTTTTACTACTGGGATCAATATAGACAAAAATATTTGGGAGAGACAAAATATTCCAAAAGAAATAATTTTAAGAAATATCTCCACAACTAAAAGCTACCATGTAAGCCATGTGGGATGGGGGCAATCCCCCAGACCTT
Organism: Ceratopteris richardii; assembly: GCA_020310875.1. NCBI lineage: Eukaryota > Viridiplantae > Streptophyta > Polypodiopsida > Polypodiales > Pteridaceae > Ceratopteris > Ceratopteris richardii. The sequence continues at coordinate 73,491,585 of CM035424.1, forward strand.
GCAAAAGGGGAAAAGCCCCACACTTCATTCCCCTTATTAGGGTTCTATGGGGAGACTCTATGCAACCACAAGACCTTTATTTTCACCTTGTATAGAAACGGAATGGCCTTGAACTTTATAAGTTACCTAGCCTTATGTATCAACACACAAGGATCATCTATTACCATCAATGTTCACACATATATCTCATTCTTAGCAATACCACAGGTGGAGGAAGTTGGCACATATGAAGATGGAGCACGTGAGGAGAGCTAGAGCAAGATTGAAGGGGGCCCCACAATAATTTTCCAACCAATTGCTGCTGCTAAAAAATATCAATATCATCTCAATTTTCAAAAAGAAATCAGATGTAATTTAGGACATATTTTCTAACTAGTCCAGAAATTAGATGTGAAATTGGTCAAATATTCTCCAAAACTATAAAGAGAGCTCAAGAGCTCATTTTTTTAGGTAACTTTGATTTAGATTTCATGAGAATATGGAATTGTAAGAGCTTCCTTGTGTTTCGATTTATGAATAGAAGTGAATCTGCTTCCATTACCTCTTATTTTGTCTCTTCCATATGTGTGTGCATGTATGTGTATGCATTAACATGCTTCTCACCTCCATCTTTTCACACATCATGCATTCATTATCGTCATATCATCTTTATGTCTCTGAAGTTTGGAAATTAAGGAGGTGGATATCCGTGACTTGATACTCATCCTTATGTAGAGCAACACCAAATTTGGTGCCATTGTTGATGAGTGCAATAAAGGATGGATGTGTGATGGTAAGAGTGTATGAAATTGAAATTGGAAGGTAATTAATTAGAATTTGCAAGTTTTTGCACTAATTGCATCTATCTTCCACCCTATTTAGTCCCTCTCTCCTCCAATCCTTCCTCAACCCTCCTATGGAGCCATACTTATCTCAAATAACCTTACCATACTCCACTCCACCAGCTTAACCCTCATTACTAGTTATTTCTATTTTCACACCTCCACTCACAACTCCACCAACATCTCTTTTCATTGTGAATACCATGCACGACACCATGTCCAATGCAATGGACATCTCACTGTCCATGTCAAGTCATCCACACTTCACACAAAAATGCCAAACCCCCCTCCATCAAACTCACCTTCACTCACAAAAATTTTCACATTCGCATCCACTCTTCCCATCCCCACTCCCACCCCCACAACATTACACTTAGATAATCCTACATTCATGCACTCGAGTTCCATATATTCATCATCCATCATTGATAATGCATTTCAATGCATCAAGTGCATGAGAAGTGAAATACATTGGGACAATGGTGTCTGGCTTTATAGGATCGCTCAGCTCCAAGCACAATTCAACTAAGTGATCATAAGAAAATTTTCCATCAATGCCAAATACATAGAGCTCGAGGAGGCACACAACACCATGGAAGCACAACTTGAAACACAAAGCAAGGAGGCTTTTGCACAAGTAGAAGAAAAACTTTGAGTTCAGATAGAGTGCAACACATGACTAGGCTTCCCTCAATGCTAGATACACAAAGCTCTAGGAGGGGGACAACACCATGGAAGCACAACTTGAAACACAAAGCAAGGAGGCTATTGCAAAAGTAGAATAACAACTTCAAGTTCAGATAGAGTGCAACGCATGACTAGAACATAACTTGGGCTTACTACAAAAACATCCTATAGTTACTCGAGAAGAGAACCAACGACTACAAGAACAAAACAAAGAAATTTTTGAAGCAACAATGGACACTCTTAGCACACTTCTTTGTCCAAGCGAATTTCAAGTGGTGCCACCAAAAAATAGTAGGGTCATATTAGAATAGTGGACAACATTGCTAGAAGCTCATGATAAGCTCAACAAAGATTACAAGACTCTAAATCTCACTTGAGTATCAATACCACCATCAATGCAAGAAAACAAACTAGTCTAGTAGGTAGAGCGACCATCTGAAGTTTTTGGAGAACTACAAAAACTATGAGATCAAGTCACTTGCCTACAGGCTCAGCTTGTAGCAAAATCTATGCTTCAAAGGCAACCGTCTCCACTTGATGTTCTTGAGCTAGAGGACATCATAAATATACAAATGAAACTCACATTTGAAGAAGAGCATGAACCACAAATAGCATTTGATAGATGTCTCAATTAAGATAACCATGATACCTTTGAATTTCTAAGGCTAGCTTGGATGAGACCCATTGAAGAAATGGAGAAGATGCACTCTACCAGAATTGATGCTCAATTACAAGCAATGGCCATGACCAAGAAAAAACATATTGAAGTCCACCTATTTCAATGAGCTCATGCCACAACAATATATATCCACTAAGGAAATTCAATATAAGCCCTACTTCATGTATTTGGCCATGTTTAATGTAGCGATACAATGGATCAGTGGAAAACTGCCGCAATTGAAGTTGTTTCTTTTTGAATACCCTTTGTGGCACTTTAACTTTCCCCCTAGCATTTCTCCAAATAAATCCATCTTTTAAGAAGAAATTTTAAACGTTTTTTCTAATGTTTTTGAATTTATTTGATGACGAAGTAGGTGAATTTTCTAGAGTACTAAGATATTTTCCAATGTCTTTCCATTCGCCTTCATATTCATCACTAAATTGTTCATTTTCATACATCTAGGGATCATAATTAATTAAATTTATATCTATTTGTGCTCTATTTTCAAAATCATCTTCAAATTTAGCTCTAGAAAGCATCTCTGCAATAGTATTAAATTTTCTAGCAATATGAACTAAAACTATATTTAAAATTTAATATATCATATCCATCTCAACATTGCAATATTAGGTAATGAACAATTTGAAATCATACCAATAAGTGGCAAAAAATCTACCTAAATAATCACATTGGATCCTACGAAATATTCTTGTCAATCTTTAAAGTTGTGACTAAACCCCAAAGCTCCCATTTGATTTATGGGTATTTTTGTTGAGTTTCTTGCAAAATGTTAAGGAAAAATCTAACTGCATATCTTTTATCCCCTTCATCATCTTGACCAATAGCCCATCCTATACCTATAGGACTAGTGTCTATAGTCAAAATAATGGCTTTGTTATCTGTATAATCAACTCTTTTCATGGTAGGAGCTTCAAGTAGGAGTCTTTTCAATTTTCACATGTGTTTAGAATGCTTTTCAGTCCATATGAACTTTTTATTCTTCCTTAAAAAATCATAAAGGCAATTAGCAACATGTGCATAGTGAGGTATCCAAACAACATAGAAGACACAAGCTCCTAGAAATCTTCTCACTTTACTTACATCTATACAAGTCTCAAAAATCTTATATATGGCATCGACATTAGGTGGGTACGGTCTTCAACCATAGTGATCACATAGATGTCGAACAATGAGTACTTCATTGACACCAAAAACAAATTTCTCGATAGAAAATGTAAGACCAACCTCTTCAAATCTTTGAAATATTTTTCAACAATTAGAGATGTGGTTAACAAAACATTTTCTACATCCTAAAGAGTCTAAGGTTTCATCTTTCAACTTTTCCTTGCATCCTTTAATGTGAATGTCATCCATGAAAGGCATCATCACATTTTAAATGAAATCATGCAAGACCATATTCATAGCATTTATCATATGTGCTACAAAATTTGTAGTTCCCTGTGGCAAAGTGCACATACATACTAAGCCTAGAGGATTCTTCATCATGGTGATGTCCTCCTCCCAATAGCAAACTCACCTACAATTGGGCTAGCTCCAACATTCCTAAGCGTGACTTTATTTATTGGTTGTAAGTCTTGAATGAACTTCAACTTTCCATTCTTTTCACGTACAGTGAACCATATATTGGAATATGGAGCTGAGGATGGCTCTAGAATTCTCATGTGCCTCCTCTCCTTAAGTAGTCTCATCAACTTAGGTAAATGAGCTTTTGGGACTAGTATGGAGTGAGGATTCCATGGAATATGCGGTACCGTAAAAATGATCATATGTGGAACTAATCATGGATCAACAAAACCTATCTCATGAGGATAAAGTAGAAAAGCTTTCTCATGTTTCCTAATGACTCTTAGAAATATCTCTCATTCAACGCAATAGAAATGAATCATCATTCCTATTTTAATTTGTCTAATGGTTTCATCGGTGAATGTATGCCTTATATTTTCTTGCTCATGTAAAATAGGGCCTTGTGTCACCTACTTGAACTTTTCGTCACTTCCCTTTGGTAACAGCTGAGCAATGGGTTTCATCTTTTTATCCACTGTTTTATCCTTCATATTAGTTTGCGCCTCCACATTTATGTGCTCCTTAACAAAATTGGCAATTAGCTCATATTCATCAACGCGCTGAGAAGCACAAATTAGAAAGTGCTCACATCGTGTAATGCATGTTGAATTTCTTCTAGCAAGGAGAAAGTAAATGAAGTGTCAATTATATGTTCAATAAGGTCTTCAAGTAAAATGTATCCTTTGTTTTTGAAGTATTTTTCTTGGGTTTTTATCATTTATTTGGTATGTTTTTGTGATGCAAGAAATGCAATGTTGATGCAAGAAAATAAACAGAAAAAATTTGAAAAGTATGTACAAGGGGTTGTGAGACATCAATGCATGGTCCACTATTGCCCCACTCAATAGTGGCATCTACAAAAAATTTTGTTCAAAGTAAGTTCCAATCATAACCATCACATACTTTCTATTATGAGCATATAAGATACTTTCTAATTTGTTCTCCCTTTTGTACATGATTTGGATTCATGATCATTACTTTGAGTGATTTCAAATTATCTTTCGATTGAATCCTAGAATATGTGGACCCATTGTATGTTACTTTCGTTTCCATTCGCATTTCCATATGAAAGATTGACCGAAAATAATCTCATAAGAACAATTTTTCTAAATGAAGAAGTGAAATGTGTTAGAAATTCAACCTATCATCATAGAAATATTTGCACGTGCTCTTAGTAAGAACTAGAATCGTTATCAATTTTTCTCATTATCCATCCACGGTTTTTGCTCAATTGGCTATTTGAATCTATCATGAAGTTCTTTTGAGATCACATTGATATTTGACCCTAAATAAATAAGTGCCAGAGCTGAATATGAATTTTGTTTATCTTCTAATTTGATTTTCATCGTAGATATTCTCCTAGCCTATAAACTTTTGCTAAAATGGCTTTTGGTTTGTTTATTTTCATCATCACGCATGATTGGACCTAGGAAATTCTTATTAACAATTATAAGCCTCATCTTCCTCCTCTTCATCGGACTCATCAACCATAAGAGATTCATTTTTCATTTGAGTCAAGTCTACAATGTCCGAATTGTTTGCTAGTTGAGTGGTACATGACTTCTTGGGTTGTTTTATCCTGAATGGGGATCCTTATTCCTCGAATTACATGCTTTTTCTAAATCCGATTGGGTAGTTTTTTGTGATACATGTGTTTATGAATGAGTTTTGCTTCATGCTTGGTACCTCGTGCATATCTTGGTTGAGAAAGAACCAGATCACAATGATTTGTTCGAGTTGTGAGATTGAGTATAGGGAAACATTCATAGCCACTATTGAGTGTGTGGACCAGATGCCTTTTGGCTGATCTAGATGTTCATCAGTCTTCTTCCATCACCATCTTTATGGAAACTAAGATCACACTAATAGTTGGGACAAACAGTGTGTTTCATGCTCACATAAAGCACATTGAGGTGCACTATCATAATGTCAAGGACAGACTCTCTGTTCTCTGTTGGAGAGATCAGCTTTGCTTATGTGTCCACACTTATGTGTCCACATAGAAGAATGTTGTAGAGGTTCCACAAAGGCAGAGAGAGAGAGAGAGACGAATCATACTCAATAATGTTTGGATTACATTAATCGCCATTAGTCACAACTTGATAACCTAGCTTTAAGAAAAAGAAAGGCATAGTACGGTTGCTAGGTGTTGTTTTGAAGAGGAAAAAATTGGACCACTGTTTGCTTTTTTATCATCAGCGAAACGTGATCGGGGGAATCAACCATTGCAGCATTCACAATTTGTCAGCGTTGTCTGTCTTCCCCATCAAAAGTTTACCAGCCTACTTTTAAGGAAGAAGTAGACTGAAAAGACATGTTTCAGCTAAAGGAATCCCAACGCTTGTGTATAGACACAAGCACGAACACACAGGCACGTTGTCAACTTGTAGTTGCGCTTGAGGTTTCTGTAGTCCGTAAGCCCCGTACTTATTGCACTTCGCATAACCTCCTTTCCGCCTATTCAATTCCGTACCTTTCCATCCTTTTCATATCCAACTACATTGTTAGAGAGCCATGATGGGAGGATTCCACAGCGGTGTTAACTCCGTGCTATTGCAGCTATTTGCTCATTGAAGTTATTTTTTTTTGTGTCTCCGTGCAATGCATATGATCCATCTTTTCATTGACTCGGTGCGATGCATACAATACATCTTTTCATACTAGGAACTATTTCTTTACTCACAAATACTTTTCAGAGTGCTTTCTTTTGCTGGATGAATTATGATTGTGTCTATAATTGCCCATGCTTATCACCCACCATTAATGTCCTAATCTACAACATTCCGCATCCGTATTAGTCACCGATCAGTTCAGATCATTCCTTTCTGTCTGTTCGATTATTGCTTATACCCTCTACTACATTATGATGAATCACGTAAAAATGTCACTTCCCTGTTGTATAGTTGCTATGTACGATATTGACCTACGTATTCTATATTCAATTTCAAAGCATTTGATTTCATAGATTGGATGAAATTGCAACTTTTTAGTCTTGGGGTCTATCTCTATGCATTCCTAAAAAATAGGAGGTACCACTATTGAGTGTCTGGTTGATTCCAAAAGCATATTTTGCTTATTTCTTATAATATTATGCATTCTATACATTCAAACCTATGTGTATCACTCCTTCAAAAGGATTTTTTCCAATTTTAATCATGTTGGCTACTATGATCATTTGAAGTTGATTGTCTCATCCAAAGATAATAAGTTTTTTGAGCTAGTCAATGCATAAGCATATTTGTTTTGTATCAACTCTTTCTCCTTGATGGTCCAAAGTACATAGTGAATTTTATTCCACTTATCGCATACCAATGAGGTCTATTTGACTCTCCATAAGCTCAAGGGCTGGCTGTGTTGTGGTTGGCTAGACCGAACTTCATCGCTTCACAACTCAATTTTCTATCTCCTACAAGCTACTCCAAGTTCTTCATGTGGTATCAAAGCTAGATCGAGATGGGTGATGGCTTTCCCTCAATGCTTGAGAAGCTTGATCAACACAACTATGAGGCTTGGCAAATTAGAATGGAGGCCTATTTACAAGGTAGAAATCTTTATGGAATTGTAGCAGTTAATGAAGCTATGCCTATTCAAAGTTCCAAGGGGACCTACACAAGAGGAGACAGATAAGCTGAAACTTTGGTGTGCCCTAGAGACTTTCTTTTCTGCTAGTACCAAAGAAGAAAGAATCGTCTTTGCAACGAGTTCAACCAAATGAAGAAGACACCTAAACAAACCATCATAGAGTTTGTTGCCAAGGTCAAGGAGGTTGCGGATCAGTTAGCATCCATTGGAGAGCTGATTGAAGAAGAAGCTATCATGAGGCAAATTCTCAATGGGATTGAAAGTTGTAAGCAATGGCAATCCTTCACCATGGCTTATGATCTCATCATGGATGTGAAGAATCTAGACTTCAACATCTTTCTTGGACAACTCTTTAATCAAGAGGTCAACAATAGCATAAAGGAAGAAAACTCCTATCATGGTAACTCAAGTAGTGCTCTATATGCAGATACGAAGGATAAGAAGCTAAAAGGCAAAAAGAAGGAAGAAGATGAAGAGGCGACTTACAAAGCCAACTTTGCAAGAAAAAATCAAGTGAAAATGGAAGAAGAAAGGACTAAATCATGAAAAATCCAAGGAAAGAATGTTCAAACTTTTTCTATTTGTGATAAGACCAACCAGCGCACTCTAAATTGTTGGTTCAATGGGAAGATCCAGAAAGGAAGTGAAAGAGGTGGATATGGTAGCAATAGAGGCAGAGGTCGACACAACTTCAACAATAACAATAGAGTCCATAATAGAAGGGATTACAATAATTATTCTGAAGATCAAGGAGATGGAGACTAATTGTTTCTAATGAATCTAAGCCACAAAGAAGGTAAAGAAGATGATCATTTGTTCTACATAGATTCCAGATGTTCCAATCATGTTGCAAGCAACATTGCTATTCTATCTCATTTGGAAAGTCCAAAGCATAGACATGAAGTTCAAACAAGGGATGACACAAAGCACAATGTGGAGAAGATTGGTAATCTCAAAGCTTCCGATGGTAGGACAAACATTCTGAGTAAGGTTCTCTATGTACCCACTATCACTAAAAACCTAATAAGTGTAGTCAAAATAGTTGAAAAAGATTTGCAAGTTAGGTTCACCCAACATGGAGCTTTTGTGGAATATCCATGTCAAGACTTCAAGAAGATATCCAAAGGTGAGAAGCGTGGGAGGCCATTTACTTTTGAAGTAGGAGGAATGAGGAACAAAGCTCTTTTCACTTTTGGGTAGCTTGAAGTGTGGCATAAGAGACTTGCTCATGTGAATGAAAGAACCTTGAAGGATATATGTAGGGTTCAAAGTGTTTTAGCGTGCCAAACATATCAAAAAGACACATGATACATAGATGTGATGCATGTTTAATTATTAGACTTTGTACATACAGATGTATGAGGTCCTAGTCAAGAACCTTTATTGGCATGATCAAGGTATTATGTCTCATTTATTGATGAACATAGTAGATAGACTATTTTGTACTTTATCAAAAGTAAGAATGAAGTGTTTGATTGCTTCAAAAGTATCTAGCGCATGTAGAGAATCATCCAGGTAGATCACTCAAGTAGCTTAGATATGATGGAGGGGAAGAATACTTCTCCAAAGATTTTGATGAGTTCTTGCAAGATAAAGGTATCAAAAGGGAAGTGACTACCAGGTACTTTCCTCAAGTAAATGGAATTGCAAAGAGAAGAAACAAGACATTGGTTGGATCAGCCACAAACAATGCTTAAAGAGAAGAGGTTGCCACATTATCTATGGGTAGAGGCTATTTCAACTATTGTGTACCTTTTCAATATGCTACCATCTAAATCACTTCAAGGTATGACTCCTTATGAAGCATATCATGGAAGGAAACCTAGTCTTCTATATTGCAAGGTCTTTGGTTGTTTGACTTATGTTCATGTATCATCACAAATAAGAGGTAAGCTACATGAAAGGGCAACAAAGGTAGTGTTTATTGGGTATGAATCAACTTACATGGGTTAGAGGTTCTTTAATCCTTCAACCAAGAAATTCACTAAAAGTAGAGTCGATGTTATGTTTGAAGAACACATGTCATGGTATGATAAAGACGATCAAAAGGTAACTCTACCATATGATCTTGATTCAAAAATTCTCATCAATTTAGAAGCAAGCATGATACACAGGTCCAAGATCCAAGAAGTGATATAGATGATGACTAAGATGAAAGGGAAAAGGATTACAAACTATGGAAATCAAGAGGCAAAGCAAAGATGCAAGATTGTGGAGAATGCTCTAAGCAAGCTCCTAGAAGATCAATAAGAGAGAAGAAACAACTAGAAAGGTATGGATATGTTTCCATATTTGTTACAAAGCATTAAATCTACTTGGCAAAAGACTCAATTTTCGAAGAACCCTCAATGTATGAGGAGACAAAGGCAAACCTAATTGCGAAAAGGCCATGAAAGAAGAAATAGATGCATTGAAGGAGATGTACACTTGGGATTTGGTTCCAATGTCATCCAATCAAAAGGTAATTGGGTGCAGATTGGTATATAAAGTTAAAACAAACTTAGATGGATTAGTTTGTAGGTACAATGTAAGATTAGTTACCAAAGGATGCTCACAAACTCATGGTATAGACTAAGAGTAACATTCTCACCAGTTGCTAAGATGAGTACAATCAGAACATTGATAAGTGTAGTTGCTCCAACAAATTGGAGACTCCTCCAACTTGATGTAAAAAATGCATTTCTAAATGGTTGGATAAGTGAAGAGGTATACATGTCACAACCTTGAGGTTTTGAAAACCATAATCATGTACCTTTTGTTTGTAGACTTATGAAAGCATTGTATGGACTGAAACAAGCTCTTAGAGCTTGGAATTATAGGTTGGTTACATACCTTCAAGATCAAGGGCTCAAACCTAGCAACTGAGATCCCCCTCTATTCATAAAAAAGGATCAAAATGATGATATTTATATGTATATGTGGATGATATTATTATGATAGGTGATGATCTGAATTGCATTTAAAGGATTAAGAGACACATGCAAGAGGAATTGAAAATCAGTGACTTAGGTGAGCTCACATATTTCCTAGGCATGTAGGTCCTATACACAAATGAACGAATGTATTTTGGCTCAAAGGAGATACATTCACAATCTACTCCTTAAGTTCAAAATGGAGAACAACAAACCTGGAGGTACACCTTTGGAGATGAATCATAAACTAAGTGTTTAGGAAGGTGAGAAAATTGAAGACATTAAATAATATCAATGCTTGGTAGGAAGCTTGATATATGCTACTCATACAAGGGCGACATCTCATATAGCGTAGGACTCCTAGGCCAATTGATGCACTCTCCAAGAAGTCCACACATGGATGCAACTAAGAGATTTTTTAAGTATCTCAAAGGTACAATCAATGGAGGTATATTCTATCCTTACTCTTTAGATTTGGATATCAAAATCTATTTAAATGCAGATTGGGTAGGAGCAAAGGATGATAGAAGAAGTACATCTGGTTACTTAGCATGTGTAGGTTCAAAGCTAGTGTCATGGAGTTCCAAGAAGCAATCAACAATTGCTTTATCCTCAACTCACGTAGAGTAAAGAGGTTTGACCATAGCAACTCAAGAGGAAATATGGTTAAAGGCGTTGTATAGAGATTTAGGACTTGTGAGTTCCAAATCTTACATATTTGGAGATAATGTAAGTTCCAGTCATCTAGAAGCAAACCCTATTTTCCATGCAAGAACCAAAAACATAGAGGTTCATTACAACTTCATCAATGAGAAGCTCGTGGCAAAGGACTTTCACATTTCTTTTGTTCCAATTGAAAAGCAAGTAGCACCTATGATGACAAGGGCACTTGATGGAATAAAGCTTTGTAGATTTGAATTGATGGCAGGTATTCAACCTATTAGAGAATGAAGACTCAAGCATACTTGAGCTTGAGGGGAAGCTATTGGAACATCAAGATTACCCTATTCTTGAGGTGGATTTGATCTACATCAAAAAGCTATCATTTGGGTTATGTCAAAAGAATCTCCATTGGAGAGTTCTTTTGCTTATTCTCATTTAATATTGTATTTTTTTGAAAGATTTTTTATGGATCTGAGATAAATGTCCATGGATGTGAGGTGGTTAATTTGCATTCAAGGAATCAATCAATCACCTAAAAGTAGATCAAACTAGATCTTCACTTTTCCTAGATTGTAGGAAAGTGAGTTGATTCCCTCCAACAACTAGTCCTACCTTCATTTGAATTCAAATTCCACTTTTGGAATACATGATGCACTTCAAGAGTCTATATAAAGACTTCAAATCACATGTACATTACATGGAATCAATACACATACACTTGTGGCCATCATTGTCTTGCTTCTTCATTTTTTTGCATCATATTCTTCAACAATAGTAAGCTTGCAGAGGTTCTTGCTCTATCTACAGAGCTCCAAATTGGATGTGTTAGCACTCATTGGAAAGGTATTAGTTTCTAAATTATGTTTATAGAATTAGCAAAGCATGTGGATCAGTAGATTGGGAGAAATAGCAATTTTTCTATATCAAGTCTATGCATTCTTGAAAAATAGGAGGTACTAGTGTTGAGTGTTTTGTTCATTCAAAAAGAATATTTTGCTTATTTCTTGTAGTATTCTAAATTCTATAAACTCAACCCTATGTGTATCAATCCTTCAAAAGTTTGGTTTCCAATTGTAATCATGTTGGCTTCTATGAGCATTTGAAGTTGATTGTCTCATCCAAGGATAGTAAGCTTTTTGAGCTAGTCAAAGTGTAAACCTATCAATTTCATATCAACTCTTTGTCCTTGATGCTCCAAAGTACATAGTGCATTTTATTGCACTTATCGCATGCCTATAAGGTCTATTTGGGTCTCCATAAGCTCAAGGGCTAGGCTTGTGTCGGTTGGTTGGACGGAACTTTGTCGCTTTGCACCTCACTTTTCTGCCTCTTACAAGCTTTTGCAAGTTCTTTCAATTATGTCAATCAAAATAAATTGAGAGGTTATTGAAGCATTTTGGCCTTGAAGATTGCAAACCTCTTACCAATCCCATGGAGACAACTTTACATCTTACACCTTCATGATGGTAGACATGAATTTTCTTTTTTTTCTCTATGAGGAAGATCTTGGATGCTTTATTTACTTATGCATAACTTTGATTGATATTTATTTTGTTGTCCCTTCGATGAACAAGTTCATGCATAGCCCACATGTTGAGAATTGGCCACCTCTTGAGTGGATTGTTTGCTAGTTAAGTGGTGCTTGACTACTTGGTTTCCTTTATCTTGAGGGGGATCCTTACTGCTAGATTTACATGCTTTTTCTTACTCCGATTGGCTAGGTCTCTATGATATGTGCGGTTACAGATGGATTTCTCTTCATGCTTGGTAGCTTGTGCACATCTTGGTTTAGAAAGAAGCAACTCACTGTGATTTCTTCTAGTTGTGAGCTTGAGTATAGGGAAACATTCGTATGTACTATTGAGTGTGTGGATCAGATGCATTTTGGTTGATTTGGATGTTCATCAATCTTCTTCCATCAACTTAATCGCCATTAGTCACACCTTGAAAACCTAGTTTAAGGAAAAAGAAAGGCATGGTACGGTTGGTTGATAGATGTTTTTTTTAAGAAGAGGAAAAAATGGACCACTGTCGGCATTTTTATAATCAACACTGAACAGTATCAAGCCAAATCGCGAAACATGATCGGGGGAATCAACAATTGCAGCATTCACAATTTTAAGGAAGAAGTAGACTGAAAAGACATGCTAAAGGAATTACTCCGCTTGTGTATAGACACAAACACGAACACACAGGCTATAATTATGATGGATGAATTATGATTGTGTCTATAATTGCCCATGCTTATCACCTACCATGAATGCCCCAATCTACAGCATTCCGCATACGTCTAATTCAGATGGAGGTATTAGTCACCGATCATTTCAGATCATTCCGTTTTGTCGGTTCGATTATTGCTATGTACAATATAGCATTCCTTTTTATCTGTTCGATTATTGCTTCTACCCTCTACTAGATCATGAATCACGTGAAAATGTCACTTCTCTTTTGTACAGTTGCTATGTACAATATCGAGCTACGTACAGTTGCTATGTACAGTTGCCAGAACTTCTTAACGTCTGGACGTATTCAATGACATAACTATGATAATTCAAAGAGATTACGCCGAGGCTTGCATAAGCTTGGATATGATTTCGGAGAATAAATCAATCATGAAGCCATATACAATATCTCGCATCATGCAACAATCTATGATTTTGGCTTTTCGACCATGCGCGCAGAGCCTTTGCTTCCATGAACCTACACTCTAAGGACGGGCACATGAAGCTTAATATATTTGTCACACAGTTATGTGAAGGTTTAGTCAGGCGACGTGAATTTGGGGCCTCTTTGACCATGATGCTAGAACCACCTTCCCTGGCATGAATCTACACTCTTCGGATGGGCACATGGAATTTAATATTTTTGGGTATGAAGGTTAAGTCAGTTGTGTGACGTGGTTTGGTGGCATACACACGAAGATTTCATGCACTGAACAATATGTTCAAGTAAACCACGACATAAACACTTCACACGCGGGCCAAAAAGTGCCCATTAACCTGGTCATCCCGCTTCCCTGTGGGTGCTTTATATAATGGTGCTCAACGGGTATCGGCACTATTTTTCCATCGTTTGCGCAGCTTAGTAAATTGCTCATATATCTATCTTGGAAAAATAACGGATTCAAGAGAGCAATCTCTAAATCGAAAGTCTATTCTTAGGTCACAATCTCCAACCTATGTTCTATTTATTATGAGATAATAACGAATATCTAAATGGTTTTTTATCTGATTCCATTTATAAAATTAAGGGTTGTACTATACAGGTGATCATAAAAAAAGGTCTCTCGCTAGAGTAGATGCAAGATCAATGTCTAATAAGGTTAAAAGTGGATGTTCAAACTATGCAGATTAGTAATTATTTGTCAAAACGCTTTCCCAAAAGTCTTTTTCTATTTTAAAATTTTTCTCTATCAACTGGAAATAACATTCTATTTCATTTATGATCATCAAAATTTTGGAGATATGGAAAGTTTGCATCATCGCATACAATAAAAATGAGGCACTACATCTCAATTAGTTAGGATTCCATCATGGGATAAATCCACGCTTATATGACCTTAGCCAAACGCCAGATCTTGACACCCATATGTATATTTTCATTCTTGTAATCTACCTATGTACCTAGTATCTATAGACATTTAAAGAAGCTTCTTTTATGGACTTTTGGAAGGACAAGATCAAGATCTTTTCGAAAATCAACTCCAAATTCTCTGCAATAGCGGTACCCTCCACGAAGAGAACCTAATCATGAAACCATGTGCCACTTAACAAATAATTTGGAGAGCCCCTCCCAAATTTGTATAAGGAGGGCCTCTGCCCCCATTTGTACTTTGTTAGATGCTTGAGAAGCCTTTTTGAAGCTCTTGACAAGCTCATTTCTAATCCATGCGAGTTTAACCATTTTTTGGTCTACTCACTTTGAGTCTCTCACACTCTTTCTTTTGTGAGTACACTCTTCTTTTCATTTTGCTTCCACACTCATACTCTTATAATGGTATGAGAGTGTTAGGTGGAGTTCTTGGTGATGCGTCTAGTAATCACTCTGGTGGTGGTGCTTGTAGAGCTTGGTGGTGTGCCTCTCCAGTCATTGAGAGAGGTCCTTCTGCCATCATTTTGTTCGCTCTTTGCATTTTATGTTGCCCATTTTGATCCCTTCTAGCCTTATTCTTTATCATTTTTACCCCCATTCTCCCTCCCTCCCACTCTCATTGTGGGAACATTGCACCTTTTTTATTCAGCATAGCCTTTCCATCTATTCAATTCCGTACCTTTCCATCCTTTTCATATCCAACTATCGTTACACAGCCATGATGGGAGGATTCCACGGTGTTCACTCCGTGCTATTGCAACTATTTAAATATTCATTGAGGTTATGTGCAATGCATACGATACATCTTTTCGTTGACTCCGTGCGATGCATACAATACATCTTTTCAGAGGAACTAGTATAATTATGATGGATGAATTATGATTGTGTGTATAATTGCCCATGCTTATCACCTATCATAAACGTCCCAATCTACAGCATTCCGCATACGTCCTATTCAGATAGAGGCATTAGTCACCGATCATTTCAGATCATTCCTTTTCGTCTCTTCGATTATTGCTAATACAGTGGATATCGAGCTCCGTATAAATGCTATGTACAATATAGCATTCCTTTTTATCTGTTCGATTATTGCTTTCATTCCTTTACTAGATCATGCATCACGTGATAATGTCACTTCTCTTTTGTACAGTTGCTATGTACAGTTGGTATCGACCTACATACAGTTGCTATGTACAGTTGCTATCGACCTACATACAGTTGGTATGTACAGTTGCCAGAACTTCTTAACGTCTGGAGGTATTCAATGACATAATGATGAAAATTCAAAGAGATTACGCCGAGGCTTACATAAGCTTGGATATGATTTTGGAGAATAAATCAATCATGAAGCCGTATACAATCTCCATGAACCTACACTCTAAGGACGGACACATGGAGTTTAATATTTTTGTAACACAATTATGTGAAGGTGTAGTCAGGCGGCGTGAATTTGAGGCACTCTCATGAGGTTTTCTCCATCCCTAGTAGCCTCTTCGACCACGATGCTAGAACCACCTTCCCTGGCATGAGCCTACACTCTCCGGATGGGCACATGGAATTTAATATTTTTGGGTATAAAGGTTAAGTCAGTTGTGTGACGTGGTTTGGTGGCATACACACGAAGATTTCATGCACTGAACAATATGTTCAAGTTAACCACGACATATAGACATAAACACTTCACACGCGGGCCAAAAAGTGCCCATTAACCTGGTCCAGGTCATCCCGCTTCCCTGTGGGTGCTTTATATAATGGTGCTCAACGGTTATCGGCAATATTTTTCCATCGTTTGCGCAGCTTAGTAAATTGCTCATATATCTAGCTTGGAAAAATAACGGATTCAAGAGAGCAATCTCTAAATCGAAAGTATATTCTTAGGCCACAATCTCCAACCTATGTTCTATTTATTATGAGATAATAAACAATATCTAAATGGGTTTTTATCTGATTCCATTTATAAAATTAAGAGTTGTACTATAGAGGTGATCATAAATAAAGCTCTCTAGCTAGAGTAGATGCAAGATCAACGGCTAATAAGGTTAAAACTTGATGTTCAAACTAAGCACATTAGTAAATATTTGTCAAAAAGCTTTCCGAAAAGTCTTTTTCTATTTTGAAATTATTCTCTATTAACTAGAAATAACATTCAATTTCATTTATTATTATCAAAATTTTGGAAATATTGAAAGTTTTCCTTATCGCATACAATAAAAATGAGGCACTGCATCTCAAGTAGTTAGGATTCTCCATTCGTAGCATTCTCCATTTGAAGTGTCCCTTCGTGGAGATCTCCCACCTCTTCATCGACTCCTTCCTCATTTTCTTGCTATGTAGCTTTGCTACAAACCTTCATGGTTGTTTCAAGTGGTGTTCGACCTTCCTCTCCCTCCACCCTTGTCATTTGTTTCAACCTCTTTTCCATTTTCCTTTACTAACATAGAAGACTTGGATTGGGTGCCCGTTGATTGAATTCCACATTTGTTTGATTCATGAGACATCAATTGTGTAACTAATTGTTAAAAACCTAGCACCAAGTCTCTAACATACATTGATGTGTTGAAGGCCTTCCATCTCTCATCCTCTATGAAGACATTGAAGTATGAATCAACAACTCATCAACTTCAATGATACTTCGAATGGACTCTATGAAATTGTTGATATATTTTGGTAGTAATGCATGTCGAGACACTTAGGACCACTGGGGTACTTTTTTCATTGCTTAGGAGGTTTGTTCCGCGAGCTGTATATACACCTATAAACCTAACATGCTACTTATCTTTGAATTTTCACCTAGTAGTATGCTCGTTGATGTGCTCCAAGCTTCTTCTTTTTTTTTCCCCACTTGTTGCTTGTATTCTTCTATAGTCCTTGAACTGTAACAAATGGATCTGAGTAGGTTGCCAATTTCTTGAGGGTACCATGAACACCTTTCATTCATAATCTTAGAATTGCACCAAGATTGTTGAGGATGCTTAATGTAAAAATTTTAATTTGAGTTTATTTTGGCCTTTGAATGCCCTATCATAGCAAGTATGCAAGGACTTTTTCCATTTGTCCGAAACATGAAAGCACTTTTTTGTTTGCTAGTAAAAGTAGCTCAAGGTTTGCCATATGTCTAGTTGAGCTCATTTGGGTATTTCTATTTAACATTTTTAAAGAAACATTCAATTTTCTTGTGAGCTCATCATGGGTTGAATGTACATTAGATGGACATCCAAATTGCAATTTTGAATGGTTATTTACATGAACAAGTATATGTATTTAAGTGCCATGGTTGTTTGTAGAAACACATAAAAACAAAGGATTCATGTTGAGAAAGGCATTGTATGGATTCAAGAAAGGTTCTACTTGGTATGAAAAGATTCATGCTTAATTCTTAGACATGGTTTTGAGAATAGTTAAATGGAGAGTAGGTTATATTTTGAGTGTGTAGGTGTTGTACTTCTCATCACTATTCTAAATATTGATGAATGTTTCTCATTGGTACTAACAAGAAGCATATGGTTAAATGTAAGGCTGATTCTCATGCCTCTTTTGACATGTTAGTTTAGGGATTCTTGTATAATTATTTGGGAACCTAGTTTATGCACATTGATGGGGGAATAGCATTGTCTCAAACAAAATACATTGACAGGTTATTGAAGCATTTTTCTCTTGAAGATTGCAAACCTATTACAAATCCCATGGAGATGAATTTAAATGTTATGCCTTCATGATGGTGGAGATGAATTTGCTATTTTTTCTCTATGAGCAAGATGTTGAATGCCTGATTTACTTATGCATAATATCAACTGATATTTGTTCTTTTGTCTCTTAGATGAGCAAGTTCATGCATAGGCCACATGTCAAGCACTAGCAGCCGGTTAGGTGCATTGTTTGCTAGTTGAGTGGTACTTGGCTACTTGGGTTGTTATCTTGAGGGGGGGATCTTCACCGCTAGATGTACATGCTTTTTCTAACCATGATTGGGCAGGTTTCTTTGATACATGTTTACAAATGAATTTCCCTTCATGCTTGGTAGCTCTTGCACATCTTGGTTGAGAAAGAACTAGGCCACTCTGATCAATTCTATTTGTGAGCTTGAGTATAGGGAAACATTTGTAGCTACTATTGAGTGTGCAGATTAGACGCCTTTTGGATGATGTGGATGTTCATTAATCTTTTTGCATCACCATCTATATGGGCAATAAGAGTGCACTAATAGTCAGGACAAACCGTGTGTTTCATGGTTAGAGAAAGCACACTGAGGTGCACTATCATTATGTGAGGGAGATACTCTTTGTTGGAGAGAGGAGTTTGCTTATACGCCCACATAGGAGAATGTCATTGAGGTGCACTATCATTATGTGAGGTAGATACTCTTTGTTGGAGAGAGGAGTTTGCTTATACGCCCACATAGGAGAATGTCATAGACGTCTCAGAAAGGCTCTATGATAGAGAGAGAGATAACGAGAGCCGGATCATACTAAATAATGTTTGGATTACATTAATCGCCACTAGTCACAACTTGATAACCTAGTTTAAAGAAAAAAAGGCATAGTACGGTTGCTAAATGTTGTTTTGAAGAAGAGAAAGAAAAGGACCACTGTTTGCTTTTTTATTCTCAACACTGAACAGTATCCAGCCAAACCGCGAAACGTGATCGGAGGAATCAACAAATGCAGCATTCACAATCTGTGAGCGTTGTGTGTCTTCCCCATCAAAAGTTTATCAGCCTACTTTTAAGGAAGAAGTAGACTGAAAAGACATGTTGTTACAGCTAAAGGAATTCCTACGCTTGTGTATACACACAACATGAACACTTTGTCAACTACAATACTGAATGACAATAGCGCAGATCTTTTTCACGGTCTTTTTCCCAATTCTGTTAATTCCCCGTACTTATTGCATGCGAAGCGTAACCTCCTTTCCATCTATTCAATTACGTACCTTTCCATCCTTTTTATATCCAACGATTGTTACAGAGCCATGAAGGGAGGATTCCGCAGCTATTTATTCATTGAAGTCATTTTTTATGTCTCCGTGCAATGCATACGATACATCTTTTCATTGACTCTGTGCATTGCATACAATACATCTTTTCAGAGGAACTGGTCGTTTATTCACAAATACTTTTCACAGTGCTTTCTTTTGCTGGTTGAATTATGATTGTGTCTATAATTGCCCATGCTTATCACCTACCATTGATGGCCTATTCTACAGCATTTCAGATCATTCCTTTTTGTCTGTTCGATTATTGCTTATACCCTGTTGTACAGTTGCTATGTACGATATCGAGCTAAGTAAAGATGCTATGTACAGTTGCCAGAACTAACTTTTTAACTTCTGAAGATATCATTCCTTTTTATCTGTTCGATTTTATACTCTCTACTAAATGATGAATCACGTGAAAATGGAACTGCTCTATTGTACAGTTGCTATGTACAGTTGTCAGAACTTCTCAACGTCTGGAGGTATTCAACGACATAATTATGACAATTCAAAGAGATTACACCGAGGCTTGCATAAGCCTGGATATGATTTTGGAGAATAACTCAGTCATAAAACCATAACCAATCCCTCGCATCAGGCAACAATCTCCATCCTCAGTTGCCTTTCCGACCTACACTCTAAGGACGGGCACATGGAGTTTAATATTTTTATCATACATAGTTATGTGAAGGTTTAGTCAGGCGAAGTGAATTTGGGGCATACACATGAACTTCTCTCCATGCCTAGTTGCCTCTTCGACCATGCTTAGAAGCACCTTCCCTTGCATGTATCTACAATCTCCCGATGGGCACATGGAATTCAATATTTTCGTGTATGCACACACACGAAGATTTCATGCACTGACATATAAAAAACTCAACTTATCAAAACATCATCTACAGCGTGATTTGCTTATGATGATGGAATTGCAATTTTTTTTTTGTTTACTTAAAAGAGTATTCTTAAACACAAGAACTTCTCATTAATCCTAGGGAAAATATTCATATTCCATTTACATTTTTTATTGTGATCGTTATACCACAAGGAAATTATTATGGTCTCTTTTTCACCCAATGGCAAATGTTTGAGATTTTGTTTTATGGAAATGCCTGATTGAATGACACACTCCCTTGCATTGTATACATCAAGCATGGGAACCTTCTCAAACAAGGGGTCCTCTTCCTCTCTTGATCAACAATAAAGAGGAGAAATATAAAGAAATTATATCTCTCTTTCCCTCTTCTTCAATAATTCTTTTTTTAGAAGAGTTCTCTTTACTAGCATTGTCATGATAGGGCTGATTTTCTGCAAGCTTTATGACCACACGTATGGGATTAATGGAGAAATATATTGAGATTTTTGAGAGAGGAGGGTAGGTTTCCCTTGAGCCCCACTTAATTCCTTGCACGCTAAATTTAATGGAAGCAATTATCCTAGCCTTATTTTCTTATATTTGTGTGAGATAGGCTCCCTCTTGATAGTGGCTATGTTGAAGATACCTAAACTTAAAAACTAAAATTCTATAGTTCCAATCAAATGTATCATGAATATAGGTTCATCACATACTCTTATAGTTCGAACAAATTGTATCTTTGGAGATTCCCCCATATCTATATACTTCTAAACTTAGCAGTGGCTGTTTTTTTTCCCCCTTATACCACTATACAAGAATCTTGATAGTTTTTCTTTTGTACACACACATAAACACAAACACACACACACAGTCACACACACACACACACACACACACACACACACACATATATATATATATATGTCTGTGTGTGTGTATTTATGTATGCTATATGTTTGTTTGTATTTATGTATGTATGCATGTATGTACGTATGCACAAACAAACACACAAACACACACACACACACACAAATATATATACATATATATATATATATATATATATATATATATATATATATATATATATATATATATATATATATATATATATATATATATATATGTATATATATATATATATATATATATATATATATATATATATATATATATGTGTGTGTGTGTGTGTGTGTGTGTGTGCATACATATACGCACACACACATTTTGTATGTGTGCTTTAAAATCAAATGCTGGTCTTGAAGAAAAGAACAAACAACTAGAAAGAAATTTAGGAATTATCTTCACTATTGTTATTGGACAAAACTAATCGTTATGTCTCTCTATGTTATGAATAGTATGTAAATTTTTGTTACATCAAGTTTCACCTCAAAAAATAATGAAGCGAGAAAGAATGAAGATTTTTCATACTTGAATATATGTTTTATTCGTTTTTATTATTCTATGTTTTATAGAATCTATGTAGGAATATATAATTCTTAATTTACCTTGGTAGTGCATTGAAAAAATCCTCTATCGTAAAAAAAATAATGCTTATGACTATCTCCACCAAGCTTTAATGGTATGTGTTTGAATGTCTTTTTTGACTAAAAGTGGCAAAATATATATTGATATATAATGTGCATTTGGTACCATCTAGAATACCAGTCCACACAGAATAGGTCCATTATGCGTGTTGCAAATCAAGCTTTCGTGGCTAGTCAGAAGGGCAAAGGAAAATAGAGCTCTTCAACTAGTAAGGAGAAATCTACTAATTCTGCATAATCAAAGAGGAAAGACAAAGATGAAAAGAAATAAAAAAAGCAGAAATTGTTTTGCAAGTACTGTAAAGGAAATGATCATATCATAAAGAACTATCCAAAACTAGCTGCTAAAGAGGCAAAGAAGAAAGAGGCTGGAATGGTTGTTGCAGAAGCCTCTACACCAAACACAGAGTCTGCTAATCTTGTGCAGTAAGAAGAATGGGCATTTACTACTGTTTAGAGTTTTGACCCATAATCTCATGAGCAGTGCATGTCTGCAGTAGACTCAGATGTTTGGTACTTTGGTAGTGGGGTGACCAAACATATTACCTTGCAGCGTAGTAGTTTCTTCTCTTCACTCGAGCCTGCCCCTACAAGGAATATTGTTACATGCGCCAACAACTCATCTTATCCTGTTATGGGAGTTGGTAAGATCATTTTGACTACTTCTGATGGTAGTTCTTTCACTTTGTCAAATGTTGTGCCAGGGATCAAGAAAATTTTTTTATCAGTTTCTGCATTAGCCAAGATTGGCTTGGTTGTGAAATTTGTTGATGACACATGTACAGTTCATGATCTGTCAAATGGTGATGTGATTATTGCTTCTCGCATTTTATGTCATGGGTTGTATAAGCTCATAGACTATGAAAGATCTGTAAATGATTTGGCATGTGCAATACATGATTCTCACGCTATGTCAGATGCAAAGCTTTGGCATGCATGCTTTGGTCATCTGAATTTTGCTAGTTTGCTACACCTGCAAAAATTTGAAATGGTGTTGTCTTTGCCCAAACTTGAGGCTCCTAAAAAACATGTTTGTGAAGGTTGTATTTTGGGCAAAATGCAGTGTTCTTCCTTTCCAAAAGATGGTTTAGTTTGGGCTACTAAAAAATTGCAGCTTGTACATCATGATGTCTGTGGTCCTATGCAGACACCTTTTGAAAATCATCTTTACTTTGTGACTTTCATCAATGATTTTTTCAGGCATGCATGGGTATATCTATTGAAGCCAAAGTATATTTCCACCAAGTTTTTATAATTTGATGTTAGATGTCTATTTGGACTATAAAGGTTACAATGTTTATTTGAATATATCGTGCATTTGGTACCATCTAACATAGAAATTTTAAAACATCAAACACTTAATAGCTAATCATCGTCATCAATGTTTATGTAGGTACACGATTTTCTTTTATATAAATGGTAAGTTTACATTCCAAAAAGAAGAGTACTTCAAACAGTTCTCTCGGAATTCTGCATAATGACATATAAGTACCTTCTTTGCATACAACATCAAAAGTTTTGAGGTTGAATCTATATAAATTTTAAAGAAGGTTTATCATATGGGCATATTAGAAAAAATTTGAAACATGTTGTTAAGCCTTGCATAATGATGCATATTTCTAGTGCCATTAGAAACATTAACATAAGGAATTTTGTTTCCTTACGGAGTGGTACTAAGGGTAATTTCCTTTAATTGTATACATTATTGTTTGAGGGTTTTGTACCTTATTAGGGCAAGATAAATTTTTGAAGGCCTCTTCATTGTTAAGTGGCTTTCTCCTTAAGTTACATATATATCTTGGAAAATAGTTGGGTGACATAAAACAAGTTTCAAGAGAGTCATTTGGATCTGTTTTCATTTATTTTTTCCATTACTAGTTACTATGGAAATCATTTTAGACGTATATTTGCCTTGGTAACTTGGGGAAAAATGACAAGATGATTCACGGACTGCTAAAAATTGGAATATGAGAAACCATATTGAGAAATTAGTTCAATAACTTCATTGTAAGAAAATCACATACACTTACACGATATCTTTCCGAAAACATCGGACGAATGATCTTGAGTGCTCCATGGAATAACCCAAAGTTTAATTTTTGTTTTGAAATTGGTCCATTATCTATAAAAAGAAAAAGGAAAAATGTAAAACATGTTTCTAAAATCCAATGTCAGATGAACCAGAATGTTGGACTCAAATACCTTAGGATTTTTGATTTCCCACAAGATTCTCTCGTACCATAGAGTAAATCAAGATTTTATAGAAAATAACGTGAGCATGTTGAGTTCTTAATACCAATTTAGTGGATATCTCATTAAGGTCGAAATCCCAAACTCAAAATTTTATGTCAAATCGACAGTGCATCTAACAAAATATACTAAGGCCAGGCTCACTTAATAATTGAAATGTCCATAAAACAGAGCAATGCTAGGCTCACAAAAATGCGACTGCAATGGGGAGACTTTGTGGCCAAATTGATCTTCAAAAAAAAAGAACGTGTTGACTTTGGTGGGATTCTTGAATTGGAAGAATCTCGACATTTTGACCCTTTGTTTTCCCCGATCACGATTTTCTCGAAGGGCTGGAACTTTGTGTGCTCCCTAGGGAAGAGTTGGAATAAAGTCAAAAGCTTTATAAGAATCAATAAATATTGGGAGCGGGCAGCCAATATCACATAGAATGACTCTATTTCGCATCCAATCCATGGCATCAGGAATGTGGAATCTTGGAACATTCAAAGCGCCAAGAGTCTTTGGAACAAGGGCTTAAGAGAATGGAAACATCTCTAGAATCAAGACAGCAACCAATGGGTCAACTTCAAGGATATCGACCCTAACGTGAGCATTACCTTTGAAGAATGGAATATTTTACAAAGCAGATGTCTTGCTTGGGACCAATCTAAAGTTTTTCTTCTCATGGGACATGACTCGCCGTGTTCAGTGGATCTCAGATGGCATAATGGAAATTGCCTAATGGATATCCCGAATATCAAAGGAAACATTGATTATCAGGTCAACCTCAGCAAGAAGTAGTGCCTCTCATGGACACAACATTGATGGGTAATGAAGTTCATGGCTATCTAGGACCCTTTCATAGAAAACAAAAAGTATGTCCTCTTATGGCAAATTCTTCATCATGGAATCTAGACCAACCTAAAGGCTAGCAAAATTTGTGGTGTGTCTCCCTGGTGCAAGAGGTGTTACTAGTCCATTGAAGATGTTGGTCACATCTTCTTTACTTGTCCAAACTCCAACATGCTCTAGCACATTGTCAGAAAGAAAATTAGACTTCAGAAGAATATCACTTAGAATCAAGCTCTCCTAGGAGAAGCAATTGGCTGCTCAGCCACCCTCTGGAATGCCATCATAGGGGAGGTCCTTGAGAAGATTTGGCAGGAAAGATGTGCTTCTAACTTTGGTGACTCCCCCAAAGAGTGGTCAATTGAGAAATCGTTATTCCTCCTTGGTAGAAGAATCACCAGCTGTAAGAACCCGCCCCCCTTTTAGGCAACATAAAGTGCTTCTCCTAATCAACAATAAGCTTAAACCCAAGTGGGCCCCACATGAGGGTGATGATAGGGTTATTAACCTTTTTTGTAATGCCATCTAAACTTTGTAAGATATACCCCCTCTCTATGGGACTTGGGGGGTCCCATGGGCACTAGTCCCCTTCACTTGTACTTTTCTTTTCCTTTATTTAATACAAGTCTCGGAGATTAGGCTAAGGTGGAACTTCCTTTTATTAAAAAGAAACACAATCCCAAATGCAAAAAAATATTTCAGTTTCCACAAAATGTTGGAGAAGATGGAGGATAATCTTTAGAGATGAATTAGTGTTGCTTAAACTTACTTCACACCAACCAAGAACAGCTACTAGAGTGTGTAGTGGGCGTCTTTAGCATGCTAATGATCATAAATAATCACCTATGTTGCTTGGAACATGATCCACTAATCAATGGATCAAAACAGATATGTAGACAATTAATCCAAGACAAAAAACTTGCGATTCTTGTCTATACACATGTTTAATATTTTGAACAGTTATTTGAGTATAGTAGTAATTAGATTAATTCATTTTCGAAAAATCTAATTAGCTTAGATAGCTACCAATCATGAGTGATTTCATAAAACTTCATGTACTACGCATGGAGAATGATGTTTAGCAATTTACAAAACCTTTATGATAGTTTCTTGGCTCATCATACAGTAGACTAGAGAGTAAAGATGTGTTAATATCTCATGATCTAGAGAGGCAATGATAATGCGATTTTGTAGTCATATATTAGACAGTATCTTGAATATACCATGCTTTAAATCATTACAAATGATCAATCACACACTGATAACAAGATCTTAGAAAGTCACTGTTTTGATGTAGCCATAGTATAGAAGTGAAATGAGAATGTAATGATAGTATATGTATTAAGTCCTATACAAGTACAATGTCATTGGTAATAATATATTGCTCAATATGTGAGAGGTGAATGAGCTATGAGATGAGCTCTAAATTCACAATAGATCCCCTTCACAATGATCTCATGGAGTCGAGATATCTTGTGTGTCCTTTGATCATCTTTTTATAGTTGTGTTTGGAGCCAATGTTTGAATTCAAATTCAAAACTACCTAAAAGTGAATCCTAAAGTATAGGATATATTCTCTCATCAATCAAATACCAAATGAATTGTGATTTAAAGCTTCCTAACTAAACGTGGTTGTAGAACACTTTTACAAAAGGTAAATGTGAAGGACTTTTACAAGAGGTTGATAATATAGAGTCTCATATGAGTCATGCCAATAAAACAAGAATGTGGGCTTGGTTTCCATTGCACCAACAACTCCCCCTCAAGCCTAACATTCTTGGTCTTCATTCTTCCTTGATTTCATGCAAACCAATCATCAATTTGAATCTCTTCATCTTGGTTCGATCCAAAGACTTTATGAGTTATATCTACACATTGTAAATGAGTTGATACATAGGATAGTTGAATGTCCTTGCTAAGAAATTTCTCCCTTACATAATGATAGTGCACTTCAATGTGCTTAGTCCTTGCTTGATATACAAGATTAGAAGCCAAATGAAGTGAAGCATTGTTGTCTCCAAAGATTATTGGAGTGTAAGAGTGTAACCCAAAATCTACATAGAGTTGTTTGAGCCAGATAGCTTCTTGATTTGGATTTGCCAAACCTCTGTATTCTGCTTCTATAGATGATAAGGCCACAATTGGTTGCTTCTTAGATGACCATGATATAACCTTTGAACTTTCAAACGATACGTACCCTGAAGTGCTCCTCCTATCATCCTTGGAGCCAGCCCGATCTACATCAGAATACATCTTTATGTCTAAGTCAGAAGTGAAGTGATAAAACAACCCTTCATTCATGGTACCCTTTAGACACTTAAGCACATTTGGCATCTTCCATGTGAGGCTTCCTTGGTGCATGCATAAATTGACTCAATGTACTTACTCTATAAGCAATGTCTACTCTTGTTAGGGTAGCATAGTTGAGGCTCCATACAAGGTTTTTGTAACCTGTAACATCCTCAAGAAGTTCTCCTTCATGAGAACTAAGATTATGCTTGATTTCCATGGGTGTACCTACATATTTGGTATTCTCCATCTTGAACTTTACAAACATATCATGTATATACTTTCTCTGAGTAAGAAATATACCATAATCTGTGTACACAAGCTCTAAGCCAAGAAAGTATGTTCACAAACCAAGATCCATGATTTTAAATCCTTCCATTAGTTGAGCATTAACATACTTGATGCCATTAGCATCATTCCTTGTACTAATAATTTCATCCACATAGACACATAAGTACATAAATTTTGAGTTGTTCTTCTTTATAATTAAAGAAGAGTTTGCCTTGCTAACCACAAAACTTTGATCCTGCAAATAAGTAACAAGCCTATTGTTCCAAGCTCTAGGAGCTTGCTTTAGGGCATAGAGTGCCTTCCTTAGCTTGCATACAAAACCTGATTTATCTTTATCTTCAAATCCTAGAGGTTGTGCCATATACACTTCTTCTGATATCCATCCATTTAAGAATGAATTTTTTGACATCTAACCGATATAGATTCCAGTTTTTAGAGGTAGCAATACTTACCAAAGCCCTAATTATTGGCATCCTTGCCACATGTGAAAATGTTACTTCATAGTCCACTCCATGGGTTTGAACAAAGCCCTTTTCCATAGTCTTGACTTCTACCTGTTTATAGAACCATCTGAGATCTTTTCGATTTTATATATCCAATTGGATCTTATTACCTTCATGTTTGGCTTCATAGGAACCAAGTCCCAAGTATGGTTTTCCTGAAGTGCTTCTACTTCTTCCTGCATGGCTTCTCTCCATTATTTCCTCTTACTAGCTTCTTCAAATAAAGAAGGTTCTTTTGTCATAGAGTCTTTAGTGATGTACACAAAATTCTTGGTGAGTAATGATGTATCATAGCCATACCTTATGGGCCATTTACTCTCCCTTTGAGATCTCCTAAGTGCTTGATTGGAAAACTCTAGTATGTCTTCTAATTGCTTGAATCTCGTCTTGCCTCTTGACTTCCAAGACTTGAAGTCAATCTACTCTTCATCCTCTCAATTGATATCTTCTGGTAATTGTTGCTCTTCTTAAATGAGAGTTGGAAAGTCGTTTTCCAAATCATAAGGTAATCTCATCTTCCTGAAATCATCTTCAAACCATGAATTATTTTCATCAAACATTACATCCCTACTAACTATAAATGCTTTGTTAGTGGGATTTTATAGCCTATAGCCCTTCCAGTTTTGATCATACCCAATGAATATACATTTTTGAGCTTTAGGGTCAAGCTTCCCTTTAATCTGTGAGGGAATGTGTGCACAAGCAATGCACCGAAATATCTTGCAATGGTCCAAAGAGGGTCCCCTACCATTCCTTGCTACATAGGGTGTCATTCCATCCAAGGATTTGGATGGGAGCCTATTAACCAAGTAAGTGGCTGTGGAAACAGCCTCTGCCCATAGGTAATTAGGTCACTTCTTCTCATTCAACATTGACCTAGCAGCTTCAACTATTAACATGTTTCTTCTCTCTACTACTCCATTCAAATCAAGAGTATAACTTGTGGTTACTTCCATTTATTATGCCTATGTCCTCTAAAAATGAGTCAAATTCATGTGAAAAATACTCACCGCCTCCATCAAATTATCCTTTTCAAGCTTCTACCTGTTTTGTTCTCAACTAGTGCCAAATACTTTTTGAAGCATGTAAATACTTCATCCTTATGCTTCATGAAATAAAAACTGTAATCATCTATAAATGAGACATTGTACCTTGAACCTGAAATTGATGGATCTTTGCTAGGGCCCCACACATGAGTGTGTACAAGTTCCAAGTAGTCTTCATGCATGTACCCCTTTTTGTTGAATGGTTACCTGTGAGCTTTACCAAATTGACATGCTCCGCATTTGTATATCATGTGTTCCTTGCTCACATTGTGAATCTTAAGCACAATCTGATCCCTGCATATTTGCTTTAGTGTTCTTTCTCTAATATGTACTAACCTTTTGTGCCATATCTCTAGCTCAGATAGGGTTTGGTCTTTATAATTGAATAGTGCTATGCTATGTTCGTGGTGTCTTCAATCTCAAATGTAAATAATCTACAAAATTTTTCACCTTTAGTAGTCCTTTTGAAGCCTTGTTCAGGGTCTTCCACATATGCTCCATGCTTAGTGAATCTTACCTGTAAGCCTTTTTGAACAATTTGTCCAACACTAATTAGGTTTTTGGTTATAGTTGGCACATACAAGACCTTACTCAAAAGGTTCATGTTACCATCACATGTCTTGACATTTCCAATTTGCTTGAATGAGTGTTTAGTGTCATCACTTTTCTATACTTCATGCATCCCTTTGGACTCGTCAAGATCAGATAATAAAGCTACATTTCCAGCCACATCATTGGGACAACCTAAATCAATATAGAAAAGATTTTCATCATCTTTACCTTGCTTGGATGTCATGTTCATGATGAGTAGAGAGTCCTCTTGGTCTTCTGTGTAGTTGTTATAATCTCTTCTTCCTCAGAAACCTCCTTGATAATTGTTGTTGATGTAGCCTTGATTGTGGTTATGATTATAGTTGCTTCCTCCATTATTCAGCCTGCCTCTAAATTGTCCATAGCTACCTCTATGCAAGCCTCTTCCCCTTTGATTCCTTCTGTTCTTGAAGCATTCTTATGTGGTGTGGTTGGTAAGACCAAAAATGTTGCAAGGTGGATTATTGTAGAATCTCCTCCTGCCTTGCTTTCCTCCTCTGCCCCTTCCTCTAGCACCTCTTCCTCTACCTGTGTAGTTAGATTCAGAGGTGCTAGCCTCATCTTCATTCTTTTTGCATTTACCTTTATCTTTGCTTTTAATCTTATCTGTATAAAGGGCATAAGATTGATTACCACTAGAATTGTCACCATTCTTGTTGACCTTTTTGTCCTGGGTGAAGAGTTCCTCCATCAAGGTGTTGAGGTGAGGTTCTTGCATATCCATGTAGAGGTCCATTGTTGTGGTGAATGACTCCCACTTATCATCAGCTTTGATGCCATTAATGATCTACTTACTATGTGTCCTTCTTCTATCTCTTATCCAATGCATGCAAGATGCTCAACCACATTTTTCATCTTGGTTACATAATCAACCACTCCTTGCTTTGGTTGCTTCTTTAGAGTTGTAAACTCCATCCATAACAAATTCTTCCTAGCTCTTGTATTTGATAAGAAATATGATGAGATTACTTCCCAAGTCTCTTGGGAGGTCTT
Organism: Ceratopteris richardii; assembly: GCA_020310875.1. Taxonomy (NCBI): domain Eukaryota; kingdom Viridiplantae; phylum Streptophyta; class Polypodiopsida; order Polypodiales; family Pteridaceae; genus Ceratopteris; species Ceratopteris richardii. The sequence continues at coordinate 73,522,251 of CM035424.1, forward strand.
GCAATTCCTAATGTGAGGCAAAAAGAAATCAGATATTGAGTTTAGTAGATAGGACCTAGCAAGAGCATCCTTTGCACACCATGTGGTCAACCTTTCTTATTCTTCCCTTCTAGGTTGATGCCTACTCTTGAATGTTGGCATCTCTTCATTTCCTGAGATGTATCCATATAGACTTCTCCCTTCAAGGTAGGCTTGCATCCTTAGTGACCATGCTGAGTAGTTTTTTTTTTGTCCAGTTTGTCAATGAAGGATGGAAATCCATCTCCCATCTTGCTTGTTCTTGCCCTGATACCACTGGTGGAGGAGATGGAGGATAATCTTCAGAGATGAATTAGTGTTTCTTAAACTTGCTTCACACCAGCAAAGAAAAACTACTAGAGAGTATAGTGGGCCTCTTTAGCATGCTAATGATCATAAATAATCACCTATGTTTCTTGGAACATGATCCACTAATCAGTGGATCAAAACAAATAGGTAGACAATTAATCCAAGACAAAAAAGTTGTTATTCTTTCCCATACATGTGTTCATTATTATGAACAGTTCTCTGAGTACAGTAGCAATTAGATTAATTCCTTTTTCAAAACTCTAATTAGCTTAGATAGCTACCAATCATGAGTGATTTCATAAAAATGATGGACTCCACACATGGAATGATGTTTAGCAATTCACAGAACCTTCTTGACATTTTTGGGCTGCATCAGACAACAGACCAGAGACTAAAGATGTGTTAATATCTCACGATCTAGAGAGGAAATGATAATGAGATTTTGTATTCATATACAAGACAGTATGCTGAATCGACCATGCTTTAAAACTCATGACAAATGATCAATCATACATTGATAACACGCTCTTAGAAGGTCATTTTTTTGATGTATTCATAAGAGAGAAGTGAAATGAGAATGTAATGATACTACATGTATTTAATCCTATACAAATACAATGTCATTGGCAATCATATATTGCTCAATATGTGATAGGTGAATGAGCTATGAGATGACCTCTCAATGCACAATAGATCTCCTTCACAATGATTTGATGGAGTCGAGATATCCCGTGCGTCCTTTGATCCTCTTTTCATAGTTGTATTTTGAGCCAATGTTTGAATTCAAATTCAAAAGATCTACCTAAAAGTGAATCCTAAAGTATAGGATATATTCTCTCATCAATGAACTACCAAAACGAATCGTGATTTAAAGCTTCCTAACTCCATGTGGTTGTAGAACACTTTTACAACGGTAAAGGTGAAAGACTTTTACAACAGGTTGATCATATAGAGTCTCATACGACTCATTCCAATAAACCAAATATGTGGGCTTGGTTTCTATTGCACCAACACAAAAGGTATGGAGATTTTTTTGCTTGACGAAGAAAAACTTCACCCTTGGTTGCCTTGAGACCATGTGAGCTGCATTTCCTTAAATTGGTTTACACTTACATTCCCTTCATTGGATAATGCCAAAGTTACTCTTTTTGTCTTTACCAACTTATTGTGCAAAAGATGGTGTTCCAAAGGTGTGCATATCTTGGGGAGCTGGCTTGGCTATGGTGACCTCATCCTTTAGGTTTTGTGTAGAGATGAAAGACAAGAGGGTGATAGCCATGGTTTTGGATAATGTGCCTTTCTCCATGGAATGATCCACTAGCATTTGTTTTTTCACTTTTCATTATACATAGTTCGATATACAATGCAATGTCATCATATCTGTTGCTCACTCTCCGAATGTGCATGAATATAAAATGGCATAGAAACATATTTCCATAGAGAATGTAATAAACATGTAATGAAATCTAAATACAAGCTAAGAATTGCTAATTCCTAAAGAATCTCTAAAGTAGATGAATTTTCTATATTTGGGTACAACTCCGCCACATTCTCCATTATTTATGTGAATGAGTTCCATTTCTTCTTCAATGACCTTCTCATGAACAAAGTGATTGTGGAATTGGATGCTCTTTGATCTCGCATGATAGATTGAATCATTTGAAAGCATAATGCTACTCACATTATGACGATAGATGATGAGCTTTCTATTTATGTAGACTCCCATGTCTTCAATCAAGTACTTAATCTATATCTCTTTGTAAATGGATTCTCTATATTCAACTTCTATACTTTAAACAACAACAATTGGTTACTTCTGGATATTCCATAAAATGGTTGCACTTCTAAGTGAGAATGAAAATCCATTAGTCGACCTTATATCCATGAAACTTCATGCCCAATCTACATCTATGTATGCATATATAGATGGCTGAACATTTCTCGCATAAACAAACCTAAATTGCATGTGGTGTTTGCATATCCCAAGATATGTCTCACTGCACCCAAGTGTATTTTCCATGGTTTATGCATAAGTTCACTTAGCAAGCCAATTGCAAAGTTTAAATCTAGTTTTTTGTTCATTAAATATATCAAACTTCCAATCACCTTTGTATACACATTTTCATCATGTGAGTATTTCCCATCCTCCATGAGTTAAGTATTAGGATCAAGTGGCCTATCACTTGGTTTTCAAGTACTCATACAAAAGCTCTTAAGAAGTTCTAGCATAAACTTGTGTTGTATCATCTAAATTCCCTCTTGCATTGAAATTAGTTTGATTCCAAGAAAGTATTTTAGCTCTCCCATATTTTACATCTAAAATTCATATTTCCGTTGTGTTTTGAAATAAGCAATCCTTTTTTTCATTGTCAGTGATGATCAAGTCATGGACATAAATGACTCATAGAATTTTTTCCATCCCATGATCAAGTCATGGACATAAATGACTCAACCTTTGATTGTATAACTTCAATATCCTATAGATTTTAAGTGAATCTTTCACAACATGCTTTTGATGCTTATTTCAAGCCCTAAACATTTTTTCTTCAATTTTCACATATAATCATAATACGTTGGATGCACATGACCTTTGGATGCTTCATATAAACTTTTGCATGATATTTTCAATTGAACAATGCACTCTTAATATCCATTTAGCACAATATTGAATTGCTCATAGCAACCCATGCAATCACATTTCTAACCATTCCCAATTTTACAATCAAACTAAATGTTTTATCATGCTCCAATCCATATACTTGTGCATATCCTTAAACAAAAGCATGTGCTTTCTATCTGGCACTAAACCATCACTTTTATACTTTAATTTGTACACCCATTTAAATCCCATAGCTTTCTTGCTTGGTGGCAATTTCATCAATTCCCAATTATCACTCTTCTTCAATGCATTCATTTTGTCATCCAGTGCTTTGCACTAATCTTTTCTACGTGAAGTTTAATGAAATTCCTTGCCTCATCATGATTTATTCTCTCTTTCATGTAGGCATAATGAATAGGCTTGTTGTATAGATCTAAACTATCCAATAGATGTCTCACTCCCGTAGATCTTCTCAAATGTGTTTCTCCAGTTGATCTTGATCATGTTTCCCTTCTTGCATGTGGAGGACCATATTTCTACTTCTTACTTTTCAACATTTCCAAGCATGACTATGCATACACATATACACACATGCATCAACATACATATGCATACATACATTCACACACATACGTACACAGACATACATACACATATACATACACAAACATACACAAGCATACACAAGCATACACATACACATATACATACACAAACATATGCATACATACATTCACACACATGCATACACACACAATATTACATACACACATGCATATGTTACATACACACATGCATATTTCATACTCACATATATATTACATACTCGCAGACACATATTCATGCATATGCATGAATGCATACACACATATACATAAACACTCACATACATATAGACACACAAACATATATACATAAACAAACATATGCATGCATACATTCACACACATACATACACACACACATATTACATACTCACATACACATATTCATGCATATGCATGCATGCATACACACATATACATACACTCACATACATATTACATACACACATGCATATACATACACACACATATACATACACACTCATACATATACACACACTCACATATATATATACACCAACATATGCATGCATGTATTCACACACATACATATTACATATGCAAATACACATATTCATGAATATGCATGCATGCATACACACATATTCATACACTCACGTACATATTACATACACACATGCATATACATATGCATACATGTAAATACACACTCACATATACACACACACACTCACATATATACATACACACTCACACCTATACACAAACAATCAGATACATATTACATACACACACATATGTATACACATGCAGATGCATACACACACATATGCATATGCATTCACATGCATATGTGTATACATACATAGACATATGCATATACATACACATGCATATGCATACACACACATATGCATATACATACACATACATATGCATATATATAAAAAATAGGATTTTAGTATAGATAAATAAATATTGAAATACCTAGTGTTTTGATTAAATGTATATAATTAAATAAATAAAAATAGGAATCTAGGTTTTTTATCAAATTAAATATATGAAAAAGGATTAGGGTTTTTAGGTTGTTTACAGATGCATAAACACATATACACACATAATATATATACACATACACATATTTATACACATGCATACACACATATACATGTTTTAGGTCTAGGTTGCTACGATTAGGATTTAGGGTTTTTACACATGCATAACATATATACACATATACACATATAATACATATACACATATAATACATATACATATATACATGTATATAGACATGCATACACACATATAGATGTTTTAGGTATAGGCCTTTAGGATTCGGGTTTCAGGTTTTTAACATACAAATAATAAAAATAAATATATATAATTAAATATATAAGAAATAGGTCTTTAGTATATATATATATATATATATATATATATATATATATATATATATATATATATATATATATATATATATATATATATATATATATATATATATATATATATATATATATATATATATATAAAATTTAATATATATAATAAACTATATAAAAAATAGGGATTTACAATTACTTAATTAAATTAAATATATATAAGAAAAAGAAAAGAAACAAATTAGATTATATTAAGTATCTATTAAAAATAGAATTTTAGTATAGATAAATAAATATGAAAATAGCTAGTGTTTTAATTAAATATAAATAATTAAATATATAAAAACAGGATTTTAGGGTTTTTTATCAAATTAAATATATAAAAATAGGAGTAGGATTTTTAGGTTGTTTATACATGCATACACACATATACACAAACATAACACACACACACACACAGACACACACACACACACACACACACACACATATATATATATATATATATATATATATATATATATATATATATATATATATATATATATATATATATATATATATTACATGCATACACACATATACATGTTTTAGGTCTAGGTCTTTAGGATTAGGGTTTTAGTTTTTTACATATGTACAATGAAAATAAATGTATATAATTAAATATAAAAAATAGGTCTTTAGGATTTTTAGGCTTTTTACATATATATAATCAAACATATAAAAAATAGGTTTTAGGGTCTTCTACTTCAATTAAATTTATATAAGAAAAATTGAAGAAGAAGAATAAATAAAATATATATAAAATATAGGGTTATATGGTCTTCTAATTCATCCTAATTTATATAAAAAAATTAAGAAAAGAATTATGAAAAACAATTAGAATATATAAATAAATATATATAAAAACAGAATAATTACATAAATTAATAAATATGAAAAGAGCTAGTCTTTAAAATAAATAAATTAAATTTATATAATTAAATATATAAAAAATAGAGTTTTAGGTTAATATTAACATATATACTCAAATATTTTAAAAACTTAGGAAAAACAGTATAGTATATAAGCAAATATATATAAAAAATAGGATTAAGCTATTAAATAAATTAAATATATATAATTAAATAAATATAATTAAATATATAAAAATAGAGTTCTAGGTTAATATTAACATATATAATCATATATTTTAAAAAATTAGGAAAAACGTATAGTATATAATCAGATATATGTACAAAATAGGTTATTTACACATGCATACATACAAACATACATACAATACAAATAAATATATATGAATAAACTTAAAAAAAATAGGTCTTTAGGAAATTTAGGTTTTTTACATATATCTAATCAAATATATATAGGGTTTTTAATTAGATTAAATATATATAAGATATATATATATATATATATATATATATATATATATATATATATATATATATATATATATATATATATATATATATATATATATATATATATATATATATATGTGTGTGTGTGTGTGTGTGTGTGTGTGTGTATGTGTGTGTATAAATTAAATATATATAACATATACACATGCATAGACACATATACATATTTTAGTTTTAGGTCTTTAGGATTAGGGTTTTTAGGTTTATAAGAATAATTCAATGTTCTAAAATGTCCATATCGTATCAGATGGCTAGTTTGGATTCAGAGGAGAGATTGGTATGTCCTTGCACTTAGTGTGAGTATCAAATTTATCGAAATCATGGATTTGTACTGCACATGTTAGAGAATATGGATCATTTGATAAAAGTTGACTACAAACCTATGGTACCATTTGCATGGTCCCGCTGGTGAGCAAGTGGACCCAAAGGAAATTGCACTGGTAACCTCTCTTGGATAGAAGAGAACAACGAGGGAGGTAGAAGTACAAGGTACTAGTAAGATTACACAAAATGAACACATGGAAGAAATGCTCGAAGAGTTTTATGAGATGGATGAAGATCACAATGATGGAGAAGATGTCATGGGTTTCATGGACACAACAGAATTTCCATGATCAAAAGCTGATTAAGAATACAAGAACATGGGAAGACTAGCCCATTTACCACTATACACTAGGGCAAAGATATCTATACTACGTGCATCACTCGGGATGCTCAATCTGCAATCCATTTATGGATGGTCAGATAGTAGTCTCTCTGAATTGTTCAAGTAAATTGATTTGAAATAAACTTTCATTGCTATATCAAAATACCCGCATTTACTAATATCGTTATAATTGCTTATTGCAAGCTTCTTAAAGATCAAATTTTGTCAGATGGCAATGAGATGCCTCCAACACATGGAGATGCAAAAAAACTTTTACAATCCATTGGAGTGGACTACACTAAGATTCATGATTTTTCGAATGATTTCATCCTCTTCAGAATGAGTGTGAGAATCTGCACATATGTCCAAAGTGTGAAGGAAATAGGTTCAGAGAAGACCTTTTGGGCAAAGGAATCCCTGCAAAGGTTCTTCGCCAATTTCATATCATTGCAAGAATTAAGGTCATGTTTAGATGCAAATCCATAACTGAGTTAATTTCATGGCATGTAAAGAGCAGGTCTACAGATGGTGTAATGCAAGTGCCTATTGACTTTGATGCTTGGAAACACATAGATAGTAAGTGTCTAGAGTTTGCTAGTGAGCCTCCAAACTATCATCTAGGCTTAGCTATGGATGGAGTAAATCCATTTAGTTTACATAGCTCTTCATGGAGCACATGGCCCCTATGTTTGGTCAATTATAACATCCCACCATGGATGGCCACAAAGCAGGACCATTTATGATTAGCTCTTATTGTGCCACGTACGTATAAGGTAAAAAACGTGGATGTATACCTTGATCCACTTGTGGAAGAGCTCCGCACTTTATGGGATTGGATTACCATGCACGACATGTCTCAACCTATAAGAAGAGAAGACATGCGAGTGCAAGGCATACTTATGTGGATGATGCATGATTGGACTGGTTATGGTGAATGTTCATGTTTATCCATTTTAGGTTACCATGCGTGTCCCCTATGTAGACCATGATTCAATGCAGGCTATCCCAAAGCACTTTGGAAATTTTTCTATGAAGGACATCATAGATATTTTCGTGATGGACATTTTTTACGTGACGGGCAAATTTATCAACAAGCGCAACACCAAATGAAAGCTAGCAATTGGAAACAGTTATGTGATTCTAAGACACCAATCGCTAGATCAAACTGTTGTCGATGTTTCATGAAATCCCTTATTGGAGTGAGGTATTGATCAATCATTTGGTAGACCTGATGCATGTTTTCAAGAATGTGGGAGACATTCTCTGGAAGACTTTGATCAGAAAGAAAGAAAGCAAAGCTCAAAGGAATGACTTGGAAGAGCGAGGTCATATGCAAGAGTTGTTGGCCATTACTAAGCCCAATGGAATAGTGTCATTACCAAGAGATCCTTGGGTGCTTTGCATCATGGAAGAGCAAAAAGTAAAGAAGACGATTTCGGAGGTTGAGACACCTACTAGGTGCATGAGGTGTCTAAAGATTGCCTTCACATGAAACGAAGATCTTGGAGGGCTCGTCTCATGATTGCCACAAATTTTAATAGTTTGTGATCCCTGTAGCTTTAAAAGATTGTCTTTTCGAGGATGTGCGAACAACTATTTAAAAAATGAGTTGCTTGGTGTGGTGGATCTCTTCTAAAGAGATAAATAGAGAGAACATAGAGAGTGTGAAACTCAATGCTATAGAGGCTTTCTGTATAGTAGAGAAATACTTTGCCACAAGTATTGTCATAATTCAGCTTCATTTACTGGTTCATATGGTAGATGAAGTTGCAATAGCAAGAACTATCCATAGTGAATGGATGTTCTTCTTAGAGCGCTTCATGAAGACACTAAAAAGGTTTGTTCGATAGAGCGCACGTCCACAGGGTAGCATGGAAAAGGGATGGCTCTTACAAGAGTCCCTTGTATTCATAACTAATTTTCTATGCATGTCAGATCTTGAAATGCCTCACCTATGCAGTGATGATGAAGATGTTCATCTCGTAGACGATGAACCTCAAGTTAAAGGGATGCAAAGAAAGAGAAGGCAATGAAGTTTTGTCATCGTTAACACTGAGCCTATACAGAAGTGGTTAGAAAGTTATGAGCTTGCCAAGGACATAAATGCAATGGAAAGAGCTCGGTTTCAAAAGAATTGTTTCACTCCATTTTCTCCCCTTCTGGAGAGTCTTCAACCTCTTCCACCCTTTCCAATGAGGAGATGGATAGATAGAGTGGTTTCACAAGCAAAGGGAGTGGATGAAGATATCTCTGATTGGGAGTAGTCTAAATACGGTGCAATATGGTCTCATGGACGACACTTTGAAATTGCACGAATCGACAAAAATAGTTCTACTTTTGGTAGTGGGGTGATGGTGAAATTTTTCCCGAAAAGTAGAGCTAGTGCAAGAGACGACAATGCTCAAGAAGGGCAGCTAGATTGTTGTGAGTGATTAAAGATATCTTGAAGCTATCCTTCAATTACTTTGTTTATGATGTGAAATGGTTCAAAGTAGTCACCTCTTGAAGAAACTCAATAGTGGACAGATGAATGAGATACATTTGTACTTCCCGAGCACTCTGAGCAAGTTGTTTTTATGCTAGATTCAAAAGAACAAGAGTGGCTTTTTGTTTTACAAGTCTCTCCACGTAGCATAAAAATTTGTGAGAACATAGATGTAGAAGAAAGTCCATCTATAGTGGACTTTGAGATTCATTCAGTAGTCCACGAGGAAGAGATCATTTTCCAAGATGAAGACGTCTTTGAAGAAGATGAGATATACAATGAAGCAATAGATGATGATTGAGAAGAAGCTCGCATACCAAGAGATCTAGAAGTCCCCAATATAGAGATAGATATCCTCTATGCATAAGATCTCCAAGAGGATCTTTTTGACTCCACCATGACCACCTTCGCAGCCATCCCCTCGTGGCTCTAGTAGTAGACGTGCGCCTTCGACACCTCAGTGCGATACAGGTGCTAACCGGTCCCTTAGGTCCATGTCACACTCTAGAGAAGGAGGTTCAAGGAGTGGATCTACAAGTGGCTCTGAAAGAGGTGGATGGTATCAAGGCAGTGCAACAGATGTTGTGTCGCCCACCTCTACTCCTAGAGTGAGTACCTCAAATGTAGGTATGCCACATCGTATGCCACGTGGTATACCATGTACACCTTGGGATTCTCATGACCATGACGACTCCAAGGTTTATAGTATTGTTGATGGAGCTCCGATGATGGATGTGAGTGGAAAGGCAATGTGTTAGCATATACAACAGCTTTACTCCATATAGTTTGGACACTCTGTCATGTTGAAAAGGAGTGAATAAGATAAAGATCATAAAAATTAGATCATAGAGATGATCTATGAGGCGTTCCATGCAAAACATGGGCGTCCTATTGTGAGCTCAAAGTGGTTTCAACACACGGCACATGAGGTTATTTCCCATCGGCAATCCGAGGCTCGTGATGGTTTCAGAGGAGGCTTACCAAAGCCTATATGGTTAGATGTTGAGGTGTGGGATATGATTCATGAAGAGCAACAACAAACTCCTGAACGATATTGCCAGTAGTGAGATGTGGTAGCCACACATCTAGATATGGTCGGATCATCATATTTGGATAGCGATGGATATGACATTATGCATCATGAGTTTGTAAATATCATTTCGTGTTTGAATCTATTTGTGGTAAGCATGTCATGTATGTTCATCTAATGTTTTGCATATTTGTTGTAGGAGTTGGGAGTGGGTCATCCTCCAACACGAATCAAAGAGGCTTATGGATATCATCATGGATTGGTTGCACTATTGGAGGCTTTGGAGGGACATGGTGCGGTCGTTTCATGCAAGCATCTACGATGTGGTGATGAATTTATAAACTTATTTTGGCATTTTCAGTTGTTGTTTGTATGTGTATGGTAGTGGTGTGCCACAATTTTGTATTTGGATCATATATGGTAGTGGTGCACTAGAATTTTGTATTTGGGCCCTATATGGCATTGCTTTGCCACATTTCGTATTTGGCTCATATATGGCAGTGGTTTGCCACACTCCTATACATGCTTCATTTATGGAATATATAACGTTTTTGTATATGGTTCATGGTTCATTTTGCTCATCTCTTTTGTGTCCAACAGTAGTTTGCTTTATGAAATCATGTTTTGGTTGCCATTAGAGTACACGTCACATGTACTCAGTTTTTTTTGGGTAGAGTGTATTGTCTTTCGCTACACAACATCATTGTAATGTTGCTGTAGCAACAGACAATACATTCCGCCCAAAATTTTTTTGCAGATATGGTCATTGGTATGAGCGTTGGTACTCCCAGCATTGTTGCTAGTATGCGCATCGGTACTCCCAGTAAACCCATTGGTATAGGCACCGATATAGGCATCGTTATGGGCGTCTAAAATATGGACGATTATACTGATGCTTTTATTGATGCCTATACCAGTGCATGTACCGGTGCATGTATCCGTGCTTTGTTATCGATGCCTATGCCGATCCTTGCACCAATGTCGAGGCAAAATTGCACCCGTGCATTTGCCCCAATAGAATCCTCGATATACGCTTGATATGTTGTGGTTCTATTTGTTAGCATATAGGATAGCATGATTGGGCACATACAAGATGCGAATAGTCCAAAAGAGGCTAGGAACAATTTGGTCACATTGTGTGAGACCAACACATAGGCATGGAAATTGCAACTCAAGAACGAGCTACATACACTAGAGAAAAAAGCATGTCCATAAGTGACTACACCCTAAAAAGCGAAAGCATATGTGAGTCACTTGCATCTATTGGTGTGAATGTAGATGATGATGATAAGGTGGAAGTGTGCCTTTGTGGTGTAGGATCTTCATAAGTAGTTCAAAACTTCTATACAAACCAAGGAGAATATTTTGAATTTTGCTAATCTGGTATCCATGTTGATTATTTAAGAAAAGATTCTTAGTGAGGACTCAAACCCTCAATGAAAAACTAGTTCTGAGCAGGTACTCTACTCTGGAAGAGGAAGAGGTAGAGTTAGAGGTTTCAAAAGTGGAAGAGGACACAATAACCAAGACCAAGGTCAACATCACAATCATGTAGGAGGTAGAGGACACTTTGGAGGCAGAGGGAGCCAAAGACGCCACAGAGATTTCTAAAGAAATGATTTAAGTAATGATAGTAAAGGATGTTGGAATTGTGGTAAACCTGAACACTTTGAATGTGACTCTAGGTTGAAGAATCAAAATAACAGAAGGCAGCGAAACAACTATGCATACACAAGTGTAGATGATTTTGAGAAGATGTTTATGTTTCAACATCGTATGATGATTACCATGTCTGCTGATGTTCCAAAATCGAATGGTAAATGTCTGGTATGTTGATTTAGGTGCTTCAAATCAGATGATCAGACATGCAGAATGGTTTAGTAGTTTACAAAGATTGCGAGTTCATGGATATGTTGAAATAGGTGATGACACATCACACCCTATCGAGCATACAAGAAACATATCATCATCTATGGAGGATGTGAAGGTAAAACATCTTGCTGATGTGTTGCATGTTCCAAATATAACAAAGAATGTGGTTTCTATTGGACAAATGGTTGACCAAGGATTACAAGTCAGATTCAATGCTTAAGGGTTATATGTAGAAGAGTACAAACAAGACGGATGATTCATTGCCAAAGACAACAAAGTGGGTAGGATGTTCACCTTAAATGTGAAAATTTGTTAAATGAATGAAGCCATGTTTGCAAAAGGTGGAGGAGTTATTGTTGATATAGAGATCTAGCACAAACAAATTGGACATGCAAACTTGTAGAGGCTGAAATTGATGCAATCAAAGGAGATACTCAGTGGGCTACCAAATTTCAAAGTTGCAGAAATGCAAAAGGCATGTGTAGCATGCCCATTCAGTAAACAATCAACAGCATCATTTTTGCATGACATGCATGTTAGTGAGAATGTGCTAGGAATAGTACAAATAGATGTTTGGGGTCTTCCAAAGACCACCTCTATGGGTGGTCGTAGGTTTTATGTTACTTTCATGCATGACCATACACCAAAACTATGGGTATATTTCATGAAAGAGAAGATTGAGCTTTTACTCACTTCCAAAATTTTAAAGCCATGGTGGAAAAGCAAAAAGGGAACTATATCCAAACATTAAGTTCTGATGAAGGAGGTGAATATATGTCAAATGATGTAAATTTTTTTTTTTTTAAGTCATGGAATTACTGTCATATTTCATGCAGGTACACCACCACAATAGAATGGCACTGCTGAACACAAAAATATACATATTGCAAAAATAGCAAGAGCCTTGATGGTTGAAAAGAATATGCCGCATTGTTATTGGGCAGAAGTTGTGCACACTATTATATACATCATGAAGAGAACTCTAATTGCTATTGTACATCAAGTTACACCTGAAGAAAATTTCACAGGTAAAAATCCAAACTTATCACATCTTAAAGTTTTTGGTTGTATTGCATATGTGCATATTCCAGATGAGTTGAGGATGAAGCTTGATCCAAAAGCAAAAAATGTATCTTCATTGAGTACTCCCTTGAGCAAAAGGGATACAAATGTTATAACCCACTCACACGACAGGTGAAGGTAAGCAGAGATGTGGTGTTTGGTGAAATATCAAGCTTCTATGCAGATGCCAAAGGGAGACTCAATCTTGAACCAAATGACAAAAGAAAAACTCAAAAATCAAGTGTAGAATCTCAAGTTTTGAGTGGATGGGATGCATCACCAAGCAATAGTTCCAACTAAATCCATCCAATGGAAAATAGTCTTGTAGTAGGTGCAGCAAAAATGGTAGCACAAATAGGAATATGGAGAATATCATCATCTTTGACACCTTCTACATCAGCTTCACTACCTGCAGTTGTAACAGTTGCAGGTGTGATAGGCTGTTTTTCAACACCCTACACAATGTTCCATAGTCCTTTTGCAACCAATACATGTCGCATCGTATAAGCCCATAACGGGTAGTTGGTACCATCTTACTTATCCTCAGCAACCAACATACGGAATACATCACTGCTTTCATCCATAGCCAGTGACTAAAATATCTTGGTGTAGAAAATTCATTGTATCTCAAAAAGTTAAACAGAAATGCCTAGAAAAATTCTGTTAGACTTGTAGCAGACTTCAAGACGCTTATACTGGTGGACCGAAACTAGTATATACCTTTGGCACAAAAAGATGAAATAGCCTACACAAGTGCTGCGATAGTGCATTGGGAGGCCAAAACGAGCTCAGATCGTGATTTCGGCACCACATAGCGAAGCTGTTTTGATCTCAAAAGCACCGTGAGTATGCTCACCAAAATTCGTGCGATTCTGAGACTGCAACTGGAGAGGTGTCGACAACGCCCTAGATGAAGCGATCACCTGCTCTGATACCAATTGTTGGAGTTAGAGGTCTGCGGAAGCAGGTGAAGAGCACAAGGAAGAAGAAGAAGCTTGGAGCACAACACACAATACTCAATGTATTACGACTAGAATGTGCAAAGATAAGTAGCCCGTTAGGGCAATAGGCGTATATACAAGCTGAGGAAAAAAACCTCCTAAAGAGGGAAAAAGTGCCTCAACGGTGCTAGAGTATTCAGACCCATCACTACCTGAATATATCAACAAACATAACCAAAATTGATATCTCTAGTAGAGAGCCTTTGTCTAAGATAATAGTAATGCACCTCAATATGTTGTGTGCAAGCATGGAATAAAGGGTTCTTCACAACTACCAATGTCCCCTTATTCTCAATAAAGATGTGGTGGTAGAAGATTTTCAATATCCAAATCAGCTAAAAGGAATCTAAGCCACACAATTTGAATAATCATTCTAGAAGTCAACCTATAATCAACCTCACAACTAGATGTGGCATAGTAGGTTGCTTCTTGTGCAACCAAGATATGTATGAGTTGTCGAGCATCAAGCAAGAGAAACCAATAGTGGACACACAAGTGTCATACAAGCTAGCCCAATCTGAGTAAAAAAATAGCATGTAAATGTGGTGGTAAAGATCTTCTCCTTGGATAAAACAATCGAAGTAGCTGAGTACCACTCAATTAGTTATACATGCAGTTAAACATCTACCAATGCTTGACACTTAGGAAAATCATCTTGCATCAGTTGAATGCCCCAATAGTGATGTGAATGCCCCAAATATGACATCCCAAAAGAGGAATGCAAATCAGCCTTAAATTTAGCAATGTGATTGCATTAGGACGAATGATTATCATATCATCTACATATAGAACTATGAAAAAAGGGCATCAAACACATGCTTAACATATAAGGTGCTTTCAATTGGCCTTTCCTCAAATCCATGTGCAAGAATCTTAGTAGGCATGTATCTCTTCATATCAAGCTCATGGTTCTTGATGGAATCCATAAAATCCCTTTCTCAATGTGCACACTTTGTTTTCATGCCTTTTTTTAAATAGAACAATGGGGCTAAAACACATACACCTTTCCATGTAAATCATCCTTGAGAAATGCATTTTTAATGTCCAATTGATGTAGATTACAACCATGATGAGCTATAAGTGTAGACACCCTATGAATAGTGGTCATTCAGTACATGGCATAAAAATTCTCATAAAAAACAATGCCTTCTTCTTGGGCATAACCTTTGCAAACAAGCCTTGCCTTATACCTATTAAATGCTCCATATGGCTTATGTTTCATCTTGCATACCCATTTAGTGCCAATGGCCTTTTGGTCTGGAGGAAAATCACATAAATACCAAGTAGCATTCCTCATAATAGCATCAAATTCGAAATTCATACCAGCCATCCAAGTTTCAAAATTCTATGCTACATCAAAAGAAACTTGATGATTCTCATCAAAAGGGCTAGAGATAGCCATTGCATAAAAGTTTCATGGAAAGGAAGCATTATGAAAGCCTTAGCATCTAGTATAATATGACAAAGGTGTTTAATTTTCCATCTCTCAAAGTCTACACCAACAATTTAGGCATAATTTTTGCCTTTTCTATGCGAACCCTCTCATCAATAAATGTATCATGTAGATCGTCTTCATAAATGCAATGATTTACATCATCATTTGAAACTTTTTAAGGTTGAGAAATTTCCTCGCTTGGACCAACAATTGATTGTATAAAAAGGCATCAAAGTGTCATACACATTCTTTGAGCTAATGGATGCCTCTTTTGTACATGAAAGAAAGGGTTGAATTCCATAAAAGGAACATCACAAATAACTAGAATGCATTTAGTTTGTGGTTAATGCAGATGACACCCTTTCCTTTCATAACTATACCATAAAAAACATTTCATAGCCTTATCACCCCATTTTTTGTGTTTTTGTTCACACATTAATGCATATGCCAGACAACCAAAAACACACAAATGGGTAACATGTGGCTTTTGAACATGCCAAGTCTCATGTGAAATGATAAAAGGCTTTGGTGGGACACCTATTAAGTACATATGTGACATACATTACACCCTCAAACCATAAGTTATATGGTAAAGCCTAGCTTTTCAACATACACCTTGCCATTTCCAAGACAACTTTTCTTCCTCTCAGCAACTCCGTTTTTTTGAGCTGTATACAAAATTCTAAATTAGTGTTTTATCCCACACTAAAAAAAATGCATTAATTTTATAAGACATATATCCCCCCTCGATTAGAGTAGAGGGTGCCCATTTTACATTTTGATGGATTGTTTTCCACAACCAAAACTTATTTAAAGCATATAAAGACATTGGAAATTTCTTTTCATGGATAAATCAATTCATGCGTAGGAAATTCATCAAATAAAGTCACAAAGTATAATTAATTCCCAAATGAAGGTATCTACATAAGACCTCAGACATCATATGAACAAGTTAGGAATTATGTGCAGCCCTAAGAAAAACATCTTTTGGTAAGGAAGAATTTTTTATTTTACCCATAATAAAAGCCTTCACAAGCATGTTAAGAGGATGCCTGAATTTTGGGAAGACATGACACCATTTTTTATTTTTGTGGGCAAAGCAAACTAGCGAATTTCACATTATAAAGCCTAAGTTCCAAAGAAAATAGCTTGAGAATCATGAGCTACACATGCTAAATCATTCTCAAATTTTACATAATCTATGAGCTTATATAGCCCATGACATAAAAATCTTTCTTCATATGTCTGTTCTTATGACAATAATGGCATTCAATATCCTTCTTCCTTGATTTTCTTCTAGTCTTATTGCATTGACCATTTTTTCCTTGTTCTTGCTTCTGCCACATTGTTGATTCTTTCCTTCGTAAGAATCACAAACATTATATGCATCTCCAATTTGAGTGCCAACCATAGATTTTCTATGAATCTCCTCAGTCAAGAGTGCTCCACATATGTCATAATAGATTAGTTTACCACCAGGTGCACTATTGCTAATAGCTATGCAAAACATGGCAATGTGCAAAACAACAAGGCTGCTTTCATTTCATTATCCATGTCCATTTTTTGAGCCTATTACTAAGAGAATATAGCATCAAACTCATTTAGATGATAAAAAACACTATCACTGTCCTTCTTGCGAACGTCATATAACTTTCTCATCAAATATACTTGATTTGATGTGATTTCATTTTCATATGTATTGCGTATCTTCTTCCAAAGCTCCTATGCACATTTATAGTCCAATAAAGTAAAGTAAACATTATGTGACAGGTCCAATCGAATGGTAGACCTCACCATTTCATCCAACTCAACTCAATCATCTTCATCCATGTTAGCAGGCTTCTTTGAGATTCTATTTACTTGCTTCCATTACCTCCTCTGAATGAGCACATCTTTAATCTAATTCTTCCATAGAGCCAAGTTTGTGCCACCAAATTTTCGTATCTCAAAATGGTCTTTGCCTTGCAACTTATAGCTTCTCCTTGGAACATTGGCACTGGACCCTAATCCACCAAACATGCCCAAGACATTTGATGCCATGATGATAGAGAACTAAATAAAATGATAATGGAGCTAGAAGATTCCAAATAGCATTAAGGTTCAAAAACGATGACTAAGTGTTAGATTATGGGAAAACGTTCAGTAGAGTCTTCCCAAAAAATGAATTAATGAATAGACGTGACCAACCAAAAGGATTATGTGAGAATAAATGTGCTCACACCAATAAGTGTATCAAGGAGTAAATTGATCACTATATAGCTGACAAACCAAAAAATCTGGAAAAAAATTAGAGTATCCTCTACAAAAAGAGCATATGACTAGTCTAAAAATCTCATAAAAGTGCAAGTATTGACATGTACTTAACCTGCATAGTAAATTGCTGACTCCAGTCCATATAATAAGTTACTTGAAAGAAGCCAACTAGGCTTATCAAGCACCCATGAACAACTAGCATCCATCTCCTATTGTGAGGTTGGATAAGTCTTCCACCTACATCACCAAAGAGACCCTGACATTTAGGGTGTCTCCTAGTTAAGAAAACCTCACCACAACCCTCTTTATGAAATGTGAAAGGCTTTATGCAAGAAACGTAACCACTACATCAATGACCACCTAGACCTGTATGTGCTCAATATATGTAGTAAAATGGCATAAAAATGTTGAAGCCTAAATACTAGCTAATAACAATTGCATCTCTATCAACATTGTTCTTTAGGATCAAAAAACTTGCATAAACTTGTGGTAGCTACTCCCACCACAACTGAAGACCTTTCATGAAGCTTATTGATTTACAAATGTGGTTGAGAAACAGAGCCTCAAATTATTTTTTGTCATAGAACTAGAAAGAACACTCTTCTTACTATTCTTGAACCTATGTAAAGAGAACTATGATTGAAAGTAATCCAAAATGGCTCCAAAAATCACAACAAAAATGGTTCAGTACACGCTCTAAAAGAAAAGAATGAAGCTTTGAGTGCCCAAAAGATGTTCAAGGTAATGTTTACCTTAGTCTCTCCCCTTCATCAAACACCAAAAGAGTGTAGCTTAGTGGCCTGACATTTCTAGTTAAGCCAGCTCTAGCGAGAATAGTACTCGGATTGGCTATGCTTAAGGGAGGACCTCAACAATCAAGGTAGATAGAGGTTCCCGATACTTCTCGGTTCCACCCATCAAGAGCACTCATGTAGAGCCCTTAGATCATGGGCTGATTTAATGATGCAGATCCATAAGTGCTTTTTTTTGCTCGAGTACTTAATCTAAGGCTGTCAATTCATATATGAATCTTGCGACAAAAATGGATAGGAACTTTGTTCCCAAATTCAATGGGATGCCTTGATCTTTGCTTGAATCTAAGGATTAATAATCATTGTTACCTTGGAATTCAAATTCGAAAACCATTTTGTTCATAAAAAAACACGGATTTTTGGTGGTTTCAAAAAGTTCAACTAGTAGAAACCAAGGGAAGAATAGGCCTATTCTAGTGGATAAAGAAACTAAACTATGGACACTTCTCTCCCCTCAATTGTGGATCC